>CAXKWD010000009.1:1350168-1879337 GCA_964059195.1 Ectobius pallidus | reverse complement strand
TCAAAATTTTGACAAATGTTGTGGATTATCTGTTGTAATTATAATGCTGAATCTCAATCTGATTTCTCTGATTCCTGTAATAATTCACATTCATAATGTGATCTTTCCGACTATATTAATTATTTCCAAAATTCTCGCTGTTAGGCATGAATCCATTATGGGCCTATCTGTTTTTCCTGCCCTATTCCCAATTTTATTAAAATATTGTTACTGTTCGGTTAAAGCGTTGCCTATTATTCATATTACTTGGCCGTTGGAATATCAACTTTATTGGTTCTATCATTACATATATTTCTTGAGATGAATTCCTCTTTCAGCTTGTTACTATTCTCCATTAACTCGTTTTTTTAATTTGTTTTATATTTACTGTCTCATTTTAAAATCTGAGTTAGAATATGTTGTAACAAATTCTGTTCATCTACAGGCCTGGCATAGCCTGTTCCTCCTTACTATTTATTTCTTGCACATTACTGTCCTGGCTACTTATTTCCTGAAGAAACACTTCCTTATTTCTTCATGTAGGTCTATTTCGCTGTACTTATGTAAAATGGAATAATAATACATTTTGCCTGTAGATCAGAGTTTGTACGAGGGTCATTCAATAATTAAAGAGACAAATTGCTCTGGGGATAAGTCGATTGGTAGTACAAGTTCGATACATTTAGGATTTTAAGTTGGCATCACTAGGATGAGTTCTAGGCAGCTGATGGATCAACATTACTCTGTTTATAACCTCAAAATTAAGTTTAACGATGTCGGGTCTTCTTGAAAATTCCACATTGGTTAAACAACGTTCTGTGATTCGATTTTTGATTGCTGAAGGTGAAAAACCAGCTAATATATACTCTAAAATGACTAAAGTGTATGGTGAAAGTTGTATGAACCGTGAACATTTTTACAAGTGGGTAGAACAGTTCAAAAGTGGTCGAGAATCAGTGACTGATGAACACCGTTCTGGCCGGCCTGTTGAAGGTGCGATTCAGCACCCTCCGATTTTAATTTTTTGGTCCAATGAAGAAGTTCCAGGATAACGAGGATGTCAAGAAATTTGTGGGAAATTGGCTCCGGCACCAAGACAGAGTTCTTTGCAGCCGGTATAAAAAAGCTAGTAACCCGTTGGGACAAGTGCATAAATGTTGATGGGGATTATGCTGAAAAGTAGGAAAAGTCTTGTTTTGTAAAAATAAACTTTTGTCCCTTTAATTACTGAGTGACCCTCGTATATTCCCCCTGTTGTGGGGAACCTCTCGAGTTGCGTACGTTTCTTGTACATCTTATACTTCAGTCAGCATTCCTGTCGATCTTGCTGTCAGATGGTAGAAAAGAATATTTTGTGGATATGGTATTGTTTTGAACTAAGAGCTTGGAGTAAGCAACAGATCTAATTCCTTGGGTACATAGATTTTACACACAAATATATGAATTTGAAAAATTTGAATTTATGGTCTATACGAAATTATTTTACGCTCCAGACCTATTATATCTGCATTAAATTTTTGACGTTAATTTTATCTGCGTTATAATGGCAATCACAATGCGTATTCCACGGCTTCAGATGCATCGTTTCCCTGAACCCGCTCACGCATTTTTGAGTTTTCGTCTGAGTGATTGTTCTGAAATTATTAATCTGGCAATTCAAGATCTTTTGAATGAATTCTAATGGCCTCTTACTGTCTGCAAAGAAAATGAACAGAACTATACAGAACTGGCTGTCTCATTGGTACATGGTTCAGCTCAACGTATTTGATTCTTCAGACAGTATCGACATGCTTTGATGTTAGCACACAGACTTGTTGTTAGAGAAAAGTTAGAAAGTGTTAGTTGTTACTGGGAACATCCTATGCTTAGCCTAAGTTGTTTTTCATGAGTATCGTTTCTTCTTCTTCCACTTGTCTTCTTGTCTTCTCCCTTATTGACTCTCTCTCACATTAAGTTCCGCATAGTAATGAACTCGCATAGTAATGGTGTTTGTTTCCGTTTTACGACCTATTATAGTTATATTGAATACTTAAGTTAACCTTAATTGTTCCTAGAGACTCCTTGAACCAGATGGCAAGTTAATTCCTACTACGGCTATACCTAACAGTACACTAACCTTACCAACTTACAACATGGTAACTTGAACGTATTGGATACCAATATTAAGTCTCGGAATTTATTTTAGAGAAATAAGTAAGATAGACCCAGAGAGACCCAGAAATCTCAGAAAGTCATGATGGAGAAAGAATCTTTAATATTCAGTATATTGTATGCTTTCTGCTTCTGCGTAATTTCATAGAAACTAAAGTGCTCCGCGGCCCATGGGTTGGCAACCAACACTACCACCTTCCTTCTCATTGGCTCTTCTCCCGTATCCATTGCTGCCAATAGTATTACATACACATATAGTTATACTGTAATACTTACCAGTGAAGGGGCTCCAGGGGCTCTGGTGGGGGTTTAGGGACCAAGCCCCCAACAAAGAAAAAAGGAAGGAATGACGATACAGGGGGTCTGGTGGATGTCCGTAGACCACGTGTTCACGTTAGGTTTCAGCACTAACACAATAGAACATCGTCCAGCGCAAGGGATCGTGATTTAGGTTAATTTTGTGTTCACTCCTTCATTCGTACTTACATGAAGAGCTTATATGGAATTTATAGGTTGTAAACAATAATACAACATAAACCAAAATATCACACCTCTCACAACTAAACTTGCAATCCTTAGTTTTTACCTTCGCAATACAAACTTCTACATTTGCTTTGCACCCATTTAGAGCTGATTAGAAAATGTCATGAAGTAATTATGTTTTGAGAAGCCTAATTTTACCAAGTAGTAAGTCAGAAGATCCACCAAATAACGTTTCTCAATAAAAACTTTAAACCCTCTATTTTAAACCGCATTGAAGTTGAATTTTGGGAAAAAGCTGAAATACGTGTTTTGCAAATTTAGTTCTAGGTTATTTACTCTAAGTTTCAAGAAAGCTCCTAACAATAAATATGTTTTCCAAATACGAACTTGTGTACTCCTTTTCACCTCCTTAGAGGATTTACCTCAAAAAAACAAAAAACAAACAAACAAAACAAAAGCCTACGTGTGTAATATTTTATTTATTTATTTAATCAATGCAATGATTCAATGATTCAAATCAATGAACATTACAGGTATACATCCTATTACAATGTTCCTGACTATACTAACAATACATCATGTAACTTACATCATGTAATAAGGAGCTTGGATGGTCAAGATGATTTTATTATAGAAATTGGATTTAAAAGAATTGAACATATTTTTACAAAAGTAGGACCTAGACAAGGGTGCAGCCAGTCTTTTTAATATATTATATTTTATAACAAAAGAATTTGGTAGCTCCAGGAATGGAGCCTAGCTGAGGAAAGTAAAAACCAGGTAGAGATATTCATGTAATTTTTAAACGTTTTGTGTGATTGTTACAATTTTAAAAATTCAATTATAAGCAGTAGAATAATGGCTTCTAGTGGAAAGGATCAGAAAGTGTGGTAGCAAGTAAAATCCTAGAACAAGTATAACATCTCATATATCTTGTTTCTTACACTCAGAAGAACATCGAATATAAAGTTAGCAAGTTTCAAGCAGCGTGTCATGTGGGATCACCCAAAAGATTTAAAAATAAAATTACAAAAGAAACCAAAAGGAAATTTTACCTTTACCTACGGCAGTGAAGAATGAGATGGAGAATGGACGAGATAATAAATGAGGATATTAGGGACTCAGTATACCACAGACAACAGAAAAGATTGAAAAAATAACTACTAAGAATGGAAAATAGAAGATATTCCATGAGAGCCTTAAATGCAATTTATCAAGAAGAAAAAGAAACCGCTGGTGATAACTGTGAATCTGTAAAGTGAAGGAGCTGAAGAAATATCGAAATTCCAACGTCCTTAATCCAATCAGTCGACAGCCAGCCAAACCTGTCACATGATGCATTATGGGTCAGGAAATTGTGCATGGTTACTATTCCCAACATCATAGGAGTAACTGAATATTTCCAATTCAAATGCACATTTTCATCAGTACCTTTGCATAAATTATTATATTCATCTCCATAGTTACCGATTTATTTTTAAAGAGCTGTCTCATCTATTCTTGTAATCATTATTTGTGCCTACACCAGTGTTTATTTCCATCTCTGGTTTCACTTTAACATCATTAGGCAACACCTTTCCGTATACAAAGATTCTTCCGCTTTCTTAAACACCCAAGGCATGGTTAAATATTAAATATAATGATCAAATAAATAATATTACAACCAGAAAACATTCACAAATTCAGCTACCACAGAAAAATTACAGCTAAACCAACAAATAAACTATTCAGTAACCAGAACCTAATACCATAATACCAAAAGTCATGCCCATTCCAAATGTTCCTACAACATTTCCTTGACCCGGAACTTTGAATATACTAATTTTGTTCAGAGGAAAAAAGACAAATTTATCGACCATGCACAAAAATGGAGCATAATGACCGACTGTAAAAATATGTAAACTAGCGATACAAAAATAAAAATGCAGTATTTTAATCAGAATACTATGTGGTATTTACGCATGAAAGAAAAAAAAACAGTATATTTTAACCTTACTGCGTCCAATTCTGAGCGATGTATCACAACCACGCAGAATCAAAAGAAAAACAATAAACAGAAGAGACCAAACATAACATGGTACATAAATAGGAACAGTAGTGATGCAATGACTCAGTAACATGAATCGAAGGCCCCGAAAACCAAACTGCTCACTTTTGAGATCTAAAAACAAAGCCACGCCTACCCAACATGGCTGCGGGGCGCAACTTGGCCTATAACTTACAAAAAATGTTCTAAAAAAATGTTCTAACTACAAATAGTCTTAAGGCTTGAGTGTCTTTTTTTCTTTGCAATGAAACCTTAATTACTGAGACTCGCCCTGACGACTCTCCAAGAAAACAATTGCTAAAGGTACACTCAAGTCACAAGTGTTGCCAGCATTTCTATATTATGTTGAGAATACAGGTGGTTACATGTACTGGGATGTTATGAGAAATCAATTTCGAACTTTTAGGGGTGCTGACTGCGATTCCGACCACTGTCTGGTAGTTGTGGCTGTTAGAGAGAAAATGTTGTTAAACAAAGGAACTAGGCAAAATTTCGATATGGAGAGATTCAATAGACAATATTAAAGTAACCGGAAAAGAATAATTAGGTCCACTTGAACAAAAACCAAACAAACCGTGGTTAGATGATGAGTGCATGATATTAGTAAATACAAGAAACCAGGCAAAACTACAGAATCCGAACGACATTACTGTCGAAAATCTCAACAACGCTAAACAAGAAACCTCTAGAACCATTAGAACAAAGAAAATAAACTATCTCAAAGACAAAGTAAATGAGTTAGAGGAAAATAGTAAAGACAAAAATGTTAGGGATCTCTACAACGAAATAAACGAGTACAAGAAAGGTTTTCGACCTGGAATAAACATAATTAAGGACAATGACGGCACTATAATATTTTGAATAAGTGGACACGTTTCTGTAATCAAATATAAAACGTACATGGAAATGCCCAAAGTGTACAAAGGACAATATTCACAGCAGAGCCATTGGTTGCTGAACCAACTTTAACGGAAGTAGAAACGGCTGTAGGTAAAGTAAAAACACACAAGTCTCCAGGGGTTGACAAAATTCCAGCAGAATTAATTAAGGAAGGTGGGGATAGATTAAACTCAGGGATCCATAAGCTCATTCTTATGATTTGGAGAAAGGAGGAATTACCAAAGAATGGGAAGAATCTATTATTATATCGATCCATAAAAAGGGAGATAGGGCCGAATGTAATAACTATCGAAGAATTTCTCTCTTATCAACATCATACAAAATTTTATCTAATATACTGCTGTCAAGATTAACACCATACGCAGATGAAATCATAGGAGATCAATGTGGATTTAGGCGAAATAGATCAACCATTGATCATGTATTTTGTATTCGCCAAATCTTGGAGAAAAAGTGGTAACATAATAAGTGAGTTCACCAGTTATACATAGATTTTAAAAAGCATATGATTCAGTTAGGGGAGATAGAATGTAAATATCCTCGTTGAGTATGGGATAACAAAGAAGTTAGTTAGGCTGATCAAAATGTGTCTAAATGAAACCTATAGCAGAGTCAGTGTAGGGAAATTTATATCAGATAGGTTTGTCATTAGAAGCGCCATGAAGCAATTTCACTTTGGAATATGCCATTAGGAAAGTTCAGGAAATCAAGGTAGGCCTAGAATTAAATGGAAGTCACCTGATTTTAGCTTTTGCAGATGACGTTTGCTTGTTGGGCGATGACGTAAACACAATCGAGACAATGCAGAAAGTCTTTTCGATGCCTGCAGATATGTTGGATTGGAAGTATATGGTCATGGAACGTCAAAATAATGGTCTACAAAATATTAGAATAGCCGGTAAATTGTTCGAACAAGTGGAAAAATTCAAATATCTGGGAGCAATAATTATAGACAAAAGTAATATTAAGGCTGAAGTTAAGTGTAGGCTGAAATCAGGAAATGCTTGTTCTTATGCAGTCCAGAAACTATTATCTTCTCGTCTTCTGTCCAGTAATCTGAATGCCGGTTACATTATATGATTGTGAGACTTGGTCGCTTACTCTTCAGAAAGAACATAATCTGAGTGTGTTCGAAAACAGGGGGCTTAGGAAAATATATGGGCCGAAGAGAGATGAAAATGGGGACTGGAGAAAACTGCATAACAACGAGCTTCATGACCTGAAACTCTTCACTGGATATAGTAAGGGTAATTAAATCACGGATGATAAAATGGGTTGGACATTGTTGCACGCATGGGGGAGGAAAGACATCTCAAAAGTAATGACTGGGAGAGCCGAAGGGAAAAGACCACTTGGAAGACATAGACATAGACATAGGGTTGAATGGCAGGCTCAGATAAGAGCGGCAATGAACCTTCTAATTCCATAAAATAGATACTATTCCTTTTGTTTGCCACTAAGTAAGTAAGTAATTTGGTATGCCTTAATTACTTGTATCTTATTTCATTATTTAAACAAGTTGCGATAATTCCTATAGTCCTTAGAGGCCACTCCCGAGCGGCGAATTTATATACTTATATTGCTTGACAGTGACGATTCTGAAGGAGATTTCCCCTTAATTTTATTCATTGGACATGCCTGAATTTGGTTTAAGTGGGCCTGAATTATGTGGGGAAGTCGTTCAGAAAACCGAATTGACTTGTATTTATTAAATGAAGTTTCTCGAACTAATTAGATAAATAATTTTATTGCATTTTGTAGATATAAAGAAATGGGCTTTTAATATTTTATCACCTAACGTTTGTTTGTGGTACAAAATCTTATAGTGATGAAGCAAGACAATGTTTTCTCTTTATGTTTATATGCATTTTAACTTTTGTCAGGATTCATACAATAAATACTTTACTTTGTCCTTTACCAATTTATTTTTATCATTTCCATCCGTACAAAATTCGGTAATTATTGCTTTCATTACAGATAAGTTCTGATATTTCGTTTCAAAAGCTTTTATCATTATTTTCATCTTTCCTTCTATTGAAATTCTCAATAACAATAGACTACTGTCCTGTAAATTATTAGAGTCGTACCAGACACGCCATGTTTGCTGCTTTGTCTCTAGTTCGAACTGTGAATAGGATCTCATGAACTTTACTTTTAGTTTTGCTTTGGGATATGCCATTAGGAAAACTCAGGAAAACGATCACTCAAACCTTCGCAATTAGACCAAAGAAAAGCGAGAAGTAGCTCTACTAGGTCGATATATTAAATCCTAAAGGACATCATTGCTCCATTATTTTTTTACGAACATGAGTCAAGTAGTAGTCAAAATACTTTAAGAGTGGCTTGAAGATCTTTATCTTGAAGTACGCAGTTATGGGATGCATGGTTCGTAATTATTGATGTCCATATCCCTGATAAATTATATAACTTGAGACGATTGCTATTTTGCAATTGAATTACTCCGCCCATATCATTATAATGAACAAAATAAGTTTATTATATAAACTTATTAATTAGAATAATAAGATAAATATTAATCAATTATGGCTTTGCATTTCTAATAACATTATAGGAATAAGTCAAATTCACTAAAATTATCTGAACAAGTTACAGCAGAAATGGAATAAGAACATAATATTTGCAATATTACATTCCGGTTGGACTTGTGTGAATATTGAAACGAGACGGATTTCCCGGAATGTAAGAATAGACTTAAGAACTAAACTAAAGGGTCTCAGTGGGGTGTAGGAGACAGTCATTCATCACGAAACTCACTGCTATTGAACTAAAAACGCAGAGAAAGGAGAGCTTACTGACTCTATTGAAATTTAAAGACTTAGTAAGTGGGAAAGTTCTTACTCTATAGCGCTTCGGGGAATCTAGCATCATTTCTTATTACTGACAGCGTGGGCAAGCACTGCTAGCCACGTGTATTAGCGTCTATGCTGGGTAAGGAGCATAGCCAATGAAATAAGGGTTTGTGTCCGAAGATTCGGAAACACAATGTAATTTGATGTAAACATAGCTATTAGAGGTTAAAAGAAATACAAGGCGTATTGGACTTTGAACGATGAGAAGTGGGGACTCGCACTAAATGGTAACGACACTCTCTCGTCTACGCTCTGAGTGAGCGGAGCGATCTTCTCAGCATCCAGCTTCCGACTTAGTAGAAGTCGGGAAGCTATTAATATTCTTCGGTCAGTAAATGATTTAAGTATCATTTACTGCAGTATTATTTAAATCTACGAATATATTCAGGTTTGAGGTACGGCTTAATTATAGCTGAGTACCAACTTAAATTCAGTGTGTATCAAACTGTAAGTACCAGTGAATCAACGACTTTACAAGGTATTCTAGTGAATACACGAGGTTAGGGAGAAAGACACCTTAATAGCGAGATCCACTCATCTGAAGTCAAAGTTCACATACGACGAATATTCTGCAAAAGCCTATTTACTGTTCTGTAATTATATTAAAATAAACAACACTCTTACCAGTTAACCAGGGAGTTTTGATTGCATCAGAATATAAAGTAGACTGTTTCTAAGAACTATAAATACCCAGATTTTGCCCCCGATGATACTGAAGATAATCTCTGCTCTGACTGTAGCGACACCGTGGCTGTAATTGGTTTCGTAACCCGCGAACCGTTACATACGTGGCTTACCCAATCTGTGGGGCTTGAAAAGGCTCGAAGCTAAATTGTGTTGACTCAGAATATTTTAAATTAAAACAATAACTGTTACACACATCATTAAGTAGAGACTACAGACATTGCAACGATTAACGGGATAGATAAATTCAAGATCCGAGTAAGAAGAATCAGGAGTGGGCAGACCGAAGATAGAATACCGGAGCAGCAGTAAAAAGCCTTGTAAAAATATAGTTTATAAGAGGGTATTATTGCTAGCTGTAAGAGGGTATTATATGTATTGTGTATTCAGTGAAGGGTATGATTTATATGTACGCAAAGGTGAGTGAGCATGATTTTTATACATGGAGTGATCCCAGTGCAATAAATAAAGCTAGGGTTGTGTAGAAATGATGACGTTAAGGAACGGAAAAGCCGTAATTTCAAATATGGAAACTGAGGAAATGAATAACAGTCAAGATGTGCTAACTAATAGTGAGATAGATCAAATCCAAGGGAACGAAATTGTAGTAGGTAACCAGGAAATTAATAATGGTAATGAATCTGAAATGCCATTAGATAATGGAAGCCTAGTAATTAATCAGGAGACGAGTGAGGAGAGGGAACCAGAGATTTCATTAGTTCAGGAAGATAGGCCTTGTGAAAATACAATGTCGAACCAGGTACAGGGGGGAGAAGGAATATCTGCGTTAATAGAGGCGATGATGATCAAAATGAAGGAGAATAGTAGTAAACTAGCTGAGGAGATTGATAGAAACTCAAAAGTCAGGATGGAGGAAAATATTAGTAAATTAGCTGAAAAGATTGATAGGAGTAAAGAGGAAACTAGAAAGATAGGGGAAAAATTGGATAGGAGTACCAGTGAGATGAGGGTAATGATTGATCAATTATCTGATAAATCAAAGAAAACTGAGGATAGGGTAAATAAACTCTCAGACGAATATAAAGTAACAACTGTAAAATTAACTAAAAGGATCGACCATGTGCAAAACAAAGTCGAAGAAAATAAGAAACAGTTGGAACAGAAAATAGAGCAGGATATAAGAACCCAGAATAAAAACTTGGAGGATAAATTAGTTCAGGCTTTGTCAGTGGATATGGGGGTAATAAGTACTAATATTCAAGGGCAGGTTAATGATCATGCTGATAAAATAAGTAGGATGAGGAATGACATTGAAACTAAACTAAACAAAATAGTTGCAATACAGAATAATGTGACTAAAGAGGTTAATGACCATGCTGATAAACTAAGTAGGATGAGTAATGACATTTCTTGTACCGGAATTCAGGCTAATGGTAGAGGGGTTTGTTCACAATTAATTCATTGTTCGAATGGGGAAAATAACCACCCACACGGGAGTCAAGATGGTGAACCGAGGACTCCGAGCATAAGCCTAGAATCAGAAAATTCGCGAGGTGACCTAGGCCTACACGACAATGTTGTTATCCCAGTAACTGGTTATAATAATACTCATGTAAATAAAATCGCGGATTTAGATTGGCCTTTGCCTTATTATAATGATGAGAAAAATGCTAATCCTCATGAATTTATAAGGGAGCTAGAGACATACTTTAAAGTTAAAGGCATTCGAGAAGAATTTAAGATATTAGTTGTTCAGAGGTCGCTTGGAGGTAGTTGTAAAGACTGGATGCCGGTGGTAATGAGGGAAGGAACTGGGTACCAAGAATTCAAAAAGTTATTTATGGATAAATATTGGAGCGATTCACGTCAGAGTGAAGCTAGGACTGAACTCTATTCAGGGCACTATAATGAACAAGGGAAAATGTCGTGTACTGAACATTTCGTAAGACTCATAAAATTAGCCAAGTCGCTAAATATAGTTTCCGAAAAAGAGGTCATCCAAATTTCAATGAAACACTTCGGTCCAGATATTCATAAATTGTTAACTGTGGCAAGACCACAATCTTACTCGCAGATGCTTAGCTTGTTAACTGAGTTTGAGGAAGGCGAGAGAGCTATAAAGAAATTCCATAGTTATCAGCGGTACCATAATACTCAAAATCATGGAGGAAATCAAGCACAGTACGCAGGTGCCAGCCGAAATAATGAGAATTATAATGACAGTAATGGTAGGCCTACACAAGGTTATCAGGACGCAAGGGGGAGTAATTATAATTACGGGAACGGAAGAAATCAGAATAATTATAATTACGGAAATGGAAGAAATCAGAATAATTATAATTACGGAAATGGAAGAAATCAGAATAATTATAATTACGGAAACGGAAGGAATGAGAGGGTACATAATAATAGTTACAGAGAAAACCAGAATAATAATAATGGGTTACGTAACGCCAATAATAATCACACTGATGACAGAAATAGGTCACGACCTCAAAGCGTGGGAATAAATCACATAGCCTTCCAGGAACAAGAGAGAGGAAATGTAGATCAAGTTTACCGATATAGACAGTTACAAGACGGTCGGTACATTCCTCATCAAAATAACGGGACGGATAATTGTAACCACGTGCCAGATTCACAACAAAGATTAGATCCTAGTGTGAATGCGTTTCATCACTCTCAAGCCGACACAGCAGGTGTAGAAAATGACAGGTGTCAGCCCGAGGCTTTAAACGGAGTATAGATGCGATAATAGGTCATATCTCATCTAACTCGTGCCCAGTGACCTCAGGGGACTCCCCACAAGTAAATAGAAATGACATAAATACCGTAGAAGTGTCCGATGATTTGAATAAAAAGTCAAATCAACAAATTTTATGTCCACCACAGGTTAAAGCATATATAGGAAATTTAAAGGTACCAGTTCTCGTAGATGAAAGTAAAAGTGCTGAAATTCCGGTTCCCACGACTCATGCAACAAATCATCATACATGCTCCGAACGGGAATTAGCTTTCCAAGACGAATGTTCTATTATTGAAAGTTTATCAACTGTGCAATTAGATAATAAAGGGGAAGAATTTTCAATTATGCAGAATGTAGGCCTATCGAGCCCAAGCAATAATATTGAGAATCAGAATGGCGGAACGCCAGATCAGTATCAGAAACGCACGGAAATTGATGAATTTAATAATACATTTGTAGAGAAAGTATACGAAGTAGGAGCGAGTTATGAGGTAAACATGTGTGAGACAGATGTCCGTGATCAGGGAAATTATAGTGAGGAAAATGGAAAAGAAGGTACTGAAAAATTGCGAGAATCTGATATCTTAGGAATTTTAAGGAGTAAATTGGACGGCACCACGCCTATTAAGGATCCACAAAAGAAACCTAAACATCACTACCACAAACATAAAAAGAAAAAGAAAAAGAGGGAAAAGGAATCTGTCGAATGCAGTAAATAAAAGAATGTCTCGTCTCGAGTTATTGTAATAGAGGACCGTTTATAGTGACTAACATTTTTAATGGTATTTGCTATGAAGTGACTGATCCTAAAACTAATAAAGTAGTGGGACGGTACAATCTTTCATTTGTGAGGCCATACAAAGAGTAATCATTTAAAGAGGTGAAACAACAGTGGAGTAGGCTTGAGTCATTTCACTAGAATTAAGGCACTGAAACTGAGGGTATTATTATTGTAAGTATACATGTCCGCGGAGCAAATATGTAGCGAAATGTAGGCTTTCAATATAACCTCTAAAATGTGAAATTCTTTGGACGTGCATAAAATATATCCTATGCCGATTATATTGTTGTTATTTAATTGTAATATGGACCTCGACACTTAAATCCGTTGATCTTTTATTGTTGTTATCTCTTTTTAAATCTGGACGTTGTACCAAATAGATCCGGTCACGCTTTTATCTAGGTTAGAATATATTTAGTAAGTGTTTTCAAGTGTTTGTATTCATAGGGTAAATTAGGTTTTGTATTAATGTTTCATTATTACCTGATGAGGTGAGGTATCTGTGGTCATGATCTAAGATAGCCTACCGTGTGCGAAGGGTGTGGTGTATGAGAGAGTAAGAAAATATTGTAGTATGGGAAGTGTGAATGAAGCAGTTGTGCCAGGTATAGGAAATGTCATTCACTCATCAAAACAAATAATAGTACTGTGAGAAGGTTGGAAAATATTCCATGTTATAGAATACGAGTTAGCACGAAGGTCATTGTACTGGGATCCATAACAAACTCTGCTCACTTACGTCACACTAAGCACTTCATGTCAGGAGTAAAACAGAATTACTCCGTAAATTTGAAATTTTGAATACAAAACATAAATTTTCGTAGAATTCTCTTGGGCATGTGAGACGATTGCTATTTTGCAATTGAATTACTCCGCCCATATCATTATAATGAACAAAATAAGTTTATTATATAAACTTATTAATTAGAATAATAAGATAAATATTAATCAATTATGGCTTTGCATTTCTAATAACATTATAGGAATAAGTCAAATTCACTAAAATTATCTGAACAAGTTACAGCAGAAATGGAATAAGAACATAATATTTGCAATATTATATTCCGGTTGGACTTGTGTGAATATTGAAACGAGACGGATTTCCCGGAATGTAAGAATAGACTTAAGAACTAAACTAAAGGGTCTCAGTGGGGTGTAGGAGACAGTCATTCATCACGAAACTCACTGCTATTGAACTAAAAACGCAGAGAAAGGAGAGCTTACTGACTCTATTGAAATTTAAAGACTTAGTAAGTGGGAAAGTTCTTACTCTATAGCGCTTCGGGGAATCTAGCATCATTTCTTATTACTGACAGCGTGGGCAAGCACTGCTAGCCACGTGTATTAGCGTCTATGCTGGGTAAGGAGCATAGCCAATGAAATAAGGGTTTGTGTCCGAAGATTCGGAAACACAATGTAATTTGATGTAAACATAGCTATTAGAGGTTAAAAGAAATACAAGGCGTATTGGACTTTGAACGATGAGAAGTGGGGACTCGCACTAAATGGTAACGACACTCTCTCGTCTACGCTCTGAGTGAGCGGAGCGATCTTCTCAGCATCCAGCTTCCGACTTAGTAGAAGTCGGGAAGCTATTAATATTCTTCGGTCAGTAAATGATTTAAGTATCATTTACTGCAGTATTATTTAAATCTACGAATATATTCAGGTTTGAGGTACGGCTTAATTATAGCTGAGTACCAACTTAAATTCAGTGTGTATCAAACTGTAAGTACCAGTGAATCAACGACTTTACAAGGTATTCTAGTGAATACACGAGGTTAGGGAGAAAGACACCTTAATAGCGAGATCCACTCATCTGAAGTCAAAGTTCACATACGACGAATATTCTGCAAAAGCCTATTTACTGTTCTGTAATTATATTAAAATAAACAACACTCTTACCAGTTAACCAGGGAGTTTTGATTGCATCAGAATATAAAGTAGACTGTTTCTAAGAACTATAAATACCCAGATTTTGCCCCCGATGATACTGAAGATAATCTCTGCTCTGACTGTAGCGACACCGTGGCTGTAATTGGTTTCGTAACCCGCGAACCGTTACAAACTGTTAATGATATTTATTAGTGACTGATTAATAGTGTATAGTAGGCCATATAAGATTTCACGACCATACACTTGTGAAACAAAATTTTAGCCAAAATATATATATTTTTTTTTCTAAACGAAATTCAATATTCATCGAGCCAGACTCGAGATAATTGAATTCAAATATTCACAGTTGTCCGCCATTTTGAACGGCCACCATGTTTTAAAGTAAACTTTGGGGGTCTGGCACATTGACTATGATAATTTAAACTGAACATCACCAAAAAATAGAAGGATAAGCTCACGAATGAATTATTACAACGAGCTACTGATAGATACTAAATGAGCCGGCATTATGGCCGTCTCAACTGATTTTACTTAAAGTCGGCCATTTTGTTTGTTTACGTCACGTGGCGCCGACTCGCGGTAATAGGTGGCAGTTTCCTTACCTTCATCTGTTTGTTCTGCGTGTTTAGGCGCTATCTGGCGGTAAAGTGTAATATTTTGTTTCCCGGCTATTTGCTTTTGTCACTTCCGGCATCCTCCCTCTTCCAATATGGCTATCACCAGAGGTTAGTCTGGGCCAAGCCCTTGAAAGAACAAAACAGTGTAGTTTTGTCTTTTTGGAGAGAAAAGCTTTCATTCATCTTATAATTTTGTTGTTAGGTGATTTCACGCTGGCATAAATGTTTGTGACGTCGGGCCTAACGTAATTTCTTTCCAAAATGGAAAAACACATATAGCGTGGGGGACGCTTTCCCCGCTGTGCTTCATTTTTCCTTATTTTGAGTAATAGATATTTCTTTGTCTTTTCTTTTCTTTCAGTCTGTTTTCTAGGTAGTGGTAGTTTTTCTTTCCTTCCTTTTAGGCGTTATGTAGATTTTCTCTGTAATAAGTTTTTTATAGTATTTCCCGCCAAGCTGTAACATAGCGTCTGTTTCTTGGGTCCCTTTTGCGCGCATTGGCGAGGCATCGTCCCAAACATTCTTGCCGCGTTTTAATACCTTTTAACTTAAAGTTTTACTTTGTCATTTCTGGTTAGCCTTATACTGTTTCTAATGAATTAATTTATTTACTATTTGCCTACCTCTTGCCATTTGAGAAGGACCTATGTTTTGGGGCGAAGAGGTACTCCAAACATAGTATTTCGGGTCTTACCTCTAACTAATGAACTTTTTCCTTCCAGGACTTCATGAATTTATAATGAAAATCTAAAGATGTAAATTAATACCTGTTAACATGTACAGTTCAGTTTAATTATTTTATTTCACGCCCTTCAGGCGAATTTATTGGATGTTTAATTATTTCTAAATCTAATTCATTTAGGGCTATTTTAATTTGTAAATTTTGTTTTTATTCATTCTAAAAGTACTTATTTTTAAATTATTCTTATATATATATTGTATGAGAAGATCTATGAATTTCTTTGTAACCGAAATTGATCTGTATTTATATATTCTTTTAAATTGTATTATAAATTTTCATGTATCATATTTTTGTAATGTTAAGGGAAACTTTGAAAAGATAAAAAGAACCACAACCAGTTTCAAATTATACCTCAGAGAAACCAAAACTGGATGTTTGACTCAGTATTTTAACTTGTTCTCCCCGGGAAACCCAATTATCCTCTGGGCGGGTCCATAATTCAATTTAGGTTAGCTTTCCTTGGGCGGGAACCTTGCACTTCCTTCCACAATTCCCGTTAGGGGGGTTCATAAACACGTAAGCGGTTAATGTAGTGCATTTTGACAGAACATAAATCATTAGAATTAATGGCAGGTAACCACTTATTTGACATTTTTATGGCATTACTTGTGGATATCTAAGAACTGCTGTCATTTACTATTGTCAAAGGAATGGAAAGTATTTATTATTATATCGATCCATAAAAAGGGAGAGAGGGCAACCAGGGAAGGCGGTTGAGGCCAGGTAGGTTCCTTCACCCGCATGCACCCTCACATTTACAAGAGCAGGAGATTTAGGACCAACCGTAATTTCCTCCCCATGAGTCACCTAGTCTACCTCAATCAATCAATCTTAGATTTTTAACATGTCATTTTACCTTAAAATGTTTGTTATATATCAATTCTACACATAATTACAAGAAAAATGACACCAAACAATGTATAATTTACTTTAATAGGAACATAGGACTTGAAAGCAGTTTTCTCGTAACTTTTATTTATGTATTTGTTAGACAAAATGTGTCTGAATGAAACCTGTGGCAGAGTCACGGCAGGGAAATTTATATCAGATGGATTAGCCATCAGAATCGGCTTGAAGCAAGGAGATGCAGTATCGCCTTTACTTCTTAATTTGGCATTGGAATATGCCATTAGAAAAGTTCTGGAAAACTAGGTAGGCCTAGAATTAAATGGCAGTCACCCGATTTTAGCTTATGCAAAAGACGTTTGTCTGTTGGGCGATGACATAAACACAATCGAGAGAAATGCCTGCAGGAATGTTGGATTGGAAAGTAATACAGAAAAAACTAAGTATATGATGAAAGGAAATTTAAGAGATTTTTTCCACCTAAAAAAATATATACCCTACAAAAAACTGTCAAATGATTTTGGGATTGCTTCGAAAGTTACAAAACTTTTGAACAGGTATTTATTTTGTATCTTATGCAAGTTAAATAGTTGAATAGGTGCGTTATAAAATTAAAACACATTTACAGAGAAACGCGGGTGCGCGGGCAAAGGGAGAACAAGAAAACTATATTCTGTTGAAACTCTAGCTAATGTATTGTATGATGATATGGAGGGGATTTTTTACGATGCGTAGGTTTTCAAGTGCTTTTTCGCAGCATTCCCAACTATGTTGTTTGTGGTTATAAGCTACTTGGAGAGAGATGATGCATTTCGACAAATGTTTATGTCATCTTCAGATTCTAAGGCAGATAAATATAAACATCAAGAGGAAAAATAATTATAAAATGATAGGTTACGAATATAGAAATAGCCTAGCAGGAATATTATTAACCTTGAATTTTGTAGAACCAACTACATCGCAGAGGTAGCCTAACTATTGTGTACTGAAACATTGATCTTTAGAATGTTATTATTTATGTAGGTTGGGTGTGTTCTAAAATCATTTCGAATAGAGGGCTGTATCAATAGTGTCTTCATTAATGATTTTATGTTTATTTCTATATATTTCCAGAGACTCTAGTGTATTTAGTTTAGGTCCTTTATCCTGTTGATGTATAATTTCTAATGTATTTTCTATTGTATTAAGTGGATGTGTCTTATCTAGAAGTGTTTGGCATATGCTCATTTCTCTTTTTTAGATTTATAGTCAAGTGCATGTTCATGGTATCTTAGCCTAAATTTCCGTCCTGTTTGCCCTATATAGACATTGTCACATTTACTGCATTTTAGTTTATACTAGCTGAAAAGGCCCGGCGTCGCCCGGGCTTTGTATTTTTTAATTTGAAATTAACTTATGGAGGACTTTATGTATGTAAAACTTGAAATGAAGAAAAAGATTTATCACACTCAAACTCTTCCATCAGAAAACGCTAGGTAGGCCTATAGCTTTTTATGGTTTCATAGAGGATGTCGAATGCTGCATTCCGTTGCTTCTACACATCTTGCCTGGGAGGGGTTGAAATAAGAAGAAACATAAATTACATAAGATTGTATTGACTTGACGGAAAATTTTATTTCTCATTCTCATGTTACCATACAACCGTTTCGGGGCTGAAATAAAAGAGAAATGCAGTATCACTTTCATACTTTCTTCCCCTAAAACCCGGGACATAATATATTGCGAGCATAGGACTGAAAATGTTCCATCCCATGCTTAGGGCCTATGATAAACATCCCTATTTCTCAACTAATACAAAGCCTACAGGTATGGATAACTTATCAGCGGAAAGGATTATTTACAGACTTCTGATATAGCATACTCACACACTTAAGTTGTCCCTGCTATACGACCTCTTATTCTACATCAAAATGTGAAGTGAGTAAATATTTCTTATGTCGAGGGTAGAGAAAGTTATGTGACTACATCACACTGTGCTGTATATTCATGGATTTCATTTTCAGTAATTATTTTCGCCAATATGCGAGTATTACATCGATGGAATCATAATTCGTTAAAGTCCAGCATTAGGCTATATAGTTGCCAAGGCCCTATGTAATCACAGTAAACAATTCACTGTTGTCATGTGAACTGAACAGCATTTCATTTTTTTCAGTATAATATTCTCAGAAATTATATAATTTCCAAGGGAAGGAATATTTTATTTGAATTTTATTTGAATTTTAATGTTGACCGCTATACTTCCCGGGGTTAACTGGGTATGTGTGCAAAATTTTGTACAAATTGGTGAAGAAATGTAGATTTGTATAAGGAACATACATACATACATACATACATACATACATACATACTACCCGCGCGCCGTATCTTGAGCGCTGGATTTACGGGGAAGTGAGGGTTGGGGGAACAAAACATAGCTACTCCGCCAGTCTTTCTGCAGTGTTGTCAACCAAAGAAATCACATTTCAGCAGAATCGCGCGTATGGTAAGCGAACATCAACAGCGTAAGTGTGGATGCCGAATTGGATAATTATTTCCGATGAATCATCCTCGCTATTTCATGTAGTGACATTTAATAGACAACGATTTTAATGCAGTCCAATAATATAATGTGGTGACGGTATTGCGTAACAATTAATAACACGTCATAAGGCTTTAGTTATCAAATAAATCATTTTCCCTCCGGGAAGAGAATGTTATATAAATAGGCTCAATATTTTTACACTGGATGACTAGTTTTAAGCATAAAGAAGAGTCTTAGCAGAACATGCTTCACCATTTCGTGTTGTAAAACATAAGAGAGGTAGGGCATCTAAAATTTGAGAAAACTATAGGCCTAATTTTAAACGTATTTAATACGTTTTGTGAAAAGTTCGCTCAACTTTCAGTTAATGAAATTGACATCAGAGTTCACGGGAGTATCAGAAATTAGCACATACGGAATTCTTAAAGAGGTGAGGAAAGTGTTGGATGTACAATGACGTGTTTGTGAAATAAGCAATTCGAAAAATTGTATTTTTCCACATAACTCCATGCGCCAGAAAAGATAATGCCAATAAATAAATAAGGATCCTGAGACAGAACGAAAGCTTAGTATTGAAGCCACTAGATGTCAGGGTGTATAGCGTACTTCGTGTTTCAATGTTGTCAGCTCTACCTACGAAGTTGAACGAAACCTACCGAATGAGGACTAGGGAGCCGAGCGCTCAAGATATGGCGCGCGGGTAGTACCCACATATCCACAAACACACATTCGACTTTATATATTAGATATCCCATTCTCATTGTATTTATCTATGTTGTTGTTAGGGGAATTGTATAGCTTGTTTTTTTATTTTATTATTGGTTTTGTAAGCTATTTTAATATAATTTTGTTTAAATATTTTTGTAATTTGATATACTTTTCAGTCAGTGTAGTTAAAGGTGACATATTTTTTCACCTTATGGTTATCTTTGTTAAATGGAATTAGGTAACATAAGGGGTACTTTACTCGTATCCATTTTCAATTTTTCTAGGCTATCTTCATTGCATTGGGTGATACTTGGAACCCTAGCACAGTCAAGTTGTAGGTAACAAAAGAAAAACGAAATAAAGAACAGGTAAACTGATGTAACAAAGGGCCCGAATGTTTTGTTGACCGAGTTATAAATGCAATTATGATATGCAGAAAATAATTGCTTTAATCAGATTAAAATCGTCCAGCATCAACTGAACTACAGATTTGAGATATCTTGACAATCGTACACTCACATAACGTAATCTGAGGGTTTTCGAAAACAGAGTGCTTAGGAAAATATTTGGGCCTAAGAGAGATGAAAATGGGGATTGGAGAAAACTGCAATCGACAACGAATGTAGTAAGTTACTATTATTATGGGCTGAACATGAATTTATGTGAAACGTATTCAGATAACATTGTACTACAAAGGTCAATGAAGATATTCCCTCCTAAAGAGCAGGCCTATGTCATTACTCACTTTGGTTTACTTCCACTCTCTTTTGTGATTTACTGAGTGCCAGAATTATTTGGTGAATGGGAAAAATATAAGTCCGTTTGCCCATGTCTCTGTACGCAAATGTTTTCATTGAACAGTATACCCAGAGGTCCATAGGTAGATCCCTGTTCATTTTAGACCAAATCAGTTGACTATGACCAAAGTAAATCCAATTATCCGCCACGTGCTTTTTAAATAGAACTGAAGACAAGTGACTGCCTATTTGTATGCCTTCAGATGTTTAGCCAAAAATTAATGGAAATTGTTGAAGTGAGGAATTTGTTGTAAATTAATTCCAAGTTATCCCACTTATTCTAGTTTCTTAAATTGGGCCCATTTATTCCATCTGGCACTTTGTCACGTCAGTTCACCTGATTTTATTTCATTCAGGAAAATGATAGTCGGATGAATTATTTATTCAGTCAGTATGTGTGATGCCATAAGGAAAATATATCAGTAAATGCCGTAACATCTTTAACTTGGAGATTGTATATCCATTGCTGAATGGTACAGTCGGTCAAATAAAAAACGTCGGGACTCGTATGCAGTTAAATTTAAAGTTTTAACGCATTAGTTCACAAGTTTCCTATAAAAACATAAAATACAGGTCATTTTCGGAACATATGAGGCCATGCGACAGGAGGGAAAAAATTAACGAGGGAAAAATGAAAAACGCGGAAAGCGCAATACACGATATTCAACTGAATGTATTATCATAATTCATTTTGCTTTGTCATCGCACCACATACAAATGCTAGCTTGAGAGAAAGTGTAGTTAGGGCTGTAATTGACCTGCATTTTTCGGCCTCTGAAGCAGGGAGAAGTTTCCATATTTCTTAAAGAGGTGGGTACTTCACTATAATGCGACCGGAAGTTTTCATAGGAATCGTGGATCTGGCCGGCCGCGTATTTCGATGCTAGATTGGTGGCAGAAGTTGAACGTAAGTTATTGATTTTGCACTACAAGTACCAGTATTATAAAATAAAATCTTTAAAAAAATGCTCCTTGAATAATCATATTCCTTGCGAATTTATTAATTATTAATATTATAAGAATTTGCAACCAAGAATATGGCGGATGTGAGACATATAGCCACAGCCTTCTATACATGTTCGTTTTGCAACAAAACTGACTAAATAATCAAGAAAATACATGGAGAGACAAGAGGCAGGTGTGAACCTAACCTTAAGTCTTCCTATACATGCGCATATGCTCGTTCGTGATACTTAATCAAATACCGCCCGACGTTTTTTATTTGACCGACTGTACATGCCTAGTTTTTCGTTAACCTAAAAACCTCCATAATAACAATCTTAACACGTAAGCTATACGTGAGAAAACGTGTGCAATAATTTGCACGATTTATTTCAACCAGTTGACTGACTTTCATTTTTATTTACGAGATTTAAAACAATTTCTTTCTTGTTTGACAAGCTTCCACAGTCCGTTGCAATTCCATATTTTAGTTGGAATATTGAGAGTATGAGACATAACTCAATAAATAAAACCTGTCTCAGTTTAGTTTCAACTTGCAATGTAAAGAATGCAATAAAAGAAAGAAGAAAGAACAAGGATAAGAATTGATTGCTGTGCCAGCTTCGCCTATATAAACATTTCACTCACAAACTTTATTCCAAACACAAAATGGCAGCCACGATGAAGAATTGCCTCCTCCTCTTCGCTTTGGCCTGTTTGTGGGTATGTATTACAGACGTTACTTCCTTTTTCTTCCTATTACAGCTAGGTCAAAGGGACAGTATTAAGCATTAAAATAAATAGGGCGATAGAACGTTTTATTCGTTTGCTATTACATTTATCTTTCCAAATATAATTAGGTTTAAAACTTCCAGATAATATCAACGGCGCACTGCCAGATAGCTTGTATCTCTTTCATGAGTTTAGAAGGAGGGTTAGACACTCCAATGTTGCCTTTGCTATAGACTTTATTTGGGCCATGTAATAATGTTTATATATTGTAATTTGCACAAAAAACAGTAAACTTTTTTTAACTGCAAAGAGAAATTATATTCGACACTGTTCTCTGCCGATGTGAACAGTATAGATAAGCACAACTGAAGTTTAGTTAAAAGTACTCGCTTATATTGGAATGTTCTGTTTGTTTCTACTGAAGGAACACCCTGTATAAGGATTTTGATCGGAACCTTTCCACACTGGGTTAACTGTGATGAGAGGTGCAGGATTTAGGGCCGATTGTATAAACAGTTTGATCTTGGATCAGAGACTAAATTGATCTCAGTTCACGCTGAACTCGGAAATTTTTGTTGTATAAACGCTAATCTGAGATCAATTCGCACTGAACTAGGATCAATTTTCACTGGAGAAATTTCTCCGATCAAACTAGCTGATCTCAGTTCAAGGGGCTGTTTTCCTATTTGAGACATAAGATTAGTTCATTATAAACATAATATTAGGCCTACCTGTGTGGTTACGATAAATATAAAGAAAATACACAATAGACAACTTCATACATTTCTAGTTATATGCAGTTGTGCGTACATTTCTAGCTATAAACTAGTTGTGCGTATATAGGGTATATTTTAGGCTCCTTATAATGTAGTGTATCATAACTCTACAGCATAACCTGCACGTTATTATTATGTTGCACTAATTACTGTAATACGAAAATAACCCTTGCACCACAATTGCAACTAATACGAAAGGTAGGGTAAAGAAGAAAAGAGATTGAATAGTAGAAAGGGGAAAAAATAAAAATTTTCAAAATTTTCAACGCTGCTAAACGAGAGACATAGGAGACTATGGTGGAACTACTAGGAAATCTCGAGTGGGATGATCCTGTTTTTGGATTTTCCCCAAATGCTTTCTTCGTTATCTTTCTTTATGTGGCCTATTAACTCTTTCAGAACTGATATTTTACATTGTAATAAGGCAGTCATGAGGTAAAAACTTCAGTGGGCTATTAAGTTTAAAATCGATAGAGAAAAGTTCAGTGGAATAGGCTACCTGGTTTCCATGAATGACAAACATAACAGATGAACAAAAATTCCTTAAGTTTTACATCTCCGCTCATAGCCTATACAATTTATGAGACGAAGCATTTAAGTTATACGTCCTTAGCCGTGAAAATGTTAAGCCGATTTATAACGCCAGGAATGAAATTACAAGAACATTTTTCATAGCACTTTTCTCTTGCACGGATATTATCGCATCCGTCTTTTTGGATTCTATAATATCTTTATATTTTACCAAGACAATTTCAATTAGGAACGATCCTTTTTCTGCTAAATTTCGATCATATTTCCCCTTCCTTTCGCATAACACAGTCTGAATACGGAGGAAAACAGAATAACAATGCTCTCGTCTCGCGATACTCATCTGTTTTTGCGATGTTGTCAAGTGCTCATGTATGAACTAGGATCAGAATTGAACTTCAATTTCTTGATCTTAGATCAGTGTTATACAATACGACTCGAGCCTGAACTCAGATCATTTTCTGAACTTAGATCATAATTGATCTCCAGTCAGTGATGTTTATACAATCGGCCCTTAATGTGGACATTGATTAATGGCCGAGACCTATACATTAATAAAATAAAATCAGGAAAACTGTTGTAACTAAATGCCAGAATGCTTTAGTTTAATCAGTTATAATTGCAATTATGATATGCAGAAAATAAGTTATTTTTGTAATCAATTTCCGAGTTAAGCTCCAGATGGAAGAACAAAGATCTAGTCTTTTTTTTTTTAATTTTTAAAAATCAGATTAAAATCGTCCAAGCACGAGGGAAATTCCAGCGACGCATGAAACACGCGGAAAATTAGTGTTAGAACATGGCTACAGTGACTGATTACTCTTACGACTGGTGCCTTCAATTCCTGCTTCGGTGTGTCTGTTTCCTAAACGGCTATTATTAAAGTCAACAAATCACTCAAGGACTTACATATAGGAAAACTAAACACAGTTTTTTAAAGCCTTACTGTATTTCCTGCTTTTTCTCATGATTGTGCCATTCTGTAAATGTTTTCGTCTGTAGGGAAATATTTGGATTGCGACTGCAATATGAAATATCTTTCTGAAGCTCACCGGAGGCGTTTATAAGGCCTTGCTTAGTTTTAATTCCTCTGTTAACATTGCCTTTTCAAGTGCAGAACTAATATAAAGCACGACATATTTGAATCCCGAACCCCAAAAACGTAAGCACTACGTATATAATTGCCTCATAAATGTTAAGTATTTTTTTTAAACAGTTTCATATGACTGTAGTTTTAGAAAAGTCAAGAAAATAATTTTAAAGTTAGGAATTCTGTTTTCAAACGGCTGACTGCTTCACTTATTTGTTGTGTTCTTATGAGAAAAGATTTGAAATCAGCACCAAGTGGCCAACTTGCGAACTACGTCGGTTTCCTCCAAATGGAAGGCGAAGAGAGCACGGGGGATGGCGGTGGTTAGAAATATTGTCAAGTCAGTACACGTTGCAGGTTTGATCCTTAACCTGGTCGACGACACTTAATATGACAGGCATTTAAAAAGACTCCTACGGAGAACAAAATTCTGGAACTCCGGCGATGGTCACAGGCCTAAGTTACAGTTAATCAGCCTATTTAAACATTTGTATCTGAAGACTGATATGAAATTGCAATCCACCGCTATGGCATTCGGTCCCCTCACGAATTTCCTACGTGGGATTTTTCCGGGGATTTCCCACGCCCGGGTCCCGTTATCATCTGGCAGTCATTATGACTGTTCACTGTGTGCCTGACAGGAGTATTTCTTCATGAGCTTGTTTTGACTCTGAGGTGGCCCTGCATTGGAATGAGCACTCATCCGGAGAGGTCCTTGATATCCTTGCATGTACGTGGTCTCCAGATAGGTTCTTACAATAGGAGAGATAAAACCGAGCCGAAGAAAAGAAACCATAAACTAGGCCCTAACCTAAACTAAGATTTATTCACGGATAATAAAGATAAACTCGTGTTTTTAATTCCAGGTGACCACAATGGCCTATCACCAGGAATGTAAGTAAATGTAATTATTTATTACAATACTACCAGGGTACATAATCAAGATGGCCGACATCTTTAACCGCAGATTGCTTGGAATCCATTTGAGTTTTGGTCTGATTCATATATCAGATAAAATATATCTGTTTCTATTCTGTTTTCCTTTACGCAATTAATGGTTGTTATAGAAAAGTGTTTTAAAATCCATAGTGCATAACGAAAGTCAACTTGCTACATGATAACAGGAAGCAGTGGCGGACGCAGAGGGGGGGATTGGGGGGATAGATCCCCCCCCCCGAAATTTGAAAAAAGGCTATATATGCACTCTAAGTGGCCAGTTTTATAAACTAATTATATATGTAAGTTAATTAATTTTTTAAGTATTCTTTCTACATATTCAAATCCCCCCCCCCCCCGAAAAAGAATTCTGCGTCCGCCACTGACAGGAAGTCTGATTAATTGTAATTAAACATTTTAGCCAAAACACTAAAACTTAACAGAATGCACACTAGTCAAACACGACTGATTTCTCACTCATATACTGACCTAGTATTCACTTTTAAAAGAGTGAAAGACAAACAGAAATGATGTTAATGTTACATAAATGAAATGATACTACACTTACCCTTCACTTACTTGTCTTTTTTCAAGAACCATCCTGATAATCCGTTGCTGGTCATGAAAATTGAAAACAGTCGAGAGTGATCAGGAAGCTACTTGAAAGCTTGGTTCTTTTAATAAAAAATATAATAATAAAAATAAAAAAAAAGATACTAGTAAGTGAAGTGTTGAGAATGAAAAACTAACCTTACACTGTCATTCCATTTATATTATCACTTCACTGTAAAATTGTTAATAATAATATATCTTAAAGTCAATATGATAAAGTGTTTATTGAAATGTAACATAGCTTACAATGGGTGGGTTGAATAAAAATTAAGTACCAGTTATTACTTTCAGTAGTTACAAGTACCAGCTTTTATTTAATTTTGAGTGGATAACCTTACACTAGTACTTATAAGTTAATACTGGATGAACTACAAACTACATGCAATGCAGTGGGCCACGATTACTTTAAGTAGGCCATGATATCTATATACGAGGGTTAGCCCGAAAATAAGATTCCTCTGGCGAGTGTGGATGAAAGACGGCATATATAATGAGACATTAAAGATAAGACATACCTTTATTTTTTACCATAATTACCACGTACATTGAGACTTTGTCATACCGCTTTAGAAGCTTCAAAAAGCTCTCCAGGAAAAATTCTGGGCTCCAACCAAGAGTTGCAAAAGAACGCCAGATTGGAGAAGGCCAGGCCGTTTTTTCCAAATCGCCTCCAATTTGGACAGGGTGTGACAGTACCGCAACAAAACCATCGAACCGATACCCAATGGTGTATGGGCGTCTTTCGCGTTTCCCACATTGCTGATCGATTTCCTGGGGAAAAGTAGAAGGGGGGGAACTTACTTTCGGACTCCCCCTCGTAATAAGAGGAAGCGTTTGTTCTTCTGTCTACCTGTTTGTCTGAGTGCGATACCCAGCCAAATCTAGGGCACGCAGAGGTCTTAATTTTTTTTTTTTACATAGATGGACTAAACGATGTCTGAATTCACATTGAAGCCGGATTTTCAATTTTTGCTTCTATATACGAATAATGAGCTCACTCCCCAAAAACTGTTAGAAAACATTTTTTTCCACTATTGCTGCACCAGATTTTAGTAATAGGTTACTTTTCAATTGTAAAATTAATAAGTATTCTTCCTCTTTTGCCATAGCGACTGGGGAAGAAGAGCATTGCAGAAATAAATTTTTTCAACATAACGCATGGAGATGTCAATTGCTTTGATTTTGTTAGCCCACTCTACTTGATTGATTTGTTTATAACATTGCAGCATGAAGAGATCTGACATTTTTAACGTAGGTAGACGGAGGAGAGATCATGAATGTAGTTCCGAATGGGAAACATTGCTGGATTTGGACAAAACTGGCTATGGAAGGAGGATGGGGTGAGCCTCGAATCTGAGGTCATTTCTAATCGTAGAATGCGCCCTGAAGTTGGATGTTTTTAAAATTATTAGAATTTTAATTGTGAATGAATGATTTGCATTTAAGCGTAAGGTTCATAATTTTATGGTTCGTTTTGATCATTTCACTTTCAATCTATATGCCCACATGGCAGCACATGATTCATTTAGTAGTTTTAATTATTTATTTACTAATGTATTTCTAACAATAGAATTAATATTAACATTAGGTAATTAATGCAACGTTTTTAAAAACGGTGTAAATGTTAATAGGCCTAAATGAAGTTTTAACTTTGTTGCATATTAAGTGTATTATTAAAGAGTCTAGCAATTACATTAATAAATTTGGGTGAAGTCACGGACACCTGCTAGTTTAAAATAAAACAAAACAAAATATATAACCTCAATACTACACAAGATTGGCTGTGCTGATTAAGTAAAACAACAAATGATCTTCTTCTTTAACAACAGGGTTTAGGCCTACTGGCCTGTTCCGTCTCCAGATTAAAACTGGTCACTCCACCTTTTTCTAGGTCTTCCTACATTTCTTCGACCTCTTGGTTTATATTGTAATGCTTTGAAGGGTATGCGGCTTCTATCCGTTCTCATTACGTGTTCTCTCCAATTATTTGAATAATTGTTCATTATTTGAATAATTGTTCATTATTTGAATTACATTTTCTATTAGTAGTTGATTCCTTATATCTTCATTTCTTTGATGGTCTAATAAAGAGTACCCCGCTAGCGGTCTTAACAATCTCATTTCTGCAATTTCAATTCTTCGCTTCTTCTGTTCTGTTATTGCCCATGTTTCTGACCCATAAAGCAATGTTGGGAGTGCCATTGTTTTATAAAATTTAAGGACTGTCTCTTGTCTAACCTTTCCTAGTAATGTTTTCTTTATCGTACCCAATAATTGCTTAAATTTATTAAGTTTCAATTCCATATCCTTGCTCTCCGTAATAGTCAACAGGCATCCTAAATAACTGAAGGAATTTACTTGTTGTAGTATTTCATTTTTTATTACTATTTTAGCTCTTACTGGTTCTAGTCCTTTAAATGCTAACACTTTTGTTTTGTTTGTTGAGATTTTAAGGTTGTATTTCTCAGCTACATTGCTCAATGTGAAAACTGCTCTTTGCATATTATCTTCTGAATCTGCCAACACTGCCTGATCATCAGCAAATAAAACAGTATTTAAGGGAGATTGTCTTATTATAAAATTATGTTTCAAATTCATCTGCCATTCTCTTACGGCTTCGTCTAAGTATAAATTAAACAAAATGGGTGAAAGAGGACACCCTTGTCGCACCCCCTGTGATGTTTGTCTATGCTCTTTGCTAATCCCTTGGCTTGTTTTCACCTTTATAATATTATTAACATATAAACTCTGTATTATTTTGACTAAGTGGTTTGGTACTCCTTTTTTCAAAAGTATCGTCCATAATAACTCTCGATTAACATAGTCGAAAGCCTTTTCATAGTCCACAAATGTAATATATGTTGGGATATTAAATTCTCTGTGCTTTTCTATGATCTGAGACAGTGTGAAAATTGCACCTATACATGATCTGTTCTTTCTAAATCCATTCTGTTCTTCCATAAGCATTGATTCTGCAATAGCTTGTAATCTGTGTGATATTATTATTGCATAGATTTTATATCCCGTGTTCAACAAACTTATTCCTCTATAGTTACTACATTTCCTTCTGTCGCCTTTCTTAAAAATTGATACTATTACGGCTTCTTTCCAGTCATCAGGAATTTGTCCATACTTCCAACAGATATTTATGAAGTCTAAAAATCTTTTAAGCAGTAACTGTGGAGCGTTCTTAAAAAGTTCCATATTCACATAGTCTGATCCTGGCGATTTCCTGTTTTTACTTTTTTTTAGTACTTCTTTTAATTCTTCCATTGTTATTGGATCAATATTTTCACTGGGTTGAAGACTAACTTCAGCGTTCCTATTTTTTGTTGTCCATAGATGTTGATAATAATCTAACCATTCTTCCTGTGAAATTACATTTAATTGGAGTGTGTCTTTCTCATTTGCATTTAATCTTTTTAAAATTTTATATGCTTTTATTTGTCTCCCATGAACAAATGATAATTCTGAATTTGTTCGCCATGAGTTTTATTGTGTGAGAAATTTAATTTCATGCAATATTACTTACATATAAATAGATCAAGCCATATATAATCTCTCAGGTTATACTCGTACATATATATATATATATATATATATATATATATAAAAACAGAAATCTAGATAAATTTTCAAGTCAAACCAGAAGCATTATAAGAGAGACAATACCTCCAAGAATAGACAGAAGTTTTAAACGTGACCCACTCCACTCATCTTAATACTGTATATAGTTTTCATACATTAAATTTAATCACATAAGTTATGGTTTTGCCTATAGAATTCACATTTGCATATAAAACAAATATATTCACAAATAATCATCTTTACTTCTAGCTCTGAAAACAGATTCTCAGGTGTCGAAAAAACTTGCTCTGACATCCGGCACACGACAGACAGAATAGAGCAAGTTGCTACGATAAAATTGTGACTGCTCCATACACTCTTATACTTTGTTATTATTATTATTATTATTATTTTTCAACCAGTTTTAAATAAAGTTTCAGTAATGAACATGACATTTCTAGAGTGCTCGAGGGTCACAATGGAAGGCACCTGTAGAGAGGCGTGCAGAGAGAGAGGGGCGGTGAGGGATGTAGCTGCACTTTTCATTAGGGCCAACGTTTCCAGCTTCAAGAGTCAGTAGGAGTTGTACTGTACACTTTAACATTACCTGAATAATTAAATCAATGGAATTAAGAAACTGAATACTTCTTCTTGATATATTCTGGTGGATGCTATACTCCACAGAAAGGATTGTGTTCCATCCAGGAATTTGAAGTTGAGATTTAACATAAATACCGGACACTGGCACTTGTTTTCGGATACGTATTTGTCTGTGCGGCTGTGTGTGTGTGTGTGTAGCTCGGAACGAAAAATGGTATGAAAACAAATTTTTAAATTGAGATTGGAGATGTATCACTTTACTTAAGAAAATCCCTGATATTCTCGAAATTGGCTCCAACAATTTTGTTTAAACAATGAAAACGAGGTGCTTATACTAAGAGCTGAAGCTATTATTTGAAACGTAGTTAAAAACCACCCACTTGTTCTATATCAAAAAATGTGAAGCGAGAAAGATGCATTGCCCATCCCTAGTTATATGAGAGCAAAAATAAGATTTAATTTTGTTTTGTATCGTTCGGGGATTACATTTGCTGACAAGATTCTCTTCATTTTACTTTTTCGCATATACGTAGTAAGTTGTAGGTAAAGTATTGTCATCGTGACAAAAATCGAAATCGAGTTAACACCGAGAAAGCATGTTTCACGATGCCTAGATACCGAAAAACGTGTTTTTCGAATGACGGCTATCCGTCTGTCCGTGATCAAGCACAGCTACTTTATTTTTTGAACTAAGAACTTCTTCGGAATTTCATCGAAACGCCCTGAATTTAGTTTTTATAAATGAAATTTTAAGGGGACTTTTCATGAAAACTTTGTCAAAATTTTGATTTTTGAAAAAATGGTATATCAATTGTTCAATGGTAGATACCTGTTTCTTCGTTAATTTAAAAACCTCCATAATACAAACCTTAACACGTAAGCTATATGTGAGAAACCTTGTGCAACATGTTTGCACCATTTATTTCAAGCAGTTGACTAATTCTCATGTTTGTCTGATCTGACCCTGTTCCACGCCATAAAATTAATTAATAATGTTATATAGTAGTAAACAAACCATTCATTATCATTTAACCCAGGATCGCTTCCCGGCGAAGGAAAATTCCCATCTTAATTTCTTACTTATTACGCAAGCTTCCACATTCCAGGTATGAGACATAACTCAATGGATAACACGTGTCTAACTTTAGTTTCAACATGCAATGTAAAAAATGCAATAAAAGGTAAAATACGACGAGGATAAAAAATTGTTTAGTGCCAACTTCGCCTACATAAACATTTCACTCACAAACTTTATTCCAAACACAAGAATGATGAAGAACTGCCTCCTCCTCTTCGCTTTGGCCTGTTTGTGGGTATGTTTTACAGAAGTTACTTCCTTCCTCTTCCTATAACTGGTAGGTTAATGGGACAGTATTACACATTAAAAAAAGAGGCCTATAAGGCATATTATTCGTTTTGCAATTACCATTTATTTGCTCATATAGTTAAGTTTAAAGCTTCCACAAAATAGCAACAGCGCACGGCCATTTCTTGTCAACTGATGTTTGCAGTGTGGGTAATTCTTATCCCGTAAGCAACTGTAGGCCTACAAGTTTATTAAAGTATTCCCTTGGTATTAGAATGTTCTGGTTGTCTCTATCGAAGGAAAACCCTGTATAAGTAATTTGAACGTAATCTTTACACACTATTGACAAAGTTTAATGTGGAGATTGAGTAATAAAATATCGATTGCTGCATGGTAGATACCCGTTTCTTCGTTAACCTAAGAACCTCCATAATACCAATCCTAATACGTAAGCTATATGTGACACATGTTTGCACCATTTATTTCAAGCAGTTGACTTGTTTCCGTGTTTATCTTACCGTGTTCCACACCATGGAATTATATAATAATGTTATATAGTAGTAACGAAACCATTCATTTATTATTTAACCCGGGTTCGGTTTCCGGCGAGGGAAAAATTCCATCTTCTGGATTTCCTTACTTATTTCACAAGCTTCCACATTCCGTTGCAATTCTATATTTTAGTTGGAATATTCAGAGTTTGAGACATAACTCAATAAATAACACCTGTCTCAGTTTAGTTTCAACTTGCAATGCAAAGAATGCAATAAAAGATAAAATACGACGAGGATAAGAATTTCTGTGGTGCCAGCTTCGCCTATATAAACACTTCACTGACAAACCTTTTTCCAAACACAAGATGGAAGCCATGATAAAGAATTGCCTCCTCCTCTTCGCTTTGGCCTGTTTATGGGTATGTATTACAGATGTTACTTCCTCTTTGTTAGATACGGTGTCTAATGCAGTAGTTAAGTCAGGGGCAGAAACACTTAACCAAGTTCAAAGCAACTATTCGAAACAGACAGTGGGGGTGGAGGAAGGGACGGCTAATATTGGTATTCTAAGGGAATTCGGGAGTTGCAGGGTCTCAATAGATTGCAATAAAATACTGCCTGAAATTATGGATGGCGATGAATCCCTTGTGAGGGCAATATGTTATATATAAACAAGTTGAAGTGAGAGACCAAATAACGTGCGTGGGAAAATACGCAGGAACTTGAAAGAAATAGGCATGGGATTTAAATGAGAGGAACAAACGAAATGCCTGGCGGAAAGTCAGGAATCGTCTCAAACATAGACAGGCAAATAACACGTGAAGCCACTGAGATGCTTAGGGAACGATATCTGCCGAACTCTTTTGTTGTCCGTAGAAGAGGTCGCATGGCAATATTCGAACTGATAAAGACAAAACTGATAGATAAAATTCAGAGATCCATACACTCATTCTTATGATTTGGAGAAAGGAGGAATTCCCAGAGGAATGGAAAGAATCTGTCATTATATCGATACATAAAAAGGGAAACAGGGCCGAATGTAATAACTATCGAAGAATTTCTCTCTTATCAACATCATACAAAATTTGTATAATAAACTTCTGTAAAGATTAAGCCCATATGCGGACGAAATGATTGGAGATCACCAATGTGGATTTAGGCGAAATCGATCAACCATTGATCATTTATGTTGTATTCGTCAAATCTTGGAGAAAAAGTGGGCATATAATAAGTCTGTTCACCAGCTATACATAGATTTTAAAGAAGCATATGAATCAGTTAGGCGAGAGAAATGTACAATAACTTATCCTTATTGACTTTGGGATAGCCTACTAAAGAAGTTAGCTAGGCTGATCAAAATGTGTCTAAATGTAACCTATAGCAGAGTCAGGGCAGGGAAATTTATATCAGATAGGTTTACCATTAGAAGCGGCTTGTAGCAAAAAGATGCACTATCACCTTTTCTTTTTAATTTCACTCTAGAATAAACCGTTAGGAAAGTTCAGGAAAACAACGTAGGCCTAGAATTTTAGGGCAGTCACCCATTTTTGCTTATGAAGATGACGTTTGCTTGTTGGGCGATGGAATAAACACAATCGACAGAAATGCTGAAAGTTTTTCCGATGCCTGCAGGAATGTTGGATTGGAAATTAACACAGAAAAATACTAAGTACATGGTCATGAAACGTCAAAGTAATGCGTTACAAAATAGCAGAACAGCCGGTTAATGATTGGAACAATTGGAGAAATTCAAATATCTCGAAAAGTTAAGAGTCGACCCAAATCAGGAAATGCCTTGTTCCGACCGTTTCCCTAGGAACATCTGTGCGCCAGGAAAAACATGCTGGTTCAGTGTGTGCGTTAAACAAATCCAAAATTAATAACTCAAAAACACCTAACATTTATTGAACCGTCCGAACCACACCTATTCCAATTATAAACACTACTTACAGCCATCATGGCTCTGGATAAATTCTGCTATATTCTGACCCGCGCCATGTTCACTCACCAGACACGGGGCTGCTTATCCAAACAGCCTACTTTTATACAGTTTAGAAACTCTTATCTTCTCGTCTTGTGACCAGAAATATAAAAATAAAGATTTATAACACTACAGGGTGTCCGGGAAAGACCTGACGAAAAAGAAATAATTATATATCTGAAACTATTGCATTTATTGACGTGATGTTTTCACGGTTACAAAGAGAAACACGATGAGTTTTAATAAGCCTCTATGTGAGCATCATTTATTAGTCCATGTGCCAGACCCCCAAAATCGACCATGTCATTATAATTTGGGGGGACTGAATGAAACTTATACCACACGTTCCTGGGGTCATGTGGAGCAAAAAAGTCGGGGGGGGGCCATCATGAGGAGGTAGCTTTCAAAAATGGCGGCCATTCAAAATGGCGGACGCTTGTGAATCTTTAAATTCAAATATCTCGGGACTGGGTTCATCAATCTTGAATTTTGTTTTTTCAAAATGTAGGTTATTCTTCTGGCTACATGTTTGTTCCACATGTCTGTGGCCAAAAAACCAGTATTTATTGGTCAAAACTCTAAAAATAGGAAAAATAGATTTTTTGACATTTACGTTTTGCGGTTTATTACTCTAACCGTTGGGTATATCGAAAAACTGCCTGAAACAAATGTTGTAGAGACGCATCTCACCTTTAAAACTCAAAAATGAAATCCAAGATAGGATCAATAGAATCCGAGATATCCAGATTCAAAGCGAGCGGAGCGGGGTTGAGCGTGTTGACCGAGCACTCGGTGCAGCCTAGCGAGAGGCGAGACTTAGCGTAAAATCCTGCACTTAATTTATTTTTAACCTCAGTAATTGCTTTATTACTAGATAAATTTACATTACCTACTAATGTGCACTATTTTTAACATGATTATTAAACACTTACTCATAAATACAATTAACAATTATATCATTTATCTGGGAAATGGACATCAACAGTTACCAACTCATATAATATACTGTCAAGGCTTTTATATCCGATTTTTAAGATGAAATCGTTAAAGGAACTTCAAATAGTCGAAATAATTTTTAAAAAGGAAAAGTATTACAATTTAGGTATGTATCGGAGACTTTTAACAATACTTTCAGAAATGAACACAGGACGTAAGCAACTAAGAAATAAAAATTCCTATAAAATGCCTTATAGCCTATAATATTATGAACAATCTTGAAATAAATCTTCTTCACAAGAATCACTGTAATCAGTTATTATAATTGCACTCTTCCTCATCTGCTGTTGCTTTGGTACACCCCTTGCACCCACAGCTCTCGGTGCATCGAATTTGAGTAATAAATACAATTAACAATTATACAATTTATCTGGGAAATGAACATCACTAATTATGAACTATACATCCCTTAACTCTGTACTTCAAGATGAACATGTTCAAGCCACTCTACTTGATACATCTTCTTACAAGTAATGAAGAAATGCTGTCCTTTCGGATGAAATATATCGCCCTAGTGGAGCTACTTTCCGTTTTTCTTCGGACTAATTGAGAAGGCATTTTTTTTTATGTTTTTAGCTGCTGTTGAAAAAATTGTGCCTTGAATTTTTGCGCTGGATAGAGTGAACTACTCACATTATCTAACATAACACTTTCTTGAATTATCTAAACTAGAAGGAGAGCCCATATGTTCACCAATATTATGTAGAAGGAGGTTTTCAGTACAAATAAGAAGCAACAACCTATTTTCTAGAATTCCAGTGGACCAAGCCATCAAAGAGACTGTAAACAAAGACACCCAAACTCCTGAAGGTACTAAGGATTTCAGTCTGAAAAAGTAGGCTGTAGTATGGTAATATGTTAATGCTGAGTAGAGCTAAAGAACCTCCTCAGCATTCTATCATCCAGAGAAACAGATTAGTGACACCCTGACCTCCAAAGCCCAAGGACACTTAGAGATGAGAAAGACGTGACAACTCTCACTGACCTTCTAGCCGAGTGGACGAACCCCTTCGATCCCAACCCTTAAGATATTGTACATTTGCCTACTGGAATATATGTTCTTCTGATCACATTGATTCGGAAAACAAGGGGAAAATAGCTTATGAAGAGTTCACGTTTCGGCTAGCTAAAGGAGAAGGGTTTCATAAACGTATTAAGAAAGTGGGTCTTAAGATTAGTAGACTAAAGAAGAGCAAAAAAACCAAGGTTTAAAACAAAGAAGTAATCCTCCAGTGCAATCGAAATTTATTCAGCAAAATTACCTTTATTGCAGAAAACCAACAACTTGACATGATGGAAGGATTCAGATATCCTCTGGCACCGGCGAATGTTAATGGGCCTTTGAAGAATACCTACAAATCAGTATTATCTAATTTTTTGGAAGTATACACCACCCCTGCCAGTCTGCCGGAAAAAGATTTGGCCTGAATCATTGATTCAATAGCCGTGCTTCAGTCCGTCAGAGGATAACAAAAAAGTTTTACGAATTCTCAACGAATTTTCTCAAGCAGGTTTTTAATATAGGTCGGAGGGTTGACATATATTATTCAGAGGTTTCGATCAAATCTTTGGAGCGGGAAAAAAGCGGAACAGTTGAAGGTATCAAATTTAGTGAAATCAAGGGTGGCCACAGAGTGGTTTGTTAGAGGACGCTTCTAAGGAACAGTTACGGCAAAAATATAATGACAAAATTATTTTTTTGCAGTTTGTAAGAGGAGAAATTTGAAAACATAATTGGAAACCTAGAAATCTTCGTAGCAGTTGGTGAGATCTGCTTCATGATCATTTATATTAGGAGAAAAAATGTTCCTGAGCTGTTCTGCACTCAAGAATAAGCTGATTCCAGAATGATGCTGCATGCAAGGAACGCCGCTACATCATCTGAATCAGTTCTTTGCTTTTCAATCAATACAGATGTATTAGTTTTGGCTGTAGGTTTTTGCAAAACCATAAAAAGCAAAAACTTCTGAATCGGGAAACAAACAAACCAGTTTTAACAGATATGCAAGTTTCCCAGATAGTATCTGCCTTAGGCGAACAGCTTTTTACAGCTCTTATTGGGTATTACTGCTGGTCTGGCTGCGACACAATCAGTGCTTTAGCTGACCAGGGGAAAGTTAAAAGCTTTTGTGCAAAAAGGAACAAAGATTTATTGAAGCATTCAGGAAGTTAGGCAAAGATTGGATGATGTATAATGATGTTGATGACAGCAAAGAAGAATTTGTCTTCCAGTCGTATGCCCCCAAACGCAAGGTGAAATGAGCTGCGCTACCAGATGTTCAGAGGGCCAGATTGAGAGCTTCCAAATGTCTCTTTGTAAAGACACTTTGAGAAAACACAATAGACGTGCCAACTACCAGGCCGGAATTTTGATCAACTGTGCACCAGAAAGTTACTCGTGCTTAGCAACTCAAATCTGAATAATCGAGAGCTGTTGGTGCAAGGGGTTTGCCGAAGCAACGGCAGTTCAGGACGAGAGCAATAATTATAATACCTGACTTCAGTGATTCTAGTGAAGAAGACTTAATTCAACATTGTTAATAATATTGTCAGCCTCTAACAGAAATGAGTACCAGGAGCAATCCTGGGGGTAAAGGCGGCCGGTGCGTAAGGCCGACAACCTTACCACCTTCATGTGCCGATGTCTAAAAATCTGGGAGCCTCAACCTCCTGGAACCCTCTGGGCCTCCATGGCCTGTAATAGGGAACACTTTACTTTTAATAATATTGTATAAGGCATTTTATGGGAATTTTTATTTCTTAGTTGCTTACATCCTGTGTTCATTTCTGAAAGTATTGTTAAAAGTCTCCGATACATACCTAAACTGTAATACTTTTTTCCTCTTTTAATTATTTCGACTATTTGAAGTTCCTTTAACGATTTCATCTTAAAAATCGGATATAAAAGCATTGACAGTATATTATATGAGTTGGTAATTATTGACGTCCATTTCCCAGATAAACAATATAGTTGTTAATTGTATTTATGAGAAAGTGCTTAATAATCATGTTAAAAATAGTGCACATTAGTAGATAATGTAAATTTATCTAGTAATAAAGCAATTACTGAGGCTTAAAATAAATAAAACGCAGGATTTTATGCCAAGTCTCGCCTCTCACTAGGCTGCACCGAACGCTCGGTCAACATGCTCAACCCCGCTCCGCCCGCTTTGAATCTGGATATCTCGGATTCTATTGATCCGATCTTGGATTTCATTTTTGCGTTTTAAAGGTGAGATGTATCTCTACAACTTTTGTTTCAGACACTTTTTCGATATACCCAACGGTTAGAGTAATAAACCGCAAAACGTAAATGTCAAAAAATCTATATTTCCGATTTTTAGAATTTTGACCAATAAATATTGGTTTTTTGGCCACATACATGTTGAGCAAACATGTAGCCAGAAGAATAACCTACATTTTGAAAAAACAAAATTCAAGATTGATGAACCCAGTCCCGAGATATTTGAATTTAAAAATTCACAGTCGTCCGCCATTTTGAATGGCCGCCATGTTTGAAAGCTACCTCCTCATGATGGCCCCCCCCCGACTTTTTTGCTCCACATGACCCCAGGAACGTGTGGTATAAGTTTCATTCAGTCCCCCCAAATTATAATGACCGATGGGTCTGGCACATGGACTATATGGCCCGGTGCTCAATTTCGTGCCACACACGCGAAAGCATCTCCGGTGTGACTAGTGCTATTGCATCGTAGATTTGGCCAAGCAAATCTGTATTATTGGTCACAATCGTGCGATACACTTTGTCTTTCGCAAAACCCCAGAGAAAGAAATCCAGTGGGGTCATGTCAGGTGACCTTGGTGGCCATGGTGTAGGTCCTTCTCTCCCATAGACTGTGTATTTTGACATCTTCAGTTGTCTTGCCGCCTCACGAATTGATTTCCTCGGGCTTCTTACAAAAGCAGCCCGTACCCTTTCAATGTCATTGTCGTTTATGCGCGATTTCTTTGTCTTTCCCTGCTGTGACTCAACATTACCTATCTCCAGAAATTGCTAGTGCCAATGAAGGATACTGTTTCGGGCGGGAGGATTTCGGCCTTTGTCTGTTTGGAAACGACGTTGTAGCCTACGCACAACTTGCATTCCCAGTTCTCAGAATAAGACTGACTACACACGCTGCGCAGAAAAAAATCTTTTTTTCGTTTCTCCTCGTGCAACAACAATGTGCATGCTCATGCGCATTACGGGATGCTACAAAACAAAACTTTTTGAGTTTGTCTTTCTAACTGTGAAAATACTGAGGTAGTAACTGAAAAAGTTTCTGATATATATTATTTCTTTTTCGTCAGGTCTTTCCCGGACACGGTGTATTATCCTGACGTTGTATTATATGAATGTGAGAAGAAGAACATAATCTGAGCGTGTTCGAAAACAGGGGGAAAATATTTGGGCCTAAAAGAGATGAAAATGGGGACTGGAGAAAACTGCATAGTAACGAGCTTCATAACATGTACTCGTTACCGGATGTAGTAGGCTAAGGGTAATTAAATCACGGAGGATGAAATGGGCTTGGCATGTTGCGCGCATGGGGGAGGAAAGACATATCTAAAAAATATTGAAGTGTAGACTTGAAAAGAAAAGACCATTTGGAAGATCTAGATGTAGATGGAAGATATATTTAAGGGAAGTAGGACTTGCGATGGACAGAATAGGGTTGAATGGCGAGTTCTAACAAATAGATAATTATCCTTTAACATGCTAAGGAATTGTCTGTTTCCATCGAAGAGTAAGAAAGTATATTCAAATACTTTATTACTCGACAATGACTTGGACTTTCTCGAGTTTGGCATCAGAAGTTTGAGAGATTCAAATAAATATGAAAGAGAAGGTACGAACAACACTATTTTCAATAAGCACGAGGAAACACGCAGGAAATTAGAGTTGGAACATGGCTACAGTGTTGACTTTTATGACCCGGTGTCTTGAATTCCTGCTTCAGTGTGTTTCTTTCCTAAACTGCTTTTATTAAAGTCAACAAATCACTCAAGCCAAGTGAAAAGGGCTGAAACTAAACACTGTTTAAAAGTGTGTGATACTAACGTAGATTTACTTCATTCTTGCTTTTCTCATGATTGTTAATTTATTAATACAACGTGCTTTACTGTGTGCCGCTGCTCTACCAACTGAGCTAAGCCAGAGTTCGCTTCACAACGCCAGATGTAATCTCTCTCCTACGTCTGATTATCCCAATGACAGAGAAGTTATGTCCATCGAAGTTCCTGGGTTTGAATCCAAGTGTCAGAGGACTTTTTCTCCTATAATATCCACATAACGTCGAACAGAGAATAATCTGTGGTTCATGAATGCATAGATCTATGATGATTATGGTTGGATACTGATATTAATATCTAATTTTTGTAATTTTGCTTTATTTCATAAACTTTAGTATTAAAACGTGTTTTTATTTCAGGTGGCTACGATGGCTAAAGTGGACATGCTTGAGGAACGTAAGTAAATGTAATTATTACAATGTAGCTGAGTTACAATAATCAAGATGGCCGATATCTGTAACAGCCAGGGTTTAGAGTTATGCATCCAATCGTTCCTAGTTTGAGGATCTTTACATGTATTTCTAATCACAGAATCCTACATAAAGGTAAAAGAAATGCTATCCATTCTCTAATTTCTGTTTCCATCAACATGAAGGCCAGTTACATATGAAAGAAACCATTTCCATACAAGAGTTGTTAGGATTTAACATTGATTGTATATCAGATAAAATATACATCTCTATTACTATTAATCTCTTTTCCTTTACGCAATTAATGGTTGCTATAGGAACGAGATTTTATTTCTTTTAATATACGATATATCGAAAGTCAACTTGCTATATCCCCTGATGAGTTTTAATTAAAGATTTTAGCCAAAACACTTATTAAATGCACGACTGATACCTCACTCACCTGTTGCTCGCTTTTAAATTCAAAACAGTCGAGAGTCAACAGTAAGATGATTCAAACCTCGGTTCTTGAAAAAGGAAAAGTGAAGTGTGAATGTAAAAAATCGACCATGAACTATCATTTCATTCATAGTATCACTTTTACATCTTAAAGCAAATACGATGTAGTGTTTACTGAAACGAGATTCAGTGAAATGTAACATAGCTTACAATGTCTGACGGGATATGCCATCCCTGAAAACACTTGTTTAGTGATTTTTTTTCAAACTGGATAAAGATGGTGTCCGCATGTCAGTATTCTTTTTTGATGCTAAAAACTATACAAATTTACATGTCTAGTATATTAAAGTCCGGTGACCATGGAGGTTATTTAAAAAGCAGAACAATGTCTGCATAGTTGTAGGAAACTGGTTCTAACAAAGCAAAAAAAAGAATGTGGCTAGAAGTCCACGTGAATCACCGTTCTGCGTTTCGAAACTTATTTTCTGTTGTTTTAATTCAACACGGATTTTGTGACAAAAGCTAGGCCAAAATTTGCTATTTGCCACTAATTAATAATTAATTAATAGTAACTAATAATTATAAGCACATTCATAGCCTTACCTCAATATTACACTTCAAATTTTCTCAATATAGCCTACTATGCCGTCTGTTTGAGACAGACCAGATTTTTTATTTGGTTTACAAACTCATGGCCACACTGTATCCACTACCATTGTCAAGCATGCTGAAATATTAAAACAAAGAAAATGAGAGCCGCGAGGGTCATTTCTAATGACGAAAAATGTAGCTTTTAAAATTTGATGGATACATATTTTTAGTATAGTAAAGAGCCAAATGCCTTATTATCCGAAAGGCTTCTTCATGCCCCGTCATCTTCCAGGCGTGCCAACCACCGCTTATTTTGCCTGGCCCCTCCCACGTCAATCCCACAGGCATCCAGAGCCTCTCGAACCCCGGATACTCCGGGAACATTGCGTATCTGGCCAGGAAGACACAATGCTAAGGTTGAGAAAAGTTCTCTCATACCAGTATTATATAGCTAGTTCACTGCAACGCACACAATATCTAAATTTAATCAATACTTACATATATGTGGAAACTAATTGTTTTTCGTGAAATATAACATTTTATTTGCATCTTTCAATCCAGTGGCGACTCGTAGCTAAAATTAGTGTGAGTGCTCCAGGTGCTGGATCTTTGATTTTTTAATTTTGGACTTTTTAAATTTTGGATCTTTGATTTTTTATTTTTATTTTTTGGATTTTTTAAGCGCGGTAATGAACCTCCGGGTTCCATAAAATAGATAATATTCCTTTAGATTGCTCAGGATTTGTCCATTGCCATTGAGCGAGTAAGTATTATTATTATTATTATTATTATTCCCATCTGCAGGTCCTTGTACAGTCGGTCAAATAAAAAACGTCGGGCGTTATTTGATTAAGTATCACGAACGAGCATATGCGCATGTACAGGAAGACTTAAGGTTAGGTTCAAACATGCCTCTTGTGTGTCCATGTATTTTCTTGATTATTTAGTCAGTTTTGTTCCAAAGCGAACATGTATAGAAGGCTGTGGCTATATGCCTCACGTCCGCCATATTCTTGCATGGAAGTTCTTATAATAATGAATAAATGTGCGAGGAATATGTTTATTCAAGGACCATTGTTTAAAGATTTTATTTTATAATACCGGTACTTGTAGTGCAAAATCAATAACTTACGTTCAACTTCTGCAACCAATCTAGCATCGAAAATACGCGGCCGGCCAGATCCACGCTTCCTATGAAAACTTCCAGTCGCATTATAGTGAAGTACCCACCTGTGAGCCGCTCTTTAAGAAATATGGAACCTTCTCGCTGCTTCAGAGGCCGAAAAATGCAGGTCAATTACAGCCCTAACTACACTTTCTCTCAAGCTAGCATTTTTATGTGGCGCGATGACACAAAACAAAATTAATTATGACAATACATTAAGTTGAATATCGTGTGTTGCGCTTTCCGCGTTGTTCATTTTTTCCCTCCTGTCGCATGGCCTCATGTGTTCAGAGAATGACCTGTATTTTATGTTTTTTATAGGAAACTTGTGAACTAATGCGTTAAAACTTCAATTTAACTGCATACGTGTCCCGACGTTTTTTATTTGACCGACTGTACTAGGTCTGAAAAATTTCCTTTCTATCACCTTCTCTCGTTAGTTTCCCCTTTGAGTATTTTATTTTGTCCTTTAAATCGTATAGTAGTTGATTACTCCTAATCATTGAGTTGATTGTTTTCTGTGCAGTCCGTTCCGTCACACCTCACTAATTTCGTGACGATTTTTTATCGTTAGACAATCTCTCGATTTACCCCTACCGCGGCTAATGAGGTTTCACTTCAAAAAGAATTTAAAAAAATCTGATGTGAAAGTCACATCACTTCCTCTGCCCAAATAAAAGTCAGCAGTATTCACATAGCCTATCCTTGTACAGAATCGCAAGACACAATTTTACGCTAATTGGGAAAATTCAAATATAAGTCGCACCTTGGGATGAATCGGTCCCACCCAACCCACCCTCACCGATGCAGATTCTTTTATACCACGATGTAGCGAAATCTTCTGTCCTCGTATTATGAAGAAACTCGTTGTTGGACGTTGGAGGTGTACCGCTAGACGAGAGGTGACAAGCTGACAAACCTTGCGGGAGAAATAATATGCCACATTTTCGAAACCTATAAACAGTGTATCGTATATTATTCGAAAATGCAAGGGCGCTTCGCTACGGCTGCCGCCTCCGCTTCGCGCATTTAACTATGTGGTTAGTGTTATGCATTTTTTAAACTATATGCAGAGGTGGGTACAAGGCACTTGCGACAATATACAAGGAGTGTTGGTCAGCCTGCTTCGCTCAGAAACAAAATACATCACACAGTCTATGCAAATGTGAATATCGAATGGGCGGAGCTTAAAGGGCCCGCTAATTATGCTATAAATACAATATAGCCCCTGCTTTGATTGTTGCGACTAAAAACCACCCTCTGAAGTATAAACTCGGAAAGTGAAGTACGCTGGAATTTCATGCAATCTGGGTGCTGACTGTGTCGCCTCTACTGGAGAAAATAGGCAATTGAGCAATACGCTGAACTCCATGTTAAAATAAAGCATAGGGCTGCAGTGTAATTCTCGAGACGGCGGTTCTAAAAATGCAGGCTATGGACAAACAAAAAAAGAATAAAAAAAAAAACATGTGTCTTCAAACGTTTATTGAACTTTCCGCCGTGAAGAATAATTTCCGAAATTTATCGAATATTTCCCTCAGATATTTCTTTACTGTAAGCATGGCCAACAAAACATATTTCTCACTCCATGTGCTTATATAGAATAAGAGGCCGTGAATGTCCGCATATATATTGAGTTGTAGGCCTACACCTGGCAAGACAGAGTTCCTACAAACAGTGGGTAGCTTACAACCACCCTTCAGAGAATTTTTTTGAAAAAAAAGTTTCAAATAAAAGTTTTAGCTCTTGGCATAAGCACTCCATGTGCAAAATTTAAAGGACATCACTAATGAGAAAATCGCGAAATCAAAAATTTCTTCGTGTAAAGTCCCCTTAAAAATAAGAGAAATTTGTCGCCAATCTTCGGGTTACATCTTCAATAGTACTATTTTTTTATTCAGGGGGCCTTAAACGTGTATTTATGTTAAAATCTCCACTTTGAATTTCGGGGACGAAAACAATACTTTCTCTACCTATAGTACCTAGGCCTATGGTACGGGCAGAGGAAGTAAAAAAATAGTTTAACGGTCAAGTTGCCAGTATTGTACAGAAACGCAAGACACAATTTTACGCTAATTATATGATAAATAAATGATAATCTCTTCTTTGAAAATGATGCGATTAATAAAAATGCAAACTATGTAACAAACTAAACAAAAACAAGTGACTGCAGACGTTTATTGAAACTTCTGTCGTTAAGAATAATTTCCGACCTTTATCGGATATTTCCCTCAGAGATACGTATTTACTCTATGCATGGCCAACAATACACACTCACTTCATTCTTATATATAGAATAAAATCAGGTAAACTGATATAACAAAATGCCAGTATGTTTTTGTTGAATCAATTATAATTGCAATTATGATGTGCAGAAAATAAGTTTTTCTATTCAGATTAAAATCGACCAGCGTCAGCAGAACTACAGATTTGTGATACCTTGACAATCGCGCACTCACATAAAAATAAAAAAATAAAAAATAATAATTAATAAATAAATAATAAAAAAAAAACAATGTCAATTCGGCCGGCTCTGGGATTTGATCCAGGGACCTCTAGAAAACGAGTCCAAGACGTTACCATTCGGCCAACTCAGTCAGTTTGACGATGTAGTTTGATAAACATATGTGAATGAATAGTGTTAATTGTCAAATCTCAATGCATTGCAACTTGGAATTCTTAAAATATGTCAACATTTCGCAAAATTCAGTGGAAAATAACTCCACTAATTATTTCAGAGTAATGTACCTTCTGTGTATAACAGTATTCATGTAGTAGGCCTACTCAATTTCAAATACATGAACGAAGTACACAAACATCTGACTGCACTGCAAAACAAAGCCTTCAGATTATTAAAAATGCGGCATTGTAGTATACCGGTAGACATAATTTAAAAAAAACATGTGACATTTAATTAGTTGTTACTCTGGAACCGGTCAACCGATTAGGTCCAAAATTAACAGGCTTCTTGCCATGGACGTTATAAATACTCATACTAAGTTTCATGAAAATCCGATGAAGCATATTTGAGTTATGGGGCCTTTTGTTATATAAAACCATAAAAATGCACTAAATTGGGCATTATTCCGGTACCGGCCAACCGATTTGGTCGAATGTCAACAGACGTCTTCCCATGAACATTAAAAATGTGTATACTAAGTTTCATGAAAATCCGAAAAAGCGAATTTGAGTTATGGTGCGTACAGACACACGGACAGACAGACAGACAGATGGACAGACATTTTTCCGTCCCCCACACACAATCTCATAAAGTACCCTACTGGCACTTAATAAGAGGCCGTGAAAGAGCGCGTATTGAATTGTTCACCACGCAAGACAAACTTTCTACAAACAGTGGTTGAACAGTGGGTGACTTGTAACTACCCTTCAGAGAATTTTTTCGAAAAAAGTTTCAATTAAACGTTTTGGCTCTGACTATAAGCTACACATGTGCAAAATTTAAAGAAAATCGTTAGAGCCGTTTTCGAGAAAATTGCGAAAAACCAAAATTTCTTCATGTAAAGTCCCCTTAAAAATAAGAGAAACTTGTCGCCAATCTTCGAATCACATCTGCAGAAGGTGCTTGACCCAAATACGAAATCTTGTTTTCACATGATTTGGCGCTTTGGAGCTAGCCTGTTCACAGACAGACAGACACACAGACATGTTTCCAAAAGTATTTTTGGATTCAGGGGGCCTTGAACATGTATATAGGCCTATGATACAGACTAAAGTTCGAACTTTGGGGGTTGAAAACAATACTTCCTCTACCTATAGCACCTATGGTACGGGCAGAGGAAGTAAAACAATATTTAAAGAAAAAGAACAGAAATTTAGATACATTTTGAAGCCTAACCAGAAACATAAGAGAGAATCCCCAACTGATAAACATGACCCACTGCATTGATCTTAATCTCTCTATATATAAAAGGCTCACTAAGAAAGGATTTTGAAAAATTCTGATTCTAAATGCCAAAAATTAAATGTTTTTGAAAATACTTAATCCCTTTTTACATAGAATTATCAATTCCAAATCACAGAATATATTGTTGCCAAATGGTATCAGGTGGGCTTGGAAAAAACAAATGAAATGCAATTTTGACAAATAAGAGAAGTTATCAAAATAATTCATGTTATAAATAAATATTACAGAATGAAATCCACTAAAATAATGGAATCACATAACTTTCTCTACCCTGGACATAGAGAAAACAAAACGAGGTATGGTAATGTGTATATTATTATATTATATCGCAGGTTTTTGGAGAGAAAAGTATGAAAGTGATAATGCTTTCTGTTTAATTTCATCCCCAAAACGGTTTTATGGTAACATAAGAGTGGGAAATTTCCCGCCTCGATATTACAATTTTATGTTACAGGAATTTCTGTTTCTTCTTATTTAAACCTCTACCAGGCTTGCTGTGCACTGTACAAGCGATGGGATGCAAAATTCTAGATCCTCTATGAGCCATAAAAAACTATATCAAGCGTTTTCTGAGGGAATAATTTGAGTGTGATAAATCGTTCTTCCTATTTCAGATTATAAATACCTATATAAGGACCTAGAATTTAAAATTGAAAATCCTTCATAAGTTAATTTCCAATTACAAAATACAAAATACAAAACCCGGGCGACGCCGGGTCTTTTAAGCTAGTACTGTATATAGCTTTCATACTCTAAATTTAATCATATAGGGTTTTGGCTATAGGACTCACATTTGCTTACAAAACAAATATATTAATTTCTAGCTCTGACAGCATCATGGCACAAAGTTACCCTGAAAACAGATTCTCAGGTGTCGGAGAAACTTGATCACACAACTGACAGAATAGAGCAAGTTGCTACAACAAAACAGTGACTGCTCTATACACTTTTACACATTGTTGTTGTTATTATTATTATCATTATTATTATTGCACCCAGGTTTACATTAAGTTTCAGCAATTAACACGACTTCTTGTATAGGGAGACTGTTCCTTCCAGGGTTAGGCGAAGACCATGGCTGCAAAGAGGGGCATGGTCATGAGTGTTTAGATGCGTGCTTGGACAAGGGGATTTTCGGGGCCAAATGCAAGGACGGATGTGTCTGCCTTCGATGGGTCAAATAAATCAGCCCGAAGACTTATGGCTGCGGATTTCCAACTTCAAGAGTCAACAGGAGTTGTATACTTTAACTTTGCCTGAATAAATAAAATTGCACAATGGAATTACGAACTAAATTATTGACTTGTAATTTATTCCACTGAAACTGAACACTTGATATGGTCGGTACAACGCCAAAGTGAACTAAGCGCCAAACTCCATATTTTGAGAAAACTGAAGTTGAAGTTTGAGTGTTGTAAAAAAATCTTGATCAAAACGAAATTTCCTTTTTTCTCAACTGATTTTACTATCGTAGTATCGCTTAGTTCGTTATTGCAGACCGTAGGATATCAAAATCTGCACCATGGACTACCAATAGTCTATGTTTTGACAATTGGCGCTTAGTTCACTTTGGCGTTGTACCGACCATATAATTTTAATAAAAAGTGTATTATATCTAAAGTAATACACTTAGAGGAAGTCTTGTGTTCGACCCGGAAATCTGGGGATGTGCGACTTTCTCCTACAACAATTGTATAATGTTGCTTTTATTCATCTTATATTCATAGCAGTCACAAATACAGGGTGCGGCATTTATCGTTCCCATTTTCAAAGCCATGTAACACATTTATTTGACAAAGAAATAAGCTACAATGAACAATTTTAAATGTCTTACAGTCTTGCATTTGCAATTCTGGTCTTACTTTTTGAATATGATGTCCTTGAGATGCCCCCCCCATTCACTTCAACACATTGCTGCAATTTCCCTCATATACAGATGCGTGGTGTTTTGCGTAACATTTGAAATTTTCTGCTGAATTGCATTTTTAAGACTGTTAATGTCAGGGAGGGCATGAGCGAAAACTTTAGACTTCAGATAGTCCCACAGGAAAAAAAAAAAAAACTGGTGCAGTAAGGTCGGGAGATTTGGAGGGCCATTGAATATCACCAAACCTGGAAAGAATTCGGCTGGGATAAGCAGCATGAAGCGTGTCCATTGAAAGACATGCAGCACCAATCTCTCAATATCCCAGTTACGATGTGTGAACTCTGGTAGGAATAAAGATTACAGCATGTGATTGTAACGTTCGGAGTTGACAGTCACCGAAGGACCATAAGGGCCAATAATACCCTGTGCTGCAATGGCACAAAACGACCTTAGGACTGTGAAGTGGCCGCTCGTGGATTATGCGTGGATTTGCAGGAAATTCCAAATGTTACGCAAGACATCACACGATGCGTAATGGCCAGCGTACGAGGAAGATTGCAGCAATGTGTTGAAGTTATTGGGGGCATCTCAAGGAAATCATATTCAAAAAGTAAGACCAGAATTGCAAATCCAAGACTGTAAGACATTTTAAAATGTTCAATGTAGCTTATTTATTTGTTAAATATATGTGTTACACGGTTTTGAAAATGGGATACGATAAATGGCGCACCCTGTATATGAGTCCCTTGTTTATAAACAATATTGCATATCAACTAGTATTTATGAAAAGCTTGTGAAAATATAAATGGTAATACCGAGGAAATTTCAATCCAAGCCAGAAACATTGAATTGGAGCTGCTATCAGCAACTTCACGGCAGAAATAGGCTATGAGAAGGGCATTTATATGCTGTTCGTCCATGGTAAGGAATGTTTTTCAAGTGAACCAAAATGTGAAAAGTTGTTGGCTTATATTTGTTGCCATGTGAAGAAGTGGGCTACCGTGTTTTGCGAAAAATCCTGGTAAAGTTTCTGATTATCATAAAGAAACGTGTTGGCTTAAATTTGTTGTTTTATGACCAATTATATGCGTAAATCCATGTTAAAGTTGGTGTGACTGGTCAATGCCGTCTGGGTTTTGTTTATAGATTGCCATGACGACTTTAAAGGACAAGGCCGCTAAAATTGCATTTTGAATGCACTTTTATGCAATTTTAGCGGAATTGTTCTTTAAAGTGCAGCTTTTCGGCGTGTTACCAGTCCGATAAGCAGCTGTGTTAGAGAGCGTGTACTAAAAAATATATAATATTCCTTTACCTTTCTTATGAATTGTCTATTGCCATTGAGTAAGTAAGTAGGTCTACTATAACATATAACTCTTATTATGGTAGTAGTAATTTGTGCACTCAAGATCTTAGGCTAAATTTATTGTTGTCAAGTTGACAGCTTGTATTTTCAGAAAGAGATAAAAAAAAAGTATTAAATATATTTTTCAAACTGACTTGGCGGCCTACAAGTTGGAACATCTGATATGGCCTGTACAGTCGAGTAGTTAATATGACGAGAGAGTGCTTCAGTTGGAACAAATATTTGAGGGATTCATCCTTTCTGTGGTAGTTTCTATCAATAGAAGGGTAGTACCATGAATGGAATAAATATGTAGTTTATCATTATTATTTAGTCACGCAGCAATCGTAATTATTAGGCTATATGGAAGGCGTTGATATACGATACAAAATTGCTTTCGTTAATAAATTACAGAAAGTCAGTTGAACCGCAAGTTATAGTGACTTTTAAAAGGTTTTAACATAAATCATGTATATTAGCAATTATCAACAGTAGTGCATAAAAGGTACTCATAATGATTCACCCTTCTCCAAGTCACCCAATGTGAAACCTAAGCATGAGACCCTGATCACTGCCATCTACCGACAGAGCGGATAACTATTGATACAGCTATTCCAAGCAAGAGTAGTGAATGTAAGTTCCCAGAACCGACATGATTAATAAATGCCTAATATTAGAAAAACCTGCCGACATAATAAAACACGAAGCATAACATCCCAAAAAATCGACAGACCGCTTCTAAAGCCCACTATTGTGCTATTGGTTAGTTGCTAGGGAACAAAGAAGCCGTCAACTGATTTCTAGTATAAAATTCTTGCATGGACTGTATCAAGGAGCCACTATGAGCACTACATCTTGTTGTTAATTAAATAAGAAACTTGCAAATTAATAAAGAGATTGCATCAGAACGGATTGGGGTTACAGATTCAACAAACATTACATCCATTGAACCAATCACAGCTCAGCAAACCTGTACAATATTTTTTGCAATGAGCTATAAGACACACGTATGTAAGCTGAATATCAAATATCTGGTAAAGGAATTCTCCATTCAGTTTCTGTGGCCATAACATTTGCTTAGTGAATACCTAACCCCACTCCACCACAACAAGCTCTTAAAATAGCAAAGGAACTTACATGATTCAGCCAAAACGTATCACGATGCATGTCCAGCAGATTCCCTGGCATCTAATTGACTTATTTAACACAACACAAATTCAAGAAAACCACTCGAAAAGTACACAAATACACGACACACGAGACAACACCGCGCGCGGCATTTTTCCACAGGTAACTCACTGCTCCGTAGATAGGGCTGCTAGTGTCGCAAAGTACAGTCATGGTGAGAATTTGATGAAACACGTCAGAGGGCTTAGGCTTCAGGAGGACAAAAATAAATTGATATAAAATGTCTACAGTAGGTTAATTGTATTTTAATATTCGCTATAATTAAAGTAGAGGATGCGACCGTTCCTCTCACGCAGAGGGCCCGAATTCGAACCTTGGTCGGCTCAAATCACCTAGGTAGAGTTATTTCCGGGGATTTTCCTCACCTGTGAGGCGAATGTCTAGTAAAACTTGAGGTTTTCGTGGTCCCTAGACAACTTCCACGCATTCTAGACTATAAGTGTGGTGTGTCTCGTGTTGTCTCGGAGGTGGCCCCGGCATTGGGCTGATCACCCATTCTGGGAGGCCTGCCAATGTAATTTTCTGACCAAACAAGAGTGCATGTGATCCAAAGGTAGTTTCTCTTCCGACAAATCTCGGACTGCGTGGGACGCTTAAACGTCCCTACAATGGGAAATGTTAAACTAAGAGAAAGAAGAAGATTTAGTTCTAACATCTCACGGCTTCATGTCTATGCGGGTAGGAAGTGTTTGAAATATTGTCTGGATCGTTCGTAAAGTGCTTGGGCCTACCATAAACAGAAACAGCCTAATAGCCTACAAACTATAACGATAGGCCTTATAGTCCTAGTATATATAAAATCTACAACTCCATGGTTCTGTAGTATCGCTGTGAAATTTACCTCCCTCCGTGTTTCGATTTCATTGGGAGATGGCAACTTGTAGGTTAAAAAGATATCTCCGAAATTACCCATTATATATTATCTATATTAATAAAAGGAAGTGTCTGTCTGTCTGTCCGCGATGCCCAGCGAAATCTACTGAATGCAGAGATCTGAAATTTTAAACATAGATGGACTAAAGGGTCGGACAGTGCACCTCGAAGCCGGAATTTTAATTTTAGGTTTCCTTCGGGAGTTTTGAGTGAAAAACGGGCAGAAAACGTGTATTTATTGCGTTTTCGAAGCATCAGTTTTCAGTAATATATTTCAATGTCAAATCAATTATAGTTGACTTTGGCTATTTTCGTCATACCTTGGAAATAAAAGCATCGCGATCGCTTGATTTTGTTAGTCCATCCTAGACGATTCATTTGTTTATAATGTCAAGGCACGCAGATATCTGAAATTTTCAGCATAGACGGAACCGGCCTATAGGCCTAAATGGACATTGATCCATTTAGACGAAGCTCACTATGCAGGGATTTTCTAGGTCAGGGTACTCGATCACTTGATTTTGTAAGTCCATCCTGGACGATTTATTTTTTAGAATGAACGAAATTTCAACCTACACAGAAGAGGGATAATCAATGTAGGCCTAAATATGGTCAAACATTGTTCGATTTGGACGAAACTCACTATGCAGGGGTTTTCTGGGCCAAGGAACTCGAATCTGAGGTCGGTTTACCAGGCGACGCTATCTAATCGTGGAATATACTCCACGTGATTTATGTGTTAATATAATGATTTAACTAACTTATTATGCTTTTAATTTTTGGAATAATTATCGCGGGCGAACCGGTACCGGAGTAATGACCAGTCAAATGCCTTTTAAAGAACAGATAAAAATCACTACACTGATATAATTTTTGCCCATTTCCAGATGTGGCACACTTACAGCTGTAACCGACGGAAATGTTCCAAAAGTTCACATTATTTTTTTATCCCCGAAAAAAACATTAAAAATGGCTGCGCAACTCTAATTTCTGTGCAGATGTTCTTTGGACCTTAATGTAAGTAAAAACCGATTGCATCAGCAGTAACGGAATTCAAAGACCTGCAAGTTCTTCTTCCTATGACTTTATCTCGAATCTCTATCAGGTAGGTTTATACCTTAGATTGAATCAGATTTTTTATTCTAAGAGTATTTGTGTAAGCTTATTTTCTTCATATTATGTTATTTCTGACACACTTACAGGGAAGATAGAATCGTAAAATCAACATAGGAAAAAAAAAACAAAGTTTGGATTTCTAGCATCCCCTTGAGTAATTGGGTGGATAAACCAGATGTCATTCGCATTTACGACTCTAAACTAGTGGCCCGACCCTTCAAGTCGTTTTCGAAAAAAACGAAATAAATTTTCTTAAGGTGAAGTTCTTTAAAGTAAGATAAAGTCGTCATCAATCTTCGTGTGGCATCCCTGAAGATACCTTACACAAAATTATAATAATTTTAAAGGCAAGAAAGATTTAAACGCAAAATGTTTTCTTCCTCATTCTTTCCCCTGAAAGCTGGCCACATTCCTCCTACAAGTAACGCGTACCACGGTTTGACAATCGCTGCTTTGGAGCTTTCCTACTTACAGCATTGTAATGCATTGCAGTGTTGTTTCTATAGATATTGTGTTCCATGTAATAGAATTCAATTGTACCTTTCTCATATTAAGGCGAGTGTGAGAGCGCTAGTTGTTCATCGGACATAATTAATTCACATAAACATTTGCAATTGTATAAACAGTTTGATCTCGGATCAGGGACTAAACTGATCTCAGTTCACGCTGAACTCAGAAATTTTTGTTGTATAAACGCTAATCTGAGATCAATTCGCACTGAACTAGGATCAATTTTGACTGGAGAAATTTCTCCAATCAAGCTAGTTGATCTCAGATCAAGGAGTTGTTTTCTTATTTGAGACACAAGATTAGCTCATTATAAACATAATAATATTAGGCCTCCCTGTGTGGTTGCGATGAATATATAAAGAAAATACACAAAAGACAACTTCATACATTTCTAGCTATAACGTAGTTGTGCGTATATAGGCTATGTTAGGCTCCTTACAATGTAGTGTAACATAACTCTACAACATAACAATTTTCAGATTTCTCATGATGATAAAAATTTATTGATATTATCTTTTCTGACGCATGGAAAAATACAATTTTGCAAATTGCTGATTTCACAAACACGTCATTGTACATCCAACACTTTCCTCACCTCTTTAAGAATTCCATATGTGCTAATTTCTGATGATCCCGTGAACTCTGATGTCAATTTTATGGACTGAAAGTTGAGCGAACTTTTCACAAAACATATTAAATACATTTAAAATTAGGCCTATAGTTTTCTCCACTTTTAGATGCCTTACCTCTCTTTCGTTTTACAACATGAAATGGTGAAGCATGTTCTGCTAAGACTCTTCTTTATGCTTAAAACTAGTCATCCAGTGTAAAGATGTTGAGCCTATTTAAGTAATGTTCTATTCCCGGAGGAAAATGATTTATTTGATAACTAAAGCCCAATGACGTGTAATTAATTGTTATGCAATACCTTACCACGTTATATTATTGGACTGAAATAAAATCGTTGTGTATTAAATGTCACTACATAAAATAGCAAGGATGATTCATTGGAAATAATTATCCAATTCGGCATCCACACTTATGCTGTTGATGTGCGCTTACCATACGCGTGATTCTGGTGAAATGTGATTTCTTTGGTTGACAACACTGCAGAAAGACTGGCGGACTAGCTATGTTTCGTTCCCCCAACCCTCACTTCCCTGTAAGTCCAGCGCCCAAGAAATGGCACATGGGTAGTACATAGTTATCTTGTTTTCAAGGTAAAAATATACGTAAAGCCAGTTTGCATACGTCCAATATATCCTATGTGAATTATCCCCCCAGTGGTGGGAAGCTTTCCAATAGTCAATATAGAAAAGTTCACTGCTAAGAAAAGAAATATTGAATCACACCTGTAACAATTACCTGTCCTCTGTTGGCATAAAATTTGTACAGGCAGAGTCCTGGGTTGTTTGGGCCACTTACTGTTCCTTTTGGTGAAACTGCTGGGGAAATGAAGATCCACGACACTTGAACACCTGAAAAATCCATCAATGTTAACTTAATACATATGTGTGTAGAAACGATACTTTAAATGATACTGTAGTTTTGAATGCTCAGACTTCCTTATAATTCCCAAAATTAATAAAATTATCAGAGTTACTTCCACTTTACTTCCATTGGCTATAGTAATATTACATCAAGCTATAAAAAAGACCAGGACCTATCAACTACCTGATAGACCAATACAGATCATTTTGGTCAGAAGTTTTTGTCATAAATAAAAGCGAACCTTTTGAAATAATATTTTTCTATATAGTAATAATAATAGTACTGTAAATATGAGCAAAAATGACGTGAGTGTGAAGAATCCTGACAGCTTCTAGGATTTAGTTGTAAGTCTAATAGTGAATTGCCAAAATTGCTTAAGAGTAAAACAAAAACAAAATGTGAGATTTTCTTGTTAAGTAAAGTGATCCCTATGGAGACCATGGAGGCCCAGAGGGTTCCAGGAGGTTGAGGCTCCCAGATTTTTAGACATGTGAAGGCGGTAAGGTTGTCAGCCTTATGCCCCAGCCACCTTTACCCCCAGGATTGCCCCTGGTACTTATTTCTGTTAGAGGCCGAGTTGACACCAGGGCCATAATCATTTGTAATAATAATTAAAGATAAGGAAGTATAACAACTGGGTTCTCATGGCCACACGACGTCTAGAACATAAATGCTATCCAACTTGTTGAAATAGGCTGATTAGGCCTACATTGCTTCTATTTTATTTTATTTTGATTTGTATTTTATTAAATGTGAATGTTATTTTATTAAATAATTACTTTCGACGAATAATAAAAGTAACATCAATGAAAAAGAAAGCCGCAGCCCCTACGGTACCTCCCTCGTATCCACCAATGATAAGTACTAATCAAATTTGCATATAGTCTCATATATGACAACACTAAACTACACTAAATATGGTGCTACATTCCTGGAGGGTCTAGGCCTACCATAGGCCGATGCCAGGATTGTGGGGCATTTGGTGAGCATGCCGACACCCATGGCCATTAATGATGGTTTCCATGACCGGGGCTGCTACTTCTTAATCAAATAGCTCCTCAGGTTGTATCATGAGGTTGAGTGCACCCCATTCCAGACCTCCCTTCCTCAGAAAAATCTGAACTGGTAATGGGGATCAAACTTGGACCTGGGGATCTGTAACCAGTGACGCTAACCATGGACCACAAAGGCAGTCCCATATAACTAAGTGCCTTCACGTCCTTTATGGGACAACTTTCCTGGATCTGGGACTTTGCTCTTACCGTTTTCATCATAGATGATGCGGAAGGAATCTGAGTGGAGGTGACCAAAGAACTGTCCAACTATGACGTGTGCAAATAACCTGCCCTGGAAGACGTCTTGTTGCTGGTAAATGAGTCTCTCGTCCACACCCGGGGGGCATGTGACCCACCAAGTACATCAGCAACACAAGGTATTAAGGTAGATATTTTCAGAAACAAATGTGTGTGTTTGTGTGCCTGTTAAAAGTTTAGCTCCAGAATAGAAAATTGTATGAAAACAAAATTTTTTAACTCGTGTTAGGTTTATTCTAGGACACGAGGATTGACAAAGACTTTTTCTTATTTTTAAGGTTAATTTAATTTATATGGGTCATTCTCCAAAAACAGGTCATTTTATGTAAGTGGCAAATATTAAGTGTACTTATGAATCTTATTATGCTGTTTCATTCTCATGGTAACTAACTTTTTATGCTTTAAAACTCCCCTACTTATTTTGTCTCTCTCCGTTGAAAAGAATTGTATTTCTGAGCTGTTTTATATGCTCAAAACCAACTCCATGGAATGTAACCAGCTCAAAATCATATCTTTGAAATATAATAACTTCAATTAAAATATTTAGTTTTCTTAGGCCCAGTTGCATAAAAATCGCTAACTGTAGTTCAGTTTTAATCAAAGTTCAGAATTGAACCTAGATTAATTCGCTGCTCGAGTTGTATAACGCTAATCGTAGATCACACGAATTTGGTTTAGTGCTAATCAAAGATCACAGAAAGACGTTTGACAACAGCGCCAAGTTCGAGGGAAATACATAATATTATCGCATCGAATGCCAGTTGTCTACGCTATTCGATTTTCTTTTGTCTCAGTTAATATTACGTAATTGTCTGTTGTTTTTACAGCTAATTGTTAAAAGAAAAATTACACATGTCATAAAATCATCGGCTCTTTTCATTCTCGTCAGTAGGCATCTTGATGAACTGGGGTCTTAAATTTGCAATTTGTCTTGCTACTTTTATATGGTTCTACTTGCAGTTCCTTTATTCACATGGAAAATATTCCCAATTACCATCCGGAAGCTACCATTGCAAAGAATCGCAGGATGAGCAGAATCATAAACATTGAATTCGATGCATGATTGCTTTTAGTTTGAGTTTCTAGCTGTGGACGCAGTCTTTGTTCTAGTTCCTCGACTATAAATTGACTTAATTGAAATCTCATTTTAAAGTGGTGTTACTGAGTTCTGTGTTGAAATACACGAAGGTCCCGGGGAAACTCAAAATCTTCATTTTCGGATGAACCATAAGCTCATAAGCTCGAAACAATGCGTTTAGCGAATGGTTGAAATGTGAAATTTCCATACAAATTCTCTATACAAGTAATTAAATACATAACGACTTACCATTTCAAAAGCAATTTCGTATCTTTGCTAATCTAAGTTCATACAGATTAACCTTAGAAAGTTTGCCGGTTAAATCTGATCTTAGATCAAGGTGAATTAATGTTGGATTAGCTTTTATACAACTAAAATTCTAAGTTTAGCTTGATTGTAGATTAGTTTCAGCGCTTAAACTTTGATTAATGTTTTATGCAACTGGGCCTTAATGTAACTTTTTTTCCCTATAGCCTATACTATATTCAAACACATGCATTATTTGAAACTGTTAAAAAAAGCTACCTAATTTCTGGAATTTTTTGACGGAAATGTGAAACCCAGTTTTATGTCAACTCCATGGACAAAGGGAAATTTAGTATTCAATCATATATTGGTTTCTCTGAATGCAAGGAGAAATACATCCAAAAGAGTGCCGGACATGTCGTTTACTCTTGTTGTGAAAGAAACCACATGCTGATCCAATTTACGTTTTTATTGCAGATGAAAACAGAATTCCAGGCATGTCACACTTGATGAATAAGTGATATCCTAACCTAACTCTTGAAGCCATATGCAAGCTTTTACTAGAAATTCATCAACTCCATGGAATAAATTAATATATTAGAATTTTTTTTGCTTACTGAAAACTCCTATTTCTTTTATTGGTTGCCTATTACAGAAATAATATTGAAAGTATTATTTACCAGTTTTTTGAGGAGGGAGGGGGCTACTACATTGAAATATTACAATGGTTTTTTATGCCTAATTCAAGTGTTAAATTAAGAAATGATAAAATTAATACTGAGCTAGACTAATAAGGTAAGGTAATTAATGTCACTCTACACTTCTAAAATATAAACAAAATTACACATATTTCAGGAAAAAATATTTTAAAAAAATTAGGTGAAACGCCCCATTTCTGGAGAATGAGCCATATATATTGTCACAATGCCGTGGAGCTTCGAGAAATTGACACGTCTGGAAAGATGGCAGCCCTCTAAATGAACAGACTGGAGCCGCCTGCCGATGGGTGTGGCTTAGTAAGACACATCGCGGTGAGTGGACTATCCAGGTCGTGCGCGTGTGTGTACTGAAGAGAGTGAACCAATGAACTGAGGGACTGGTGTGAGAAAATACCGTTCTGGTGAACTTAGTGCACAGAGGAGAGCGACGGGTGCATCAGCGAGGACTGTTTATTGCCTGACGAGGTGATGCTGCCTTGACTTGGGAGTCCACACCGTATGTGTGAACGGAGACAGTGTTGTGACTTGGAATTAGCACAGTGAAAGTGAGCAGCGAACAAGTGAACTGGAGAACAGTGAGGAGTTTTCTGATTGTGTATTGAGCACTGCTACACGAAATAAAGGTACCTTCATTCTTCAATCAGAAGATAAGTGTTTTGATTTCGAACCCTTGTTACAATATCACATTTTTCTCTGAAACGGCTACAACAATGTAGTTCAAACTTTGTACACGAGAGCTAAAACTTTTACTTGAAACATTTTTTCTAAAAACTTATCTGAAGGGTAGTTATAAGCCACCCACTGTTTGCAGAAACTCAGTCTTGCCTGGTGAACAATAAAGCTTTGCATCAGGTTGAAACAACTGAATACGCGTTTTTTGCAATACGGCCTCATGTTCTATATCAGAGTGTGAAGTGAGAAAGATGTCTTGTTGTCCACGATCAGTGAAGCAAGTTACGTGAATGCATTAATAAAATCATACTTGGATTGTGTATCCTTCGTGGATGTGATATGATGTGGTAATGGCAGTCTCTTCTTTTTTATGAGCAATTTACATGAAGAGAACGTCGTACACAATAGGCCTATATTATACTAAGAGGCTGACTTTTATTTGGACACAGGAAGTTAATAAAAAGAGCACGTAATGGCGAGATGTAGTGACGCAGCAGATATATTGCAGTGAATATGTTATCTTGTTCTCAATATGTTTAGAGTGATATCTTGTGAGAAGATAAATGTACTGAGTTCATTGTAAGATATGGAGTATTATAAACTATTTTTTTTAGCTTCCTTAGGAATTGTCTATTGCCATTGAGTAAGTAAGTATTAAGTATTATTACAGAGAAATTGGATCATACAGAACATTTTGATATCAATGCTGAGCTGACTGAAATATTTTTAATTGTAATGTCTCTCCGTCTGTCTATGGGTAAACGTCATTGTATCTAGGCTAGTTCATTTTTTGTATTAAAGACTTATTCGGAATTTTATCGAACAGCCGAGAATTCGGTTTTGTAACTAAGAAAATTAAGGGACATTTCATGAAATACATTGTTTTAATTTTATTGGCTCTAACGATTTTAATAAAATTAAAATTAGGAACTCCTATCTTTGGCTAATAAAAAGGCTATACCCGTTTTTCTACAAAAATGACTTAAGGGGTATTTTATTTGAATTAATTCTCTAATTTTTTGGATTATCTCCATTACAGTAGAAGATACATGAAAACCTACCAGATTAAAGTTGTAAGAAAGTTTGAAATGAACATTTATCGTTAAACGCATTTCTTTATACAATTAATAGGTATCAACATACAACCTAAATAAATATGTGTGATGGTCTCTCTACGAAGCATTTATAATAGGCTACCATGTGACATGTAAAAAAAATTCAACGTAAATTCCTGAGCAATTTGAGTGGTTTTTCAGAACAATAAAAAAAACGGGTTCGGATTTTATTCGTTTATACACGTAAAGTGAATTTATACCCTGACTTCAAGGTCACTGAGAGGAATTTCTACACATAGATCTTTCTATTCTCTCACTTGTCCTACTACGAGACTACCTTGCCAGTGTGTGCATTCAGTTGTAACAGCCTCACACAAGATAAAGACTCTGTGCACACATTACGTTAGGAAAGGTTGTTCCTTTCATGAATGTGTAAATGTCTTTTGAGTTGGACTCTTTGGGAAAACTTCTTGCTACATATATCACACGTAAATGCCTTTTCTCCAGTGTGAATGAGCATGTGCGTTTTGAGATTCCCTCTTTGGGAAAACGTCTTGCTACATATATCACACGTAAATGCCTTTTCTCCAGTGTGAATGAGCATGTGACTTTTGAGATCATCTCTTCGGGAAAATTTCTTGCTACATATATTACAGGTAAATGGTTTATTTCCAGTGTGAGAGAGAATATGTCTTCTGAGACTCACTCTATGGGAAAACTTCTTGCAACATATATTACACGTAAATGGCTTTTGTCCAGTGTGAGAGAGGATATGCCTTTTGAGATGACATCTTTCGAAAAACTTCTTGCTACATATATTACACGTAAATGGCTTATTTCCAGTGTGAGAGATAATATGACTTTTGATATGCCTTCTTTGCGAAAACATCTTGCAACATATATCACACGTAAATGCCTTTTCTCCAGTGTGAATGAGCATGTGTTTTTTGAGATCATCTCTTCGGGAAAATTTCTTGCTACATATATTACAGGTAAATAGTTTATTTCCAGTGTGAGAGAGAATATGTCCTCTGAGAGTCCCTCTATGGGAAAACGTCTTGCTACATATATTACACGTAAATTGCTTATGTCCAGTGTGAGTGAGCATGTGTTTTTTGAGACTCCCTCTTTGGGAAAATTTATAGGTGCATATATCACACGAGAATGGCTTATGTCCAGTATGAGTGAGGATATGACTTTTGAGATGCCCGCCTCGATTAAACGTCTTGCTACATATATCACACGCAAATGGTTTCTCCCCAGTGTGAATGAGCATGTGTGTTTTGAGATTGCCACTTCTGGTAAATTTCTTGCTACATACATCACACGAGAAATGTTTGTCTGGAGTACGAGTTAGCTGTTCACTGTTCCCAGCAGGTGAGTGTAATTGCATTAGCTGATCCTCTTCTTCCTTATTCCTGTCAGAAATTCCTGGAACTTGCTGCAAGTTGTGAATTGTGCTGCATGCTGTGGAATCACTGTGGTCTATATTCTCACTTTTGATTTCGTTTGACTGTATCGTGTCAAATTCACTAGGCATAGGTTCACGCTTTGGTTGTATTTGAGAAATCTCTTCCTTGATTTCAATCTTGATGTACTCCGATTTAACTTCAGGCTCCATTCTGTATACCTTGGTGTTCGCTTAGTTCGGCGATACTGATCATCTCGCTTGAAGATGTAGGTTAAGTATTATCTGAGAGGCACTGATTGATGCTTCGTCCCCAGTGTAGCCAACGCTACTGACAAGTCTTTAAACTAAATAAACTCTAATTTCCTTTTGACGAAAATAGGCGACTTTATAAAACGATTTTAACATTTATATATTGCAAAACAAGCAGAGCTTAATTTAGGAATAATGGTACAAACTTAAGGTACCGTCTATTTGTAATCCAAGGAATTTTGTGCAATTTGTCTTGCTAATAAAAAGAAAGTATGTTAAGAAAAAGTAAGAAATAAATGCTATTCCTGCGCCTCCCAAACTGCAACAACAAGCGCGGAAACCTGGAGGAAGCCCACGCCTAGACAGACAGCAACCTCAAAAACATCATTATGCAATTCTCTTAAAACTGTAACTACAGAAAACCGCTATAACATACTACAAGAGGTAAATGAAAACGAGGAAGAAACCAACCCAAGAAATAAAAACCATGTAAATGACGGAAAAACATCAAAACACCCGACTAACCTATCAAAGAAAAAGAAGACTCTTGGACGAATCCGAATCTATGCAGACAGCCACGGAAATCATCAACAACCAAGTAGACAACGCCCACAGTGTGAGTGCTATAGTGAAACCGGGGGCTCAAATCTACGAAGTCGCAAAGGACATAGGCACGGAACTCACAAGTAACGACCATGTGATCCTCATTGGAGGCACTGGAGGCAGCTGGATTTGTTATTGATCGCACTTACTTATAGTACGTGTAGTATTATAATGTATGGCGATTTTAATATCGATGTAAACGTGAACTGTGCTTTTTCCTCTCAATTCCTAAATATTTTGAGAGCAACTAACTGTATATATTTGAATGACAAACCAACTCGAGGGAAATCCTGCCTAGATAACATAATAACGAATCTCGAACAGAACACTATTGAGCTGAGTATCTTGAAGCCTTTACTTTCTGATCATGATGCTTTGTCTGTGAAGTTTTATAACTCAATTACTTGGACAAACAGCACAACACAAGATACTGTCTTTACCCGTAGATATAGTGAAACTAATCTAAATAATTTCATAAACTACTTGTCCAGTATACAGTGGCAAAGTGTTTTAACATCCGACAATGTGTGTTGTTTTGATGCTTTTCTGGCTGCATTTTATGAAGGGTTTGATGTTTGTTTTCCGCTTGTGAAGAATAACAGACCTATAGATAAACCTAGTAAAAATCAAGTGCTGTTCGATAGTGAACTGAAATCGCTGAAAGCTCGTGTCGACAAGCTTTATACTTACATTGAGTGGGCATCTTATCTTGGAGTTGACTGTACTGAGGCTAAGCTCATGTTTACTAATGCCAAGAGACAATACAGAGCAGCCCTTAAGCAGGCCAAATTACGCTTTAATGAGTCCATTATAAATGGTTCTGCCAATAAATGCAAGGCTGCGTGGAGTATAATTAATAAAGCTAGGAAAATGGAGAATGATAGACATACCAACTTTAAGCCCGACGATTTTAACAACCATTTTATTAGTTCTGTTGAGACTATTATAAATTCATTGGATGCTTGTGAAAGGACTTCAATGTCTTATTTGGAAAAGTCTAACTTATCTGGAAATGTGTTTAAATGGAAATATGTTTCTAGTGATGATACAATCAAGGTTGTTAAGGATTTGAAAGCTTCCCAGTGTAAAGACATTTACGGAACAAATGTTGACTTGATTAAGAAGGTAATACACTGTATCGTACTACCTCTTACATATTGCATAAATGATTGTTTTCAAAATGGTATGTTCCCCTCTCGTCTGAAGCTGGCGAAGGTTATTCCGATATTCAAGAAGGGTGATAGATCCATAATTAACAACTATAGACCCATATCTATTCTGCCTGTGTTTTCGAAAATTATTGAGAAACTGATGAAGAGCCAGATATCAAATTATTTTGAAAGCAACGCCTTATTCTCAGACGCACAGTTTGGTTTCAGGGCTAATATGTCAACACTATCAGCAGTTGAACAATTGGTATCCACTATAATCTCCGGATTCGAGGATCATAATAGTACCTCTGCCATCTTGTGCGACCTATCAAAGGCCTTCGATTGTGTATCTCACAAAACTATTATATCTAAATTAAGATATTATGGCGTAAATAATGTAGAACTGGATTTGTTTGAATCTTACTTATCTGACCGATATCAAGTGGTGTGTATAAATGGTATCTATTCAAATACTCTTCAAGTTGACAGTGGTGTGCCCCAGGGATCGGTTCTGGGCCCATTTATGTTTTTAGTGATGATTAACGATCTTTCTTATAATATTTCATGCCAGTCTGTTTTATTTGCAGATGATACTACTTTATATAACACTTGCCGGGATGTAAATGTTCTAAGACTTGTAATGAATAACTCATTTAGTGAGGTTACAAGTTGGTTTGAAGCCAATGGCCTTAGCTTGAACGCTGGGAAAACCCAACATATTTTGTTTACACTGCAACAGCTGACTTGTGACGACTTCCAACCTAATGTGAAACTATTAGGTATTGTGATCGACTCGAAACTGAAATGGAATGCCCATATTGACTCTCTTTGCACACGTTTGGCCAGGGTACTGTACTTGCTGAGACATTTGAAACATCTAGTACCTAAGGAATTCCTTAGAAATGCGTATTATGCTTTCTTTAATAGTGTAATAAACTATGGTATCCTTGTATGGGGCAACTCCTCCAGTGTGGACAGAGTTCTCAAGTTGCAAAAGCAGGCCATCCGCATCATGACAGGTTCATCATACGATGCTCATTGCAAGCCTTTGTTTACATCAGAAAGAATCCTGACAGTAGTTAACTTATATATATACCAAAGCCTAGTTAAAATTAAGTCTAACGTAAATGAATATAATTTGAGATCTGACTACCATGACTATAATACAAGACATAACCATCGTCTTGATGAACTTGCCGCCAGACTGACACTAACAACACGGAATTTCCCTGCATTGGCTGTAATGTTATTCAATAGGTTACCCCCATATGCATCTGGTCTGCCTATTTCAAGATTTAAAAGACGTTTGCACCAATGGTTAGCAAGAAATCCATTTTATAATACTAATGAATTTTTAGATGCATCTGCAAATATGTATATGTAAATTTTAATGTTATTGACTCTGTCCATACATCATTCATGATGTTTACGACATTAAACTTTATTATTATTATTATTATTATTATTAATGATATTGCAAATGGAGCACCGGAGAACGTAGTGCCTGCTCTTGAAAATGCCATAAAAACTTTAAGCGAAACAAATATCATCATAGTGAAACTGCCCCGTAGAAATGACCAGAATCCAAACTCATGGGAGAATAAACAAACTTCCCTGGTGAACACGAACATAACCTCAATGTGCAGAAAATATAGAAACGTAAAAATAATAAATACCTTTAATATCAACCGGAACCTCCACACAAAGCACGGCCTACATTTCAACAAAAGAGGGAAAAGGCTACTATGTGAAGCCATATCCAGGTCTATTTCAGATACCGTGTCACAAACTAGGCCTACTTCACACACGGAAAACAGACCACACACTGAAAACATTCCAACACCAAAAAACTAGTTAGGCCCACAAGTAACGATACAAATTGGCGTGAACATAAGACATCCGCACCTGCTTATAACTGTGTAAGCATCTTACACATAAATCTACAATCCATCCGCAACAAACTACATGAACTTGATCTCTTCCTAGAGGACCAAAACTACAACATACTATGTGTGAATGAACACTGGCTTGCAAATGAAGAAATCAACCTATATGTCCCCAGGAACTATCAGATTGGTGACATTTTTTGCAGATCCAAGAAACAACACGGTGGAGTAGCTATATACATCAAAAACAATTTTAAGGTACCCTACAAAAAACTAGACCTAACATCTTTCTGTACAGAAGAAATCTTTGAGATAGTCGGCCTGCTCTTTACCCAAATTAAAGTAATTGTTTTTTCCCTATATCGAACACCCCAATCTAATATTGAGTCCTTTTTGAACCAATGGGAAAAGCTGAACCTATACCTGAGTAGATATAAAAACTACAAAATACTATACCTTGGTGACATAAATGTAAACACGCTAAATACAACCTATGAAAAAACTATCTTACACAACACACTGCGATCTTATGACCTCTACTGTCTAAACAACAAACCAACTAGAAATAATGCATGCCTTGACAACATAATCACAAACATGCATAAAAATAACCTTTCCTATGATATCTTAGATCCAATGCTTTCAGACCATCTTGCAATATGGGTGCAATTTCCCATACCTCCATGCCTCAATCAACACGAGACTACAACAATTAATTACAGAGAAATGAAGGAATACAACCTATTAAAACTTAGACAAAATCTCTGCATTTTAGACTGGGAGCAAATAGTTTTGAACATTGACACTGCAACCGAGGCCTGTAACCTCTTTCTTCTTAATTTAGCCCAAGAAATTAACACCTGCTGTCCCAAGAAAATAAAGACTATAAACAAACATAAACTACAACAACACACACAAAATCACAAAAGCTGGTACACCCCATACTTGCATCAACTTAGGAAGACTGTAAATACATTATACAAGGTAGCCAAAACCGGCTCAGCTGAAGATAAGACTAACTATAAATACATAAGAAATGCATACAGAAAGGATATTATTACAGCAAAAACTAACTACAATGATTCTCTTATAAAAAACGCTAGAAATACATGCAAAACAGCATGGAAAATAGTTAAATCTGAAACCGGTAGGACACAACAAACCATTAACATCCCTATAGCACCTGATGATCTAAATAATTTTCTCGTAAATGGAATCCAGACCATGGTCAACCAGTTGGGCGACAATCCTAAAGGAAATCATCCTCCTAATGAATCACTAGAGAACCACTCTACAGCTAGGAAAATGCCTTAACCTGTCTTAGCTGGAAATACGTTGAACCTCTCACCATACTTAAAATAGTGCGCAAGATGAAAAATTCTAAAAGCGAAGACTACTATGGCCTATCTAACACATTAACAAAACAACTTATTGATATAATTCTCTTACCCATAACCCACATTACAAATAGAGTAATAGCTGAAGGAGTGTATCCGGACTGTCTAAAAATCTCTATCATTGTACCAATATACAAAAAAGGGGAAAAAACAAACCCTGGTAGCTACAGACCAATTGCACTTGTCCCCATCTTATCGAAAATTATTGAACAGTGCATAAAAGATCAACTAACACAATACCCTGCAAAATATAATCTAATTAATGACTCTCAATTTGGCTTCAGACCAGGACTCTCCACCACAAAAGCTGTCGAATCAGCCATCACAGAGATTTTAAATGGTTTCGAGTCACATAATTATGTAAGTGCTACACTCTTAGATCTGAGCAAAGCCTTCGATACTGTTCCACATAACTTATTGATAACAAAACTAAAACATTACGGAATTAGAAGTACTGAACTAAACCTTCTTGAATCATACCTTTCCAACAGACACCAGATAGTACAGATAAACAATAAACGTTCCAACATGCTAGAAATCAACATAGGCGTCCCCCAGGGCTCAGTCTTAGGACCCCTTCTGTTCATTATTTTTATAAATGACTTAACCCCTAATCTATCCTGTAGATCGGTAATATATGCAGATGACACAACCCTAATTACAACTGACTCAGACATAATTAAACTAATAAACAAAAACGAGGAAGTCTTTAATGAGGCATCCCAGTGGCTTGCACATAACAGACTATTGTTGAACCAAGACAAAACTGAAATAATCACCTTTCATCTCAACAACTCATTGACTGACATAAATCCGAAGACATCTGTGAAACTATTAGGCATATACATAGATGAAAAGCTGACCTGGAATGCACATACAGAACAACTCTGTAAAAAACTCTCTTGAGTTCTTTATCTCCTTCGTAAACTTAAATCTGTGCTCAGCGAGAAACATTTACTGACCGTCTACCATGCTCTTTTTCACTCACATCTACTATATGGGATCCTTCTTTGGGGCAATTCTGCTGGAGCAAAAACCGTATTCAAATGGCAGAAAAAGGCCATTAGATGTATATATAACATAGATAACCAAAAAACGTGTAGAACTGCTTTTAGGAACAGCAACATCATGACACAACCATCTCTCTATATATCTCATGCTCTGTCCTACACAAAGGAGAACCAACATCTTTTTAGTGAACGCAGTCAGATCCATACCCACAACACAAGGCAAAAAACAGACCTAGACACCCCATATTTAAGACTAACAAAAACACACAATAGCTATAAGCACATAGGTCCCAAACTATATAATAACCTCCCACACAAAATTAGAAACCTCAAAACAAAACACTTCATGACCTACATGAAAAAATTCTTAACAAAGAATGCCATATACAGTATAGAGGAATTTGAAGAAAAATGCCACAATGCTGAATTATTTTCACTGTAAATAAATGTATAAAAGATTTAATGTTTTCTCTCTCTGTTCTATATGCAAATTGTAACACAACTCTGTCTGATCTTGTATAGTTAGCATATCCCATAACATGTAAATGTTCAGAGGATGAATAAACTATTATTATTATTATTATAACTATTATTATTATTAATATGTATTTATTATTGTATTCAACTCACAGATATATAGAGATAGATCGGCAATAGGGATGTAGCTCGCCAAACTTCTCCGACAGATAGCGTGGGTGTACTAGCCGGTATGCGCTAGCCGTTCGTCACTTGTTTTTCCAGTTTTCTTCTGCTGGCTTCATGCTTTTAAATGGCGCTCCAACTTCTCAGTCCGAAAAATATGTTCGTAATTTTATTTTTTTATAGAGGACACGAGGCTACTATACGTACTTCCTTGTCTACTGGGCCCTTCTAGAATGTTGAAGTGTCAAAAATACGAAAGAAAAATCACAGCAGATAGGCTCTAAATAACACTAAAAAGGAAGGATTAACGAACAAATATTGTGAGATATTTCCGATACAGACGACATTATTTTGTACTCGACTTGCAGTAATATGTTATCAATGTATGAATATTGATATGCAGTGCGGGGATTAGATATTCTTTAATTTTTAAATTAATATTAAATTTGCCGTGAGCATCGAGAAGATGTTATGGGCCATTTAAAAATAGAGTAAATTACAAATACGAATAAATTAAAATTACCTAGTAACGCAATGATAATTACAGTACATTGTGTTAGTTTTATACCTTTGTTAAACTGTATCTTTAGTGCACCTTTATATTTGAAGACCACTTCCCTGTTTAATTTATTTAGTTATTTTAGGCCTATTTATTTTACTTTGCTGTATAAATATGTGTATATTAGGCTACTGTAGCCTTCTATTGAATCTGATATCAAAATATAAATTCTGTGATTTCTAAATAGCCAAGTTAGATTAACGGCTTCGAATAAAAATTGTGACAATAGCGTTGCCAATTTAATAGGCTACATAACTTAACGTATGATAATTATTAAATTCTGCCTTTATAATCTGCTATGTCATGCAATTAAATATTCTTAACAATATCCTGTTTCATAACTAGAAATGAAAATCAAGTAACGATGGTCTAGCATAACTTACCGATAGTAAAAGGAATAAGAAAGAATGAGGAATGAGAAGAAGAAAAAAAAGGCCTAATCGATTCCCAAGTTCCCATTTTTTTTAAACTACGAGGGACAGGAAAGGTAAGTTTTCGTGATGTAAACATATTTTAATATTTTGATTTTGAATAAGTTTTTAATATTATGGTATAGGCTAAATATGCATTTGATATAGAAAATAAATAATATTAAAAATGTCTGCGAATACACACCACATAAATCAGTGTTTATCACGTATATAAATTAGTATTTTACTGTCTGAACCCTTTCAGGTATATTCTTTTAGTTACTTTGAATCATTCCCAATCGCCAAATTAGCAGTACTGTATATCAATATTCATATCTGCATAACATTTTGTACGTCGGGAACATAGTAATGTAGTTAATAGCGGGTATTTTTCACAGTATTTGTCAGCTTATTCTTCTTTCTTTTCGACTTATATAGCGTCTATCTTTTGCAATTTTCCTTTAAGTTTTTTCACGTAAATATATTCTAGAAGTGTCCAGTATACAAAGAAATGCGCCTAGTAGCGTTTTACCCGCTACAAAAAAAGAAAAGTTCGAACGTATTTTTCAGTCTGCTAAGATGAAACGCCATTTAAAAGCATGGAACCAGCAGACAACAACTCGAAAAACAAGTGACGAACGGCTAGCGCATACCGGCTAGAGCAGTGGAGACATCTGTTGGTTCTAGTTCGCTACATCCCTATGGTGTATGCTGTACTATTTATAAATTTGGGAATGTTCAGACATTGTGTATTGGGTTTTTCTTTAGTTCTCTTATGTTCGGGCATATTCGTTCAGGCTTCGGTTTCTGTTTCTGCATTCTAGTATGTGGTATCTTCCGCACTTCTCTCCGTACAGTTCACACGTACATGTGTCTGTTGGATTGTGATATTTCCTATTATTACACATCTTGGCGTGGAAACCATGCACTGCGAGCCTACGTGCTACTACGTGCCGTAGTTCATAGTTTGACTTCTGCCTTTGGTTCGTTGTCACTGCTTCTGTCAGGTAGAAGTCTTCCCAGATCTCGTTTTCTTCTTTGGCGCTCTTGTAGTGCGTCTTTCACCGCTTGCGTTGTCGGCAGCAGGTGTTTCAGCCTGAGATCCTCTAATAGGTACGTCTCTCGTGCCATCACATACGTTAGGGTACGTCCAGACAGAGTGCGTTGCGTTTTATACGTTACAAGCGGCTTACGCGTTTCCCGCTTATGCAGTCAAATGAATGATCATTCTATTCGATGGCCAGAAAGTCAAAGTAGTTTGATATTTTATCGCTTAACACGCTGCGTCAGTCGAGTAAGGAACACGTGCACCATGTTTTGATCCGTTTTTTACTTCCTGACAATGCACATGGCTCCTATTATTCCGCCTCGATAGGTGTTTCTTCCTTGTGAATTAAAATGTGCAATTTAACGTTTTAAAATAAAAACTCACCTGAGAGTTACAACTAATCTTTCCTCTGGTAAAATAGATCTTCTGCAATTCAGTCTTTTCCAGTTTCTTCTCAATCGCCTTCAAAATCAACTTGAATGTGCTTTTCGACATCCGACAGTACTCATAAAACTTTTCTGGATATTCACATAAATTTTGGAATAAGGTATGATATTCCCCATATTGCATTCTTTGTCTGTTAATTTTATAAACCCACTCTGTCTCTCTGGTATATCATCTACAGTGTTTTGCAGATGACAAGCCGTTTGTCATCCTCCTGCTTAGATACGCGGTCCAATCAGAGACGGCGAGACGGAGGGAAGATTCTTTCTGCTAGCGGCACTTCGTTAGCTCGTACACGTGATTGGCGGTGAGGGAAATGGCTTCTCATTTGAAAAATACTGTAGTTTCCACGACAAATTCTCACTAAGCAAGAATAATTTACGTGCTCTCTTTGATAGCGCCATTCTACTGTAGCAGCGTGCGAGATTCCACCACGCTTCTTCTGTCTGGCCAGTATCGCTTATCGTTCAACTCACTACAAACGTATCGGAAAAACAGCTTCTCGCTAAAACGTATCGCACTACTTTATCGCTTTCTGTCTGGCCGTAGACTTAGTCTGGAGGGCGTATACTTCGATCCGCCCATCGCTCGTTTAAAAAATCTAGCCTTCAGGCTTTCAATACTGTGGAGTTGCCGTTCTGTTAGTTGTTCCTATATGGTTTCCAGTCCGTACGTTAGGGTAGGCAGTACTTTCGTTTCGAACAGTTTCATTGCCGTCTGTAATGATATTAGCTTTATGTTTTCTATATCGTTGATTGCTCTTACTGCTGCTATCAGTCTCTGTTTAAGGTGTACTGCATATGATGTTCCGGTTTGTTGGATGGTCACTCCCAGGTATTTGTACATGTTTGCTTTTTTTAGCGGCTGTCCTTTGCAGTATATGTGTGTGTGTGCTGCTAGTCTCCCTCCCTTGCGGAATACTACATACTCTGTCTTATTCTGGTTTATTTCTATTTCATTTTCTTCCGCCCAGTTTTCCAATGCGTCCACCGCCTTCTGGAGTTCTGCTCTGCAGCTTGATGCTAGCGCCATGTCATCTGCGTACACGTATGCTGTCACCTCCTGTGTTGCCTTATTTATTTCCTTTATTGCGTCATGCGTGAGTACACTGGCGCCAACTTATATGGGCCCATGGGGCTCTAGCCCACCCAATAATTTGTCGTGTATTTTTATAATTCATTATTTGTTGCTATTACTGAATCGTGTTTCTTTGTTGAATCACTGTAAAGCGGCAAACAAGCTGTTTTTTACTTATATAGTATGATCTCCTCTTGTTCGAAATCACGATCGATTGAAATAGTCGAATTCATTAAAGTTTTACATCTTACTCTCTCAATGCAGTTTTACTGACAAACAAGATGGTGGTATTATGTTGCATATGACGAATTTATTGGGAGAACTCCAGTCAGAAGAAATACATTTTGCAACATTCCGTGCTATATAATTTTATTTTACATGTTGTCTAAAACTGATGTTAGATCAAGAGTCTATAAGTTATATTAGTTCAAATTTGCCTCTGTATTAATTGGCGCTACCGCCATTAATTGCCGCTTAGTTGAATCATTTCCTGTGCAGGTGCTGGCTTGTAGCGTGCCATGCCAGTCCACGCCAGTCGAGTGTTAAGTTTTGAGAAAGAGTTGCAGCCGTATACAGACGTGCGTCACAATTGCTCCTAGTTGGCGGGACAGTTTTCGCTTTGTATACTTAGGGCTCATCTCTAATTACACACCAATCGGCTCTTGTATTGTTTAGCAGCCTGCGTGTGAAGTTTCGGGAATCACATTGTAATTTTAGTGTAATTTACAAGAATTCTATTGTCTGCGTAACCTAGCCGACACGTGCAGTGAACAGTACTGTGGCTAGCGCTTGCATATATTATCGGGCGGGAGCATTGCTTGGCTCCTAGAATAATAACTGCATTGAATCGCATATATCATATTTGTTAAGTGTTTGTATTATTATTTAGTATTCAGATTTCAGGCTTCCTGAAAATATATTATTGCAAAATCCTCAGATTTAAATCTCTGTCCCAGCTACCTACAGTCCATTATCTCCTTTGTGTAATCTTAATTGGTGTAAATCACCTGGTCCTCCGAAAAACGTATTAATTGTACCTGAGTTCCCTACAACTGAAAATTAAAAAAATAAATGTATATAATATTATAAACTTTAAAAAAAATGTTAACCAAGCTACACACCAGTTTCTTGGCGGTTAATTTACAAAATGTGATTGTAGTGTTAATTATTTAAAATATCTGTCAATTCTCAAAAAGTATCATTATAATGCAAAATTTACAAAATATGATATGAAACTTTAAAATGTCTTTAATATGCACAAAAATATGCCAAAAATATTACCTAAATACGCATATTCATACTAAATATGCTATAATAGCTCAAAATTTTATAAATATGCAGTTATATGCACAATAAAAGCCGTTCCATTTTTACCAGGATGCTTGAAATCGGGTTTAATTTAGTCGAAAACCTGAAATAATCAAATGGTGAAAATATGACATGTCATAGAAATCTGCACCCTAGTTATTACAAACACTGAAATCGTTTCTTGCACAGTTCTTTATTTACCAGTATTTACATCAAAATTACATTATAAGACCATTTTTTGAACCTTAATAGGGGGTGGAAGTGTGAACATTTTAAAATCTTTGAGCCCACTCAATGTTCTTCAAAAGTTGGCGCCACTGCGTGAGTACATTGAACAAGACGGGACTTAAGGGGTCGCCCTTCATTACGCCATTTGTTTGGTTGATCCAGTTGGATTTTGTCACACCGTCTTCTATTTTGTATTGCGTTTTCTGCTAGTATGTTTGATATTAGTGTCACTGTCCATGGATCTTCTACGATTTTCCTGAATTTGTCTACTACCTTTTTCTCTTTACTGTATCGAATGCCTTGCTGTAGTCTACGAATACTACGTTCATTTTTCCCTTGTCCTTGCTTAGTTCGTCCTTGATATTATTTATTAGGCATTCCATTGCTGTGAGTGTCGATCTCCCCTTTCGGAATCCGAATTGTTCGTCTGGCATATGTTTGTCTACCGTTGGGCTGATTCTTGTTACTAGCATTCTGGTGAGTATTTTGAGGGGTGTAGGTTCTAAGACGATTCCTCTGTATGCCTCCGGTGTGCTTGGGTCTCCTTTTCCCTTATATATCATTTTCATTGTTGACTGCCGCCATTCGTTTGGTATTTCACCAGTTTCTAAGCATTTATTTAGCAGCTTCAGCCATGCCGTTTCTAAGAGCGGGTATGCATCTCTTATATGTTCGTTACAAATCTTAGAAAAGGTTATGTATGCAAGACTTATAGCATTTATAAAGAAATGTAATATCCTAACTAATATACAACACGGGTTTTGTCAGGGAAAATCCACAAATACTGCGATAATTGATTTTCTTCAAGAAGTATAAGAGGCCATTGATAGGAACGACACTAGTGTAGGACTATTTGTAGACTTATCAAAAGCATTCGATGTAATAGATCATAACATCTTACTCAACAAACTTCAAACTTTTGGAATAAGAGGATTAGCATTAAAATGGTTCCAATATCTGCAGTTGCTGAAGATGGCCGCTCCATGTATTATATGGATGTGAGACATGGTCGCTTACTCTTCGAGAATGACATAATCTGAGTGTGTTTGGAAATAGGGTGCTTAGAGGATGAGTGGGTGAAGATAGCACAGAATAGGGTTTAATGGTGGACTCACGTAAGCGTGGCAATGAACCTTCGGGTTCCATAATTATATTTTTTTAGCTTGCTTAGGAATTGTCTATTGCCATTGAGTAAGTAAGTAAATAAGTATTAGTAAAGTATTATTACAGAGAAATTGGATCATACAGAACATTAAGATATCAATGCTGAGCTGACTGAAATATTTTTAATTGTAATGTCTCTCCGTCTGTCTATGGGTATCTAGGCTACTTCATTTTTGTATTAAAGATTTAATCGGAATTTTATCGAACAACTGAGAATTCGGTTTTGTAACTAAGAAAATTAAGGGACATTTCATGAAATATATTGTTTTAATTTTGATTGGCTCTAACGATTTTAATAAAAATTAAAATTAGAAACTCTTATCTTCAAGGTCACTGAGAGGAATTTCTACACATAGATCTTTCTATTCTCTCACTTGTCATACTACGAGACTACCTTGCCAGTGTGTGCATTCAGTTGTAACAGCCTCACACAAGACAAAGACTCAGTGCACGCATTACATTAGGAAAGGTTGTTCCTCTCATGTGTAACCAGATGTGTTTTGAGATTCCCTCTTTGGGAAAACTTCTTGCTACATATATCACACGAAAATGGCTTTTGTCTTGTGTGAGTGAGCATGTGCTTTTTGACATCCCCTCTTTGGGAAAATTTCTTGCTGCATATATCACACGTAAATTGCTTTTCTCCAGTGTGAATGAGCATGTGTGTTTTGAGATTGCTTCTTTGGGAATATTTCTTGCTACATACATCACACTTAAGTTTCTTTTCTCCAGTGTGTATGAACATGTGTGTTTTGACATTCTCTCTTCTGGTAAACTTCTTGCTACATATATCACACGTAAATGGCTTATGTACAGTGTGAGTGAGCATGTGTTTTTTGAGACAGGCTATGTGGGAAAACTTCTTGCTACAAATATCACATGTAACTGGCTTATGTCCAGAGTGAGTGAGCATGTGCATTTTGAGGTCACGTTTTCGGGAAAACTTCTTGCTGCATATATCACACGTAAATTGCTTATGTCCAGTGTGAGTGAGCATGTGTTCTTTGAGATTCCCTCTTCGGGAAAATTTATTGGTGCATATATCACACGAAAATGGCTTATGTCCAATGTGAGTGAGGATATGACTTTTGAGATGCTTTCTTCTAGAAAACGTCTTGCTACATGTATCACACGCAAATGGCTTTTCTCCAGTGTGAATGAGCATGTGTGTTTTGACATCCCCATTTCTGGTAAATTTCTTGCTACATACATCACATGAGAAATGTTTGTCTGGAGTAGGAGTTAGCTGTTCACTGTTCCCAGCAGGTGAGTGTGATTGTATTATCTGATCCTCTTCTTCCTTATTCATGTCAGAAATTCCTGGAACTTGCTCCAAGTTGTGAATGGTCCTGCATGCTGTGGAATCAATGTGGTCTATATTCTCACGTTTGATTGCTTGTGTCTGTATCGTGTCAAATTCAATAGGCACCGGTTCACGCTTTGGTTGTATTTGAGAAATCTCTTCCTTGATTTCAATCTTGATGTACTCCGATTTAACTTCAGGCTCCATTCTGTATCATAGAAAACCTTACATTCAACACACTGTGTTCACTTAATGCCGCTTCATGCGATCTTAATCTCGCTGGAAGATGTATGTTATGTATTATCTGAGAGGCAGTGCCTCGTGCTTCGAAAATAAATGATAGCAGGGCCGTCGCACACCCCAGCTATCTGAGTCACGGCGGTGAAGCCTAGCCTTGCGCTATGCCGCCATCTTGCCTTACCAGAAGACACCCATTGAAATACACTTAATTCAATAAGAAACTATTACGAGAACTTAGATTAAAGTCTATTTTCACAATTTTCTATTGGAAAAGCACGTCCTCTTGCTATTTTTCTCAAGTATTGGTTCCTATTACTTGCTAAAAATTAGGTTTTTGATGTGAAACTTCTTTAGCCGCGGTAGGATTAAATCGAGAGCTTGCGTTACAAACAAAATCGTCAGGAAATTAGTGCTATGCTCAAAATCGTCGCGAAATTAGTTTGGTGTGACGGAACGGACTGCACAGAAAACATTCAACTCAATAACTAGGCTTATCCAAAATTTTAAAAATCAAAAAATTCAAATTAAAAAATCCAAAATCCAAAATTTAAGTCTCAAAATCCTAAATTAAAAAATAAAAATAGCTTAAAAATATAAAATTTAAAAATTAAAAATTCCAAAATTAAAAAATTCAAAGAACCAAAATTTAGAAAATCCAAATTTTAAAAGATAATACAAAGTAAAAAAATCCAAATATCCAAAATTTAAAAAAACTAAAATTTAAAAAATATAAAATCCTAAAATCCAAAATTAATTATAGTGCATAAGATGGCATATATGTTAATAGTTATTTACAAATATTATAACACAGTCTTAATTTCTTAAGGAAGTATGAATAATACAAGAAATTGCTATCAATGTATGCTTACAGTTATTTATAAAAATATAAAACATTCCTAGTAACTAAAGCATAATATTATTTACAATGCAAAAACACGCATAAATTGAGGTTAAGTTTATTTGCAATTTCTAAATGCTAAAGTAATACCGGTATATGACTATTTACAGTGTTTAGGTTATGGTTATGGGTATGGCTATTTACTAAAGCATGTATAATGCATGAAATGGCTAACAATAATAATGAAAGGCCTATTTACGAATGTATTGAAACGTGTTCCTTTCCTTGTTTCTTTCTGTCGTAATATGAAAAATTACACCCCGAATGCCACACAGGTATTCACCATTTTAGAAAAAAATATTTATACTCCTCAGTCCAATTACATTATTAACTAAAATGCTAAAATCCACATCGCTGTAACGCTCTTGTGGCTTGTACTCGATCAGCTGCTACAGTGTAGTAATATGGCGGTCCGTGCATCAATGTGGCTTCACTGCCGCCGATAGTACAGCATACACCATTGCCGATCTATGTCTATATATCTGTGGGTTTGTTGGCGCCCGGGGCAAGATTTCGTCAGGCCCCCCCCCCCCAAGTCAATCCCACGTACACCCACCCGACATTCCACCTATCTGTAAGGATTCAAACACAAACACACAGCGAGCGACGCGTCGCGACACTATCAAATATGTATAAACGGTTAAACACGCAATGAGCGACGCGACTTGGGGCGACGTGGACTGGACAAGTTCCAAGCCGCACAGGGTTGCCATACGTACGATTATAGTCGTACACATACGACTATTTCATAGATTTGTACGACGTACGACGCAATGATGAGTCGTACGACTATTTTAACATAGCGTTTCATATATTTTTAATCAATCTACTGACGAATTTTAAATTTTGATATGTATCCAGCTTTTTGTTTTCTCATGATTTTGTTGCAGACATGTTGCTAAAATTAATATGATTGGAAAGCAGTCCTGTGCCTTTTGTAATGATTAAAACTACTGTGGCAACTACTTTTTATTTAATTTTATTGTATTTAATCAAATTTATCACATCGGAAGATAATTAAACACGCCCAATCATTTAAATTAAATTAACAATTACATGGCATATAATTATAAGGTGCATAATACCGATTATTTATTATTATTATTATTATTAATATTATTATTATTATTATTAGCGCAATAAGTTAATTACACTGAAAAAATACAAAATATACGACAGTTTTAACTAGCATACGACTATTTTCGAATATTGGTACGATTGTTCTATGTTTCTGATCTGGCAACCCTGAAGCCGCATCGCGTCCAGTCGCTCGTTAGCCTAGTTGCGCGTCAGGTCGCGTCGCTGTCTGTTTTTGTGCCCAAAAGAGACACCTAATCGGATTACCTTACAAAAATACCAGAAATATAATTATTTAATTTTTTTTATAAGATTGTATTGAAAATCAAATTAATACAAGTTTAGTAATGTTACAAAATCTTAACAATCATAAAAAATACTATAGGCGCTATTAAAGGACTACAAATTAATAGTGTGGGAAACCTCGATACATACATTGAATAGAATATAGAAAAGGGAACCGCGTTTATCAAATTAAGATAAGGTACTAAACATTAAGTGCCATTCGCTGGTTTTTGCACGAGCAAATGTCGTTAGAATTTCCATCAAGTCTATTTTTTGTGCTTCATCGTTTTCAATGGACAAGATGGGAAGATAATTCAGTCTCCTGTGACATAGTTGATCGTAAATATGTCTTTATAAGCAAATATTTATTTTGGGATAACTTAGCAAATATAGGCCTCAAGTTATCGGTGTCAAATATTTATTTGTTCGATAAAAACATACAACGCAATATTCAAAATTCAGTTATACCCAACTTTAAAAAATACGTTATGTACATCCTACTTATTTTTTCAAATTTTGTTTTATTTTTGCAGTTGCCACGGCGCCCCCTAGTCATGGCGCCCGGAGCGAACGCCCCGCTCGCCCCGCCCACACGACGGCCCTGATCACAGAAAAGGGGTGCATTAAGGGTACACTGAGCTTTATTAAACAATACAGTATTCTAGTCGACCAATGAGGAACCTGAATAGTAAAATTGCTGAATGTTCTGGAATATACAGACGCACATGCATAAGCTTAAATGCATTGAGTTATAATTATATATTTTCTGAAAATGAAAGTAAATTCCGGAATCCATCAATTTATCAAATATGTCAAATTGTCAATTTGTCAAATTTTGTTGTTTTATTTCTTCCGTTGCCACGGCGCCCCCTTGGTCGCGGCGCCCGGGGCGATCGCCCCCCTCGTCCTGCCCACGCGACGGCCCTGTATGATAGCGATATGTCATTTATATAGTGACAATTTTGACGGATTACGGAATTTACTTTCATTTTCCGAAAATATATAATTATAACTCAATACATTTAAGCTTATGCATGTGCGTCTGTATATTCCAGAATATTCAGCAATTTTACTAAAACTTGATATACAGGTTCCTCATTGGTCGATTAGAAATACTGTAGTGTTAAATAAAGCCCAGTGTACCCTTAATGCACCTCTTTTGTGTGAGGGTTGGTAGTTTCTACCCCACAATATTTTTAATGTAGAAATCTAAATTCATTGACAAAATCCCATTGGCGGGGACCATTTTTTAGTACCGAGATTCTCTTCATAAAACACTTATATCACAAGAATTTTGTTATAGGTAGATGTGTGGAGAGGAGATGTCTCGGCGAATGATTTGTTCCGGCCCACAGGCCCTAATTGATACACTTTCTTTTATATCACGATCTAGCGAAAACTCCCTTCTTCTCCACCATTTTTCGGTCCTCGTGTTCCTGATTGGACGTTGGAGGTGTGACGTCATATCGCTAAACAATATATGATTGTGGATAAACAGTGTGACGAACCTATAAAGGTACAAGCCACTAGCTGCTCGTAAGAAATGGTGGTTGTGCTATTCAGTATATTGCTCCTTAACTAACATAAACGTTCCTAACATAACAAAACATCGGAGGTGTTCAGTATGACGTAATTCGCCTTGAAATCGAAAAATAAAGTTGTGAAAACAGACGTTACAACTGGCACACGCCATATTTGTCGTCTGCTGCTACTATATAAAAGGAGGACAGTTGGTAACCGTGCATCCCTCATAAACAAAAAACATCACACAGTCCGTGGAAATGTGAATATCGCGTGAATTGGTCCGCGTCATTGGGATTATGCTAATTTTACACGTCATGTATCCTTTAGAATCGACGGAAGATTTTACGAGAATTTAATATTCGAAACACAACCTCTTATTAAATTATCAACCCTCTATTACGTGATCTCTTTACAAATTTGCAGTGTTTGACCAACAACACAGAATTTTACACAGAGACCCTCATAGTACTACTCATCAGTATTCCATCTTTCATAGTTTTAACTTGCTGAACCGTTGCATTGGCAGTCTGTCTCCTTCGCTCTCGGAGCAGCTGATCCAATGTTGTATTAGTCTTATCCGTTATTGTCTTCCAGGTCTTGCATGCAACCTTTGCCTGGGATAATCATCTTTTCCAAGTTGTCTTCCTGTCGCCGGACTATATGCCCAAAGAACTGGACAACCACTACGTTTGCCCATCTACGATATCCTATATGTCCACATCTCAATGGCATCTCAATTCTTTTGCGATCCTTTCTCATTTACTGTCCAAGTAAACGGAACACTGCAAACACCAGAGCATTCAATACTCTCGATTTAGTAAGCTCGAACTTTCCAAACAATTGTCAGCCATCACTTTGCAGGACTCCATGGTTAATTGTCTCCCAATTAGAAAAATAATCTTGGTTCTAAACAGCTGATTTTACACATCCTTTTTTTTCCTATCAGTGAAATAAGACTTTATCCAATTTAAAGTAATGTCATTTATTCCGTAATACTCTAGTTTTCTCAGGAATGTTTTATGATTCACACAATCAAAAGCCTTTGTTAAATCACAAAAGAAGCCCGGTACGTATAATTTCTTATTCATTGCTTCCAGAATTTCATTAGTAAAATCATGCAGTGAATTTACTGTTGAAAGCCTTTTCCTAAATCCAAACTGTTCAGTGCTTAGAATATTATTTTGTTCTAAATATTTACTTAAGCGCACGAGCATGACCTTTTCGAAGATTTTAGAAAAAGCTGTTTGTAAATATATTGGACGGTAGTTAGAAAAAAAAAATCTCCTTTTTTAAAAAGAGGTTTAATCATGGAATACTTAAGACGACTGGGAAAAATGCCTGATATCAGGGAAACATTGCAGAGATGGCTTAATGGTTTGGTAATTGAGTCTGTACTAGTGATGAGCGAGAACAGTCTTGGTCTTGCAGTCTTGGTCTTGGTCTTGCAGAAAATGCAAGACCGAGACCAAGACCGCATCAGCGTTAGAAAGACCAAGACCAAGACCGACCATGCAAGACTGAGACCAAGACCAAGACCAACCCTGCAAGACTCTGGCAAGAACAAGACCTAACTGCAAGACTCTTGCAGTCTTGCATTTGAAAAAGTTTTATAAAGCCCCGTTGTGTATGCAGCGACCGCTACTCAAAGGCGCCGCAGAGTCGCTAGCCGGGTAGTCCCAAGGCTAGTGGGCCTATAATATAGAGGTTGCTTCATCGTGCGGTAACCAATGAGAGCAGACCCGGTGCGTAACACTGTCCGTATCCAAAAACGAGCGCACCATTCAAATAATACATATGAAATCTGTATACAACCTCTCTCACCATTACGATAAACAAATTACTGCAATGGAAACTAACAATTAATCTGACGGATTTCCCTGAATGGCATTCCAGACAGCTAGTTCCTTCAATTGGTGGGAGTTAAATTCACGATAAACACTCCATATTCATTTTTAAAATGTTTAATTGCAATAGTTCTCTAGTATTATGGTACGAAAGGCAAACAGACGTAACAAAGGCCCTAAGCCATATATGAAATTTCATTTTGCGTACAATATAAATAAATTCTGCCATACAGTTATTCAATAACTAGTTTCTCTAACCTCTCACTGGGTTAAAAGAAAGCTATGACTGAGGATCTATAATAATTCGTTATTACAACCAAATGGTCATACTATGATGAATGGAGCAACGATGGAATGAGATATGCCAGGGGAAACAGGAGCACCCCGAGAAAATCTGCCCCGACCCCACTTTGTCCATCACAAATTTCACATTGATCCATCGAGATCCGATCCCGGGTCCCAGCGGTGGAGGGCGAACGGTCTATCCACTCAGCAATGGGGCGACCTATGACTGAGGGTTTGAAACTTTAATCAGTCCCTGTAACTTAAAACTCCTATTAACATGCTCAGTAGCCTATTTCATTAACGATGGTATCCTTTTTTACACCTATCATTAATATTCATAGCCTACTCTCACATATAAAATTGATATGGAATTTATTAGATAGAAGGTGATTTTTGATGGTAATAATGATTAAGTACAGTAGATTAAATGAATTAGTTGAATATTGAATAGTTAAGGTAATTGCTTTATTATAACATGGTGATGGGTATGAATAAGTCTTGGTAAATACGTACGTATTGTGAAAAAGCACGTTCTTGGAAAACCAAATTTCTTAAAGAGGATCTCAAAGCGAGGGTGTATTTTCCCAGGTAGACTGAACGTGACTTTAAATAATAGACAGAGGGTTTGGTAGCAGAAGGAACTAATTATGTTACAGGAAAGATGCGCAATCAATGTAAAAGGTATATTATGATCCAAGGAAAAGGAGATGATAATTAGTAACACTTAAACTTTAAGTTTAACAATCAGGCACGTTTCAAGTAAGTTTGGAGAAACGCGTTATAAATAAAATTGCTTCCGATTTACAAGGGTAAAACTGTAAATGTCACATATTTATGAAAAGATATGTTCCGGGTATATGGGAAGACACACTACAGAATTAAATCAGTGTGAAGATTAGGTCTATGTATTGTATGAGACCTTTGGCTATTCGCACCAATTCTCTACTAACTGAGCTAAGCCGGAGTTCAATTCACAGCGCCAGATGGAATCTTTCTCCTATGATTGCTCTAAGTTTTCTCCTATAATATTCTAATGTAATGTCCAACAGAGACAATAATCTGTGGTTCATGAATACTTATATATCTAGCCGTTATGTATCATACACATCTTGTTAATATTACTTCTTGTCTCCACAGACGTTCAATTTGAAACTTTACAATATAATATTCATAATTTTACACTCTCAAATAGTGTTAGGATCTCGTGGATTTAGGGTTTAAAGTTCTGCAATAGGATAACAGAGAATATTTAAACTTACACTCAAAGTTTAATGTTCTAGCTTATATCACCATGGACATTCCGGCAAACAGTGTGACATCACTTTACTGTTTACATAGTCAAAGCAACTAAAAGCAATTAGCTTTCGTTACTTTCGCAAGCAATAACACACATGTAATCGGTGTAACTTTAAATCATGTAAACGCCATAGATCACAGTAAGATGCATAAAATAAAATTCAAAGACTCTTGCAACAAGACCAAGACCGAGTATGCAAGACCGAGACCAAGACCAAGACCACTGATGCAAGACCGAGACCAAGACCAAGACCAGGGTTACCTATGCAAGACCAAGACCAAGACTGAGAGTGCAATACCAAGACCAAGACCAAGACCGCCTTGGTCTTGGTCTTGCATTTGCTTATCACTAGTCTGTACAGGATTTAAATATTATCGTCGGAATTTCATCATATCCAAATGATCTTTTACTTTTAAGCGATTTTATAACCATATTAATTTCTTTCTCAGTTGTGGGTAATGTATTTTCAACTGCATTAAAAAAATAAGTATTAAAAGTGTTGGCTATTGTTTGCGGATCTTCTATTATCTTCTTACCTATTTGAAATTTTGAAACTTTATCAGGCTTCATTGATTTACCTGCAGGTTCTTTTACGATATTATTTTATTATCAGATTCATCTATCAGATTATTATAGTATAGTTGTTTTTCTGCTTTTATTAAAGAGTTTAATACTTTACAGTATTTTTTATAATTTTATTTTCTTTAATTTCCTACAGAGTGTATATAATTCTCTTTTAGTGGCACATGATATTTTAATACCTTTAGTAATCCACTCTTGTTTTCTTTATGTTGTATCGTTTTATAAGTATTTGGAAAGCTATGTTGAAAGTACTTTATGAAGAGATTATGAAATAATCCGTATCTCCTGGTTTGTATACATCCTCTCATGTTTCATTATTTATCTGTGTTTTAAAGAATGCTATCGTTTCATCATTCATTTTTCTATATTTTAATTAATCAATGGTGTATGTCACTTCTCACAACTGTTATAGTACAGGAAGAATATTTAGGATTGTTGTGCTTTTGTTACAAGAATTGTACCAATTTCTTCTGCTGACGACGAAATGTTTGATGAATTTTCATGCGCACAGAACTTTGCGAAAAGTTCAAGAGAAGTTTATAATCTGTAAGTTCTTCTAACAGTATGTAAATATTATTTATGGGGAAACTTGAAAAATAAAGTGTAGCCTATAGGTCAATTTCCCATACATAAGAAGAACTTCAAGACAATATCACAAGAGAAATTAATCCTATCTCGGAAGCTGAACTTACGTGCTGGATACCAGTGTCATGGCGCGATACCAGTGTCATGGTGGGATACCAGTGTCATGGCGGGATACCAGTGTCATGGCGGATAGAGAATAGTTGGCTATTACATCGCTCCTGACAATATTTAAAAAGTAGGTGTTCAAAAGCGTTGAGATCAAGTGTAGAAGTGCTGTGTGATTGCCTAAGTGATACCACGTATACTGAACAATAATTTCTCACCATGCCACCAAAGAAGAGCGAGAATATTGAAGAAATTCAAGAAACTGTGCAGCGCGTTGTTAAGGAAGCACTGCAGGACGCCAACTCGTTGCAGGTTCTCGTGCAGCTGGTAAAGCAAACTCTCATGGCGGACCTGCAAGCCACCATAGAAAAAAACAATACGGTGATAAAAGAACAGAAGTGCGCTCTCCAACAGAAAGATGAAAAAATCGTAGCATTGGAAAACCGCATCGATGATTTAGAGCAGTATCAACGGCGCCAATGCATACGCATATTTGGTGTGAAAGAGGAGGAAGTAGAAGACACCGATAAGATCGCAACTGAGGTGGCGCGCAAGATCGGTGTGCAGCTGGATGTCAACGACATTGACCGGAGCCACAGGGTGGGAAGACGCGACACTGAGAAGCCCCGGCCCATCATCGTAAAATTTGTGAGCTACCGAAAAAGGAGTGAGATGTACATGAATAAACGCAGACTTAAATCGAGTGGAATTACAATTAGAGATGACCTCACTAAGGCTAGACATGCTCTCCTGCGAGAATCCATTATCAGATTTGGGCTTCATAATGTCTGGACGATGGACGGGGTCGTTATTGTCAACCACGAGGGCACCAAAAGAAGACTGACAAGAATGACTGATCTAAACAACATGTGATGTCAGGCGATGACACTTAAGGTCTAGTTCTGTTCTATATTTATTCACGTTATCTTTAGTTTCTTTTTAGTTTATAATTTTCATTGGTTTATTTTCATTAACTCTTTAGAAAAATTCAAATCTGCTAATTACATCACATTACAATATTTAAATCATTATTTTAGTAAACGTAGTGTCGAGTATTTCAATATCGAATATTATTTCTAAACTTGTTTTTTTTTATTGAATTCTTAGTTTACAATATTGACGTAAATAATTTTAGAAATGTTTCCCCGACTGCCCCTCACTGTGATAATGAGTCCAGTAACCCTTTCCCTCTCTACCTCCTTGCACCTAACGGGACACAAAGCTCTGAAAAGGAAAGCAGTCATCGTCTCTCACCCCTACCTCCTTCCACCGCCGATCTGTTGAAGTCGTCTTTCTCAGGTAGCTCCACCACCCTTAAGGTTGCTCACGTTAATGTTCAAAGTCTTATTGCCCATTTCCAAGAACTGCACAACATCGTCTCTTCTCTAAATCTCCACTGTATTCTGTTGTCTGAATCCTGGCTTAAACCGTCCCTCCCTTCTTCACTTGTTGAATTGCATTCTTATTCTCTCCTCCGTAATGACAGAATAGGGAAGGGGGGAGGTGGGGTCGCTGCTTACATAAGAAGTGACCTCCAGCCTAAAATTGTATCGCAGTCTGCCTCTCAAAATTCAGCCCGTCCTGAATTCTTGTTTATTGAAATATCCGCTGGTACACAAAAATGTCTTATTTGCATAGTTTATAGACCACCCAGAATCGGTTACCTTTCAGATCTAGAAAATGCATTGATTGACTTAACCCCCTATTATGAGCACACACTCCTCCTAGGTGATATCAATACAGATCTTATTAAGGCTAACTCAACAGATGTATTGAAGCTAAATTCTATATTCCAATCCTGCAATATGACCATTCTGCCCCTTCAACCGACACACCACACTGGCACTGCAGACACTTTACTTGACTTAATAGTGATCTCACAAACACATAGGGTTATAACGCATGGACAACTACCTGTGCCTGGAATTTCAGCACATGACCTAATTTACGTTGAATACTCGTTGCAGTGCCCGAAACGCAAATCCAAATTCATTACATACAGAGACATTAAAAATATAGACGAACTGCAACTGCCTTGGCACTCCATATAGAATCTGCGTACTGTTGACGAAAAAGTACAAGCTCTCAATGACCTGATAATACAGCTATATGACAAACACGCACCGTTACAGACTAAACGAGTAACCCGTCCCCCTGCACCATGGATGACTGAAGAAATACGTGAATATATGACAAGGAGAGACGCGGCATATCGTAAATATAAACACAATAAATGTGATGAAAACTGGCAACACTATAAGCGTTTCAGAAATAAGACGACCCAAATGATACGTAATGCTAATATACAACATGGACACAAACTTGTTGTGCCAACTATGACGACTTGTGACGTTTGGAAAAACTTACGTACAATGGGACTATGTAAACAAAAAACTGACTGTTCTTTTGACAATTCATCTCTCAACGAACTGAACGAGCATTTTACGTCAGTGCCTATCAGAACCTTAGACAATGCAACTAAACGACAAGCTATTGCAGAACTGACAACCTTACCTACACCAGATCGTGAAAAATTCTATTTCTCTCACGTATCTCCCATGCAAGTAAAGAAAGCTCTTCAACGGGTAAAAACTAATTCACAGGGCATTGACAGAATAAGTATAAGAATGCTAAACAGAATCATAGATATCATCCTTCCGACCATAACTTACATATTTAACGCTTCACTTGTTACATCCACATTTCCTCAACAATGGAAACATGCACTCGTTCGACCTATTGCTAAAGTAAATCGGCCAAGCACTCCTACAGACTACAGACCTATTAGTATTTTACCTACTTTATCTAAAGCACTAGAACGTATTGTTCACAAACAACTTACTGACTATTTACATACTTACAACTTGCTCGATCCACTCCAGTCTGGCTTTAGGACTTATCACAGTACCTCTACTGCACTCCTTAAAATCGTTGAAGATACTCGTGAGGCCATGGACAGACGTGAGTTGACTGTATTATCCCTTCTTGACTTTTCCCGTGCATTTGACACAGTCGATACTGACATTCTTATTGCAAAGTTGAAATCTTTGTATCTGTCTGACACTGCAATCACGTGGATGGAATCCTACCTTCGCGGCCGTCAGCAATGTGTTACTGATAACAAGCGCTCTTCATCGTGGCGATGTGTGAAGGCAGGCGTTCCCCAGGGGTCTGTATTAGGGCCTCTCTTATTCTCCGTATTCATAAATGATATATCTAGTCACATAAGACACTCCCAACACCACCTGTACGCAGATGACCTTCAGATCTATATTCACTCACCTCCCGATGCAATTAATGACTCTGTAACATTCCTTAACGAAGATCTACAATCAATCGGTAACTGGGCAAACAAATTTGGCTTACAACTTAACCCAAGCAAAACCCAAGTTATTGTATTAGGACAGCAAAGACTCGTGTCATCCATCAACAAGGCTACATTGCTACCAGTGACACTGAACAACACTTTATCCCTTACACAGAAACAGTAAAAAATCTAGGTATCTATCTCGACTCAAACATGAATTGGAATTCCCAAATCAAGCATATATGTAAAAAGGCTTTCTCTATCATGAATCCTACTAGAATAAAGCAAACCCTCATACAGACCCTAGTGTTCGCGCAAGCAACATGTTTTTACTTTATAATGTTTCAAATTATCCGCTTGCATTGTCCCGCTTTGATTGTCCTTTTATTCCCGCCTCAAGGCATTGTGGGATCATGCATGACTTGCTAATTTCTTTTGTTATATGTGGTGGTGTAGCATCACGCTAGTTAGTATTGTACGAGACCTCACGCAGATAACAGTGTATCTAGTAGGCTCGAGTCATTCCCGCTTTTTCTACCAAGTTTCATTAAACTTGCTCTAGAAGCGGTGAATAGTCACAATTGTGCGCAATTGTGGCTCTCAGTAATTATTCATACATAATTACATATAATTCATCAAATTCGCGAGTGAATTCTCCGAATTACAGAAGTTTGATATTACGCAACAGTTGTGCAAGCAACGCTACATGTTCCAGTGCTTATATCAGCTTTTACGACTAAACTACATGCAAAAGTTTAGTGTTAACTTCAAGAGCAAGTTAATCTACGCATTTTAAGATATTATTTATCAAGTTTTCCAAGAAATTAATATTTACAACCACGTGTGATAACGTACTCTTGCATCTTATGTATCAGTGTTTCTTTTCAATTAGTTTCAATAATCATTGTGTGTGAATCTAGTAAGTTGTGATTATTTCATATTTAAATTGTTTTCCTTAAGTAGTCCGTGGATTCCTGATACCAGTGTCCTGAGGTTACAGTCTATTTGCTCTCATTTTGATTCATTCGAATCTGGTCCTCACTAGCTATTCAGAGGTGGCTAATCTTTCCTATCATTTGCCCTTTCGGACCGGATATATTTTCCGGCCGATCCCCAACATTTGTTCCTCACGGTCCTGACCCGTACATTTGGTTCCTCAACGGACCGGACTACTAAGAAACAATTTCATTATTCACACACATATATATGGTTTGTCTCGTCTTATCGATCTCGTTCATTGTATGCAGACTCAACCGCGACGGCATCCGCGTATTCAAGAGCTACGATTTCTAGTACATAAACTCTGTATCATCTATTCGGCAGTGCTTCAGTACTACAGAAAACACAACAGCTCAAAAGACATCAAGAAAGCAGTGAACAGCTGACTCACATATTATCGTGCAGCAGTGGTAGAATTCAACTGTAAATTGCAAGTAATTTCCACATTACAAACAACATGGAAGGTGATTTACGAGCCTTAATTAGACGTAGAGGCGTTATTAAGCGAGAGCTTACTTTTCTACAAAAGTCTTGTGAAACTGCAAATCAAGACACCGATGTGTTCTTATTAAAAGTTAAATTTGACAAGATAAATGAAATATGGGACAAATTTGATATTGTTCAAACACAAATAGAATCTCTTGTGGAAGCAGAAGAAGATTTGGATGAACATGCAGAATACAAGGAAGGTATGATGAATGGTTACTTCGAGTTAAAAGCTAAACTCAGTGCAATCCTATGTCATCACGAGCAGCAAGTGCATAGTGCAAACTCTGTAAACAGTCAGCGATCTCATAACAGTGCCAATTCACATCATACTTGTCATTCAGCTGTTTCTCAGTGCAACAATAGGCCAATACAACTTCCCGCTATACAGCTTCCAACCTTCTCTGGGGACATCACAACGTTCAAACATTTCCAAGACACGTTCGGCAGTCTTGTAGCCAATAATGCAGCCTTAGAACCGATACAGAAATTGCATTACCTTCTGTCATCATTAAAGGGCCAGGCACACGCACTGATAAAAAATCTACCAGTGACTAGTGAAAATTTCAGTGTAGCATGGAATCTAATATGTTCCAGGTACGATAATACAAGAATTATTGCCACAGCTCACGTACGTAATCTACTCTCTTTACCAACGATGAAGAGTGAAAATGTGAATGATCTTCGTAGTATTCTTAACAAATTCCAAAGCAACATATATGCTGTGGAAGCTTTACATGTAGAAATACCATTACAAGATATTATGCTTATGCAGTTAATCTTGGACAGCCTTTGTGAGAGTGTACGAAAAGAATGGGAAGGAAGAATTGATTCTCAGAATTTCACACCACTTCAAGACCTCATCAAGTTTTTAGAAGCTAAGGCAAATTCCCTTGAAGTATTGGCAGATGTAAACAACACGTCCAGCCCATCTAAGCACAAAGGTGAGCAAAGTACGAAGAGGAAATCAGAGAAACACACTCGTCATTCTTATGTTGCGACAAAAGAAGACACGTGTCCATGCTGCGATGATAATCATAATTTATTAAATTGCAAGAACTTCCAAGAACTAAGTGTATCACAACGATGGAATGTCATTAAATCTAAACGCTTGTGTTTTAACTGCTTCTCTCCTAACCACAGAAGAGATCAGTGCAAGCTAAAATCGTTTTGCAAATGTGGGAAAGGTTTTCATAGTAAATGGTTACACAATGACACACATTCAAGTGAAAAGGTTTCTCGACAGAGTCCTTCTTCAGAAAGTTCTACAGCCAGCACGGCAACAAACATTCCAGCTAGTTACTGTTCTATAAAAGAAAAGGCTAGCCAATGTGAAATTCTTCTTGCAACTGCAGTGGTCGAAATAGAAGACAAAAATGGAAAACTGGTAAAATGCAGAGCTTTACTTGATTCTGGTAGTCAGATTAATTTCATCACGGAAGATTTGGCAAGGAAATTACAATTACCAACTAGCGCAGTGGAGACTCACATAAGAGGTATTAATGGCACCTCAGCTTGTGGTCACAGCATCACTATTAATATGAGATCCAGGATCCACGCTTTCCAAGCTAACCTAAACTGCCTAGTTCTACCTCACATTGTAAATAAGCTTCCTGCTGTCCAAATTGACCCCTACAAATTCAATATTCCCAGTGAACTTCCATTAGCTGACCCTAAATTCCATGTACCTGGTGATGTACAATTGCTAATTGGCGCTAACTTATTCTTTCAATTAATCACAAACGAAAGAATAGTTAAACCAAATCAGCCTGTTCTGACCAACAGCGAGCTTGGTTGGATAATCAGTGGTACAGTTCCTAAGTCTGCCATTAAAAACAAGAAGGTGACGTTCTCACAGCATAACTTGTTTGTAACTGTCGACAACGTGGACAAGCAACTAAGGCAATTTTGGGAGCTGGAAGACTTCCCCAGCGCAGTACACACCAAAGAAGAACGTGAATGTGAAGAACACTACGTAGAAAACACCACTCGTGCAACTGATGGTGCATTCGTAGTGCAACTCCCCAAGAATCAACCTGTAGATTCTCTGGGCGAATCTAGGCAACAAGCTATAAAACGCTTAGGACACCTGGAACGCAAACTTGAAGCTAACCCTAGCTTAAAAGAAGACTATTCCAAATTTCTGGAAGAGTATGAAAATCTAGGCCACATGAAGAAGGTTTCACTTCCTCAGCCTGGAGAAAAATGTTACTACTTGCCGCATCATGCTGTTATAAAGCCTAGTTCAACTAGCACGAAAACCCGAGTTGTATTCGATGCCTCAGCAAAGTCGTCTTCAGGCAAGTCATTGAACGACATCTTGAAACTAGGGCCAACTATACAAGACGATCTTTCATCTATTGTACTTCGGTTCCGCACCTACAAGTATGCATTTTCAGCAGACATTTCTAAAATGTACAGGCAAGTAAGGATGCATAAAGAAGATCAGAATCTTCAAAGAATTGTGTGGCGTTCAAGTCCTAATGAACCCATACAAGACTACGCTCTAACTACTGTTACTTATGGTACCAAATCTGCATCATTTTTGGCCATAAGATCTTTACATCAGCTTGCGCTAGAAGAAGAAGAGAAGTATCCGCTTGCTGCTCAGGCAGTACGGGAATCATTTTATGTTGATGACTGTTTAGCAGGCCACAATGACATCCAAGAAGCCCTGAAACTGCAAAGGGAGCTTACAGATATGCTCAATTGTGGTGGATTTCCTCTGCGAAAATGGTGTTCCAACCATGAAGCTTTATTGGAATCAGTACCTCCTTCACATCGAGAAACTCAATTGCCCCTGGCACTTGATAACAATGAAAACATACATGCCCTAGGCTTACTTTGGCATCCAGTTAATGATAAATTTCAGATCCAATCACATCCTTCACTCCAAACCCATGTGCAAGGTAAACTAACCAAACGAAATATCCTTTCACTTATTTCATCTATCTTTGATCCGCTAGGATTGGCTAGTCCTATTGTCATAAATGCTAAAATCTTTATGCAATCTCTCTGGATTGAGAAATTAGACTGGGATGAAACCGTACCTGTGCATCTGGTGGAGAAATGGCTGGAAATCTGTGAAACATTAGCTACTATTCACACCTTGCGTATTCCCAGATATGTGCTTACATCTGGTACAGTGCAGGACATTCAATTACATGGTTTCTGTGACGCCTCCGAGAAGGCGTATGGAGCTTGTATATATATTCGTTCTGTAAATAGTGAAGGTGAAACTACTGTTCAACTGTTATGTTCAAAATCTAAGGTTTCTCCTCTAAAGAAGCAAACCATTCCACGCCTTGAACTCTGTGGTGCACTTCTGCTTGCTAAATTATACAACAAAGTGCTAAGTGACCTCAAGGTACAACCTTCACAAAATTATTTGTGGTCAGATTCTACTGTGGTACTGTCCTGGCTCAAAACTGATGCACGAAAGTGGAAAACCTTTGTTTCAAATCGTGTGTCACAGATACAAGAACTTTCGGAGACTGCTACATGGCGACACATTGCCACACATGAAAATCCAGCAGATCTCGTCTCAAGGGGAATTTCTTGTGAGCAGTTATCTGAAATCGATTTGTGGTGGCACGGTCCTAACTGGTTATCTTCACCAGAGACATCCTGGCCAAAACAACCACAACAACTAAGTGTTCCTGATTCATCAGAACAACTTGCAAATGTCTGTCTGGTGTCAACAAAGGAGAGAGAACATTTTCTTACAACATTCTCAGATCTCCGACGCCTGCAAAGAGTAACATGCTACATGAATAGATTTATTGCTGCATGTCGCCATGAAACAAAATTTCATGGACCTATTACAGCTGAAGAGCTTCAACAAGCTTTACAAACTTGTGTTAAAAGTGCTCAGCATTCATCTTTTAAGAGTGAAATTGCAGATCTTAAAAATCTGAAAGAAACTTCTGCGAAAAGTTCTATTCATACATTAACACCATTTCTGGACGAAAATGGTCTTCTACGAGTTGGTGGTCGCATAGATAAATCTCATCTTGCATATGATGCTAAACATCAGATCATATTGCCAAGCAAGCACCATCTAACTGCTCTAATTGTAAAGCATGAACATTTTAAGCTTTTACATGCGTCACATCAGCTTATGATAGCCTCTTTAAGACAAGCATATTGGATCCCTTGCGTGCGCAGACTGGTGAAATCTGTTCTACGCAAGTGTCTGACTTGCTATAAACTAAAGGCACAATCTGCTCAACAGCTGATGGACAATCTTCCTAACTGCAGAGTAACTCCTGTTAGGCCCTTTCTACGATATGAAATGTCTTGAAAAATGGCAAAGTCTACAAAATCATCTGCATCAGATATGGGGAAGACGTTCTAATTCGTGTGGCGACAGTTCGCACTCCTAGTGGCGAATATAAGCGCCCAGTAGTGAAATTATGTCCATTGCCAGATCAATAATAAGTGTAATACAGTGCAATCAATATTTCATATCTCTTTATCGTTGTACAACCAATTATAGTGTAGACAAACCGTTACATTGTAATAAGTGTTTTTTGGTTTTTCTCCTTACACAATAAGGTTTTACTTTTCGGAGATAAACTGTGTTATTGTGATGTATATAATAAGTGTTTTTTTTATATTATTTGTCCATTTGAATGTATTTTTCATAGCTTGCTCTCTATTTATTTTGTTGAACTAAATAGTTCAAAGGGGTCGGTATGTTCGCGCAAGCAACATGTTTTTACTTTATAATGTTTCAAATTATCCGCTTGCATTGTCCCGCTTTGATTGTCCTTTTATTCCCGCCTCAAGGCATTGTGGGATCATGCATGACTTGCTAATTTCTTTTGTTATATGTGGTGGTGTAGCATCACGCTAGTTAGTATTGTACGAGACCTCACGCAGATAACAGTGTATCTAGTAGGCTCGAGTCATTCCCGCTTTTTCTACCAAGTTTCATTAAACTTGCTCTAGAAGCGGTGAATAGTCACAATTGTGCGCAATTGTGGCTCTCAGTAATTATTCATACATAATTACATATAATTCATCAAATTCGCGAGTGAATTCTCCGAATTACAGAAGTTTGATATTACGCAACAGTTGTGCAAGCAACGCTACATGTTCCAGTGCTTATATCAGCTTTTACGACTAAACTACATGCAAAAGTTTAGTGTTAACTTCAAGAGCAAGTTAATCTACGCATTTTAAGATATTATTTATCAAGTTTTCCAAGAAATTAATATTTACAACCACGTGTGATAACGTACTCTTGCATCTTATGTATCAGTGTTTCTTTTCAATTAGTTTCAATAATCATTGTGTGTGAATCTAGTAAGTTGTGATTATTTCATATTTAAATTGTTTTCCTTAAGTAGTCCGTGGATTCCTGATACCAGTGTCCTGAGGTTACAGTCTATTTGCTCTCATTTTGATTCATTCGAATCTGGTCCTCACTAGCTATTCAGAGGTGGCTAATCTTTCCTATCATTTGCCCTTTCGGACCGGATATATTTTCCGGCCGATCCCCAACATTTGTTCCTCACGGTCCTGACCCGTACACCTAGTGATGCCTTATTTCGACTACTGCGACATCTTGTATGGAGATCTGAGTGTTGAATTGTCACAGAAACTTCAGCGTGTTCATAATACTTGTGTTCGTTTTATCTTTAACATTAATTTCCACGATCATGTCTCAAAATATTTCAAGCAACTGTCTTGGCTTCGTTTGCATAATAGACGTTTGGTCCACTCTCTGTGCTTATTATACCAAATTCTTAAGTTTTCCATACCTCTTTACTTGGCTCCCCGATTTACATTTCTATCCTCCTACCATAATCATGGTACACGCTCGCAGCACAACTCTCTGTTATCAATTCCTAGTCATCATACAACCTCATACTCTCATTCATTCACCATAGCCACAGCCCGTTCTTGGAATACCTTGTCACAAGATATTAGGGGTAGTCGGAGTGTACACTCTTTCAAATCTGCGCTTATTAAACAATTATTGCCCACTGAACAGAACTAGCTCTTTGTAGTCACTCCATCTTTCACTGTATATAACATTACTTAGTCTCCTTATAACGTATCTACAGCTAGACTTAAATTTCCATTATAACATAATTTTACACATTCCTTGTTTTACTTGTAACATTATTACTATTTTCTTTGATGACACTTACGCTCTCTATGAAGCCTATGCTTTTTATGAAACCTATGCTTTTTACTTATTTAATTTATTATTTTGATTAGCCTTAACCTTAGTCTTAGTATTAGTCATAAGTCTCTTATTCACTAATTTGCTATTTATGTAAACTTGCATTGTATATATTTTCTGAAACCTGGTTGAGTGGAAGAGAAGGCCTTATGGCCTTAACTCTGCCAGGCAAAATAAATCATTTACTACTACTACTACTACTACTACGTGCATGAAAGAAAATTTCCTAAAAAGATGCCTGTGTTGTGTGGATGCAAGAGGAGAACATTTCCAACATCTCTTGTGATAAGGTACGTGGTTATTTTCATTGTAATTTTAACTGTAAATGTGAGAACCTGAATCATTACACCCGCTGCGGCATTATTTGCGTAGATATTTCACCCGAACGCTCGGGAGTTGGAGCTGTGCCGGCCGCGACGCAGAAAGCCGTGTCATTGGCCAACTCTTGCGTGGGACTCACTGTAGAAGAAAGATAGAGTCAGCCGAAATGAAATTCTTACGTTCAGTAGTGGGCTACACACTTTTGGACAAAAAATATAATGAAATAATCAGAACAGAGTTAAAAATATACAATGTAAAAGATAGAATAAATCATATAAGAAATAACTGGCTAGAGCATATGGAAAGAATGACACCAGATAGATTTCCACGGATTTTACTCCATTATCATCCCAAAGGCAAAAGAAGAGTGGGACGCCCAATTACTAGATGGAGAGACTCCATCTCTTGATGTGGAAACAGGCCTAAGGCCTAAATCCATGAAGTAGAAGAAGAAGAGGTTTCTGTATTGTGTCTATTAATAGCAAAAGACATTGGCACTTTTAGTATACAAAAGATACAGACTAGCCGAGCCCAATAACGCATAAATCTCATTTTTGCAAGAAATTGACATTGGCCCTTTTAGAACGAAGTCACAGATAAAATAGTTTCATTAAGAATATTTCAAAAGAAGTAGGGCTATATTTTCATTCAGTAACATTTTCGTTTTATTCATTTTGGAGGGGCCCGGGCACACGAAATGTCACACCCGTGATATGGAATCGCCCAAAAAGAAAGAAAAAAATTAAAGCTGCAACAGTGATGGCCTTGGTGATAGTGGAAACACACTTTGAGCTGACTTTTATATTAAAATATTTGAAAAAATATAGTGGCAACAAGGCATCTATTTCGTGGGATAATTTAGTATAGCTACAGCAGTCCACAGAAAAAGTTTAAACCATGCTAAGGAAAGGTGGAATGGATAATTACATATTTTATGAGCTACGAGACTCTGGACCTCATATATTGGGTGGTAAACAAAAGACATACATACTGTAGAAAGGAAGTGTTTCATACTTTGAATTTGGGGGGGGGGGATGAAATTCCTGTCTCCACCTCTTGCTATCTTCTGTTGCATCTTTTAACTCTCCATAACTTCTTTTCTTCTTGAAGTTATCTAGTCTCTCAATTCTTCTTCTACCAAATTGTGTTATTAAGTGCCAGTATGGTACTTTATGAGATTGTGTGTGGGAACGAAAAATGTCTGTCCGTTTGTGTATCTGTACGCGCCATCAGGCGCGGTTCTACCTATAGGTCACAGGGCCACGTGCCCCCCCATCCCCATCTATTTTGAATATAAACTGTACTGCATTTATAGCAACCAATAAAATAACTTAACATCCATCTATTTCAAACTTCGCGCGTATGCTTTCCTGGTAAAGTTTGGCAACATAGCATGGGTCAAATTTCCGTCGTGCCCGGCCATCTCTCATCCCTTTAACATTTCCCCTTTCTAAAGCTGACGGAATGCAGGGAGGGGTTGTGGCTAGTTTAAGTTGTACAGTAATTTTGCGACTTCACACAAATCAGCGCTGTCTGCACTCTTGAAGTCTTCCGCCAGATGGAGTGGTATGCATTATTATTACTCTGTAGTTGAGAACATATTTACGTGTCGAGAGAGACAGAATTCTGTATAGCCAACTCTCTTACTCCCCCCAGGGTATCAGAATACAATAACATCTTACCCGTAAAACCTGTCCAGTTGGGAAAGGGCGAGTGCAAAAATGCTGTTTTCCTACCCTCTTCCGCAACTCAAATAAGCTAAAGCCGGAAGTTTTTTCTTGTTGAGTGTTAGTGCGTGCTTCTGATTTTTCCTTACTTAGTAAAGTATATTTTACATAGTGATAGTTAAATGAATGAGATAAGATACAAACTAAAATTCTAAATTTCGAGGAACAAATAATTAGGCCGGCCTAGACCAGAGCTAATAAAGACAAAAACAGAGTGTACAAGAGAAATTTCAATAAAATGTATATGAAAAGTGCGAGTGGATGTGCGGGTGTCTGACAACTAATGCACTATTTTGTTATCAGTGTATTCTATTCGGTGGAGAAGATGCATGGACTAAAACTGGTAAATATTTACCCGATAGATGTAAGCACAATTTGTCAAAACGCCATTTAGACAATGAAATGAGTCTCGCTGTCTTAGGGAAGGCTGATATCAGGGTGCAACTTGATGATGGGTATAGAACATGTGTCCGTAAGCATAATGATCTTGTTGACAAAAACATATATTTCGTCACGCATTCTTGATGCCATAAAATTTTGCAGGGAATTTGAATTGACCTTGCGTGGGCATAATGAGACAGCGAGTTCTGATAACCCAGGTGTTTTCGAAGGTCTCATGAACTAAACCGCGACACTTGGCAATATCCTGAAGAATAGAATAGTAATGTTATACAAAGAAATGAAACAGAAAGGTAAGTTTTAGCTTAAGTGTAAGTTTTGTTTTCCTCATAACATTTTTGGTTGATATTTGTATGTGACCCACCCATATGGAACCTCACGAGCCGCCATTGCGCGCCATAAGTAAAATAAGCTTTTTCGGATTTTCATGAAACTTGGAAAACACATTTATAATGTCTATGTGAAGAACCCTATTGACATTGAACCAAATCGGTTCACCGGTACCGGAGTAATGCCCAATTTAGTGCCTATTTTAATAGATTATGGCGCCTCTCTAAGAGAAAGCGCCATAACTCAAATACGCTGTATCGGATTTCCTTGAAACTTGGTATACGCATTTATGACCTCTATGAAAAGTGCCCTATTGAATTTGAACCTAATGTGTTGACCGGTACCGGAGTAAAACCTAATTTACTGTCTATTTTAAAGGCGCAATAACACATATACGCTTTATCGGATATTTATGAAACTTCGTATACGCATTTATAATGTCTATGGGAAGACGTCTATTGATATTCGACCAAATCGGATGGTCAGTACCGGAATAATGCCCAATTTAGTGCCTTTTATGTCAATATATAAGAAGTCGCGATAACTCAGATATGCTGTATTTTTTTTCCTGAAACTTTGTATACCCATTTATAATGTACATGGAAAGACGTCTACTAATATTGGACCAAATCGGTAGACCGGTACCGGAGTAAAACCCAATTTAGTGTATATTTTAAAGACGCGGTAACTCAAATACGCTTTACCGGATTTTTATGAAACTTGGTATACTCATTTATAATATCCATGGGAAGACGTCTATTGATATTGGATGAAATCGGTTGACCTGTTTCGGAGTAATGCTCAATTTAGTGCCTTATACGTATTCGAAAGAATTTATTAAAAAAAAAAAAAAGCAAATCAGTTATCTTGACAACATAGTCAATTGTTTTACTGTGATATTGGCTTTCGAAATTAAAATACAGTTAGCTATGATCAAAAACACTACTGGTTTACATGCGCTTATCCAACTAGACCGTTAAAATGACCCCGGTGGCCGAGATGGTAACGTCTTGGCCTCACATTCTAGTGTTGATTCAGTGAGGAGTGACAAGACAATATGTTGTGTCATTAATACAACAGACGTGACATCACTTGAGCAGTAGCGGCTCGCGCTCCTAAACGTAGGTGAAGCACAAATCAAGGTTTGCAAAGCTCATGTAAATGCATCAACAGTAGGAAATAGTACGTTATTACATTATATTGCTTACCTATCTTTTGTATATCAAGTTGATCCTAGAAACAATAGATCTCTCTTATCATCTTCCCTCCAACGACTAAACGGAGTTTGTATTAAAGTGCTCACGGGGTCGTTTAACGGATTCATTTTTGCATTACAGCTTACGATAAACTCACATTCCTTAACACACAAACTGAAAAGTAATTTATTTAAAAAAAAAACCGAAGCACACAGTAATAAAGAGAAATAAAATGAACACGTTAAGAACTGGTAAAGAAGCGCCTGGCACATAACGCGACACAAAACAGACTGATATTATTGAGGCCGGGGGAAATGCATGTTCCCCTGAATAAGGCATCACAGGAGCATGGCTGAGTTCAAAATATAAATCTTTCTCTCCATTTGCTTCCATGGTACAGTACTATGAAAATTACTCGTAGGATTCTCAATTAAGAAATTGAAAAAATGTAGCTAAAAGAAAGAAGAACAGAGGAAATATAATGCCTCCTTATTCAACTTAATAAAGAACAAAAAATAGAATTAGAGCTATCTTTATTTATTTTACTTTGTGGGAAGACTGCAGAATTTAAGAAAGAAGTACCTTTTAGACGGTCCCTTCCGGATAGACAAGTAGTCATAAATCTATCGGCTTAGCTCGGTAGGTGTAAGCAAGCAAGCAAGCAAGCGAGAAGACCAAAAATTGTCTCCTTCACGTATGACGTATATCTCTGAGTAAGGGTGGAGTGACGGGGGACATTTTCTACCCGTTGTCATAGCAACCGCTGTAAACATGAAGACCAAAACTTGCTGGAGAGTTTGTGCTTCAGCCAGTCCATTGGTGTTAACTGATCGCCATTCTGGTGACTGTTGGAGGATCTGCGAAACACTGTCTCTGGCGCGAACATTCAAACAATATATTACTGAATTTGAACTACAGTAAAAGTAATAATGATAATAATACTAATACTGTATAATATTTATAATTATCATTAAAAAAATTAAAAATAAAATTGGAATCAAATAAATAACAAATGGTAGGTGAATTTGTTCTTCACCATCTTCCCCTGAATAGCCGCTACTGCACTTGAGACAGACTGTACTGACACGTGTGGCCCGTAATGGAGATGTGCCTTATCATCATTATTTTTATAATTTTTGTTGTCATTACGACGGTCTGAGTTCGATTCCCGGGATTCAGGATCAGGACTGGGTGTTGCGTCTTCTCATTCCCATCCCACGAAAGGCCTTTATCACTTCCTGGGGCGTATCTCGTGGTGAGGCCGACATACTTATACACAAGCAGGTCCCAACGTTTATTTAACAGAAAAATAATTATAACGTTGCGTTCGAAATGTTTACTTTTATAAGGGTCTAAGTGCCAACATGAACATTGTATAGAAAACAGCGCTGATTTATTGCTTTCCCTGGACCTTGGAACTTTCTGAAATGCATTGGTGTGGGTGCATAGATCCATTAAAAATAATCAACTAAAAATCATGGTTTTGGCACTTAGACCCTCATAAAAGTAAACGCTTCATTTACTAACACTTACATCGTTTTTACATAAATTGCATGAATGACATAATTTTACTCTTAATTATATTGTTTTCTGTATAAAATAAATAATTACAGGAATAGGACGAATCTTGTGCTTCCGTATGGGCATAAACATTCGAAATGAAACGATTAAAACGTAACACAGACTTATGGACCTTATCCAAATCATGCATAAGCAATTAAAACGATTGATAATTTAAAAAATAAAATTCCCGGTTTTGATGTACAATCGATGTAGATTAAAGTGCGATGACCGGGGAAAAAGACCCGAGATTCGAGTTTCCTAGCCACCCCCCAAAACCCCGCATAGCAAGATTCGTCCAAATCATCCAATGCTCTTTTTTCCCAGTTGCTATGGCAATCAATCTCACAATTGAATTGTCTTGTCAGTAGGTGGCGTTGGCTGTGCGTTCATCACATGTAGTTATAATACATGCCTTGTAAAATATTTTCATTAAAACTCCAATGAATGACAATTGTTCACCCCCACCACTGCGCACATACAACTGAAGCTAACCCTCCATTTAATGTTTGTCTTATTCCCCTCACTGCTTCTCTCCTGAATCTGAAACAGACCTGTGTTCATAGTTAATGTTTCAGTGGTAGACCTTTTGAAACAAACCAATAAGAATCAGATCCGTTCAAGCTGGCATGGGAATTTCTACGAGGCACGCCTTATAGCCACTCAAATGAAATGTTTCAGTACTCCACTCCATTTCACCGCTCACCTAGTTCTGAGCGTTGTTCATAGGCTAATGTGTGGTAATTGCGAATAACAACACATCAGAATTTATGCCGGTCATAAAAGGACCCTTCCTATTCATTGTATATGTGAATGACTTTCACTGCAACTTACCCTGTACTGCAATCTTATACGCAGATGACACAACATTCTTAACCTCTGATGTAAATCCAGTGGCGGTTCATAACTTGAATAGACAAATGGTAGAACTGGCTACCAACTGGTTTAAATGAAATATGTTACAAGTAAACAATGCACAAACTGAAGAAAAATTTTTTGACTTGAACACAAATAAAGTAAACAATAAATCAAAAAAAATTGTTAGGAATTCATATAGACCAAAAACTAAGTTGTGAACACCACACAAGCTACATTTGCACTAAACTCTCCCGGGTTATTCAACTACTGTATAAATTTAGGGGTAACATAAGTGATGAATTACTTAGACACTCGTACATTGCTTTCTTCCATTCCTGTTTAGCATATGGAATTCTTCTATGGGGAAATTCACCAGGATCAATAAATGTTTTCAAATGGCAGAAAAAAGCAATCAGGTGCATTTCTGGACTCGCACCTCAAGAATTGTGTCGGGAACATTTCAAAAGACGGTATCAGGATTATTTATATACAACTCTATAGCATTTGTTAAAGAAAACCAACACAAACACCTTCCTAGACAAGCATTTCATGAACATGACACACAAAACATTCAAGCATCAGACATACCATACTCAAGGCTATCCAAATTACATAATAGTTATAAATATCACGGACCATCCCTGTTTAATAGATTACCAAATTCCATAAAGGCACTCCCTATAAATAAATTCAAGGCGACTCTTGATAACTGGCTGAAAATAAAGTATTTTATTCAGTACAAGAATTTATTGATTGTGATTACACAATACTGACAAGGGCAAAGGGCAGTATGTTAAAATAAAAGGTTAGCACTAGAATTAGTTAATTGTTGAATCGTAGTAACAATACGCCCATTGAAATGTTTATTGTATTATTATTATCTATTCAATGGACAGGGATAAGTGGTACCATGCAACACATTGAACATTCTTTGGAAATATGTTAATTTTATTAAAATATGTACAAATTTGGGTTTTGGTTAGAAATTACTGAACTTTTATACAAATGTCATTGTAATAGAGTTGGTGGAGTTTAACCTCAGAAATGAGGAAATCGCTCAATAAATAAAATAATTATCTATTGTATTATTTATTGTATTAATATTGTATTATTATTGTACTTGTATTATTATTGTATTATTGTATTATTGTATCACTGTATTGAATTGTTCTGTATTGTACAGTGAGTCCATTTTATGAGGAAATCACGCATCACTGCCGCGCTAGCATTGTACAAAGCATAGACCCTACAAGCGGTTAGTTGCTTCGGTGTCTTGTAGTGAGATGCTTGTCTATTATTTTGTGTTATGTAAGACAATAATCGAAAATGTATATGGTTGAACAGACAATTTATTTGGTGGAATGTTGCTTATAGAGAAATAAATATCCTGACTGTACCATCTCAGTATCTCAAATAAATGGTGAGTAATAAGCCTCTACATGTAGGCCTATTTTGATAATAAGTTGGTTGAGTTATTCTATTTTGTATTGTTTCTAAAGTCTTGATTTGCCGGTAGTAATGGAACACGGTCCCGGCCGGTGCAAACGCAACAGTAGGGAAAGTGTGAGCAGGGGCAACGCTGTTAAAAAGTTTCCGCATAAAATGGATTCCCTGTACAACAAACTGACGAGACCAATTGAAACTCAAAATTGCATAAAGGTCAATAAAAGCTATCTATCTATCTATCAGTCTGACAATTTACATTAAGTTGCTTCCATTTTCAGAATGTACATACACTATCTTACACTCTGGCTTTACTATCTTTTACAGTATATAAAACTCAACATATGTGTTTATTACGTTAAACGGCTGGAGAAATTTTATTGAAACTTGGAATACATGTTTCTCATTGGTAGACTAAAAACTCTTGTCATGTTAAATCAATCCTAACACTCCCTTAATCCACCCCTTCTGTGTGAGTAGTTTCAACCCTGTAATATCTCTTTGTACACAAATGAGATTCTTTCACCATTGTGTACAAAACTTTATGCATTTACCTACTGGAAGAGGGCAAAGTTGAAAACACACCTCATTAGCATTGGCAGACCACACACTTAATTCAGTACTGACTTCAAGGTCACCGAGAGGAATTTCTACACATAGATCTTTCTATTCCCTCACTTGTCATACTACGAGACTACCTTGCCAGTGTGTGCATTCAGTTGTAACAGCCTCACAAAAGACAAAGACTCAGTGCTCACATTGCATTAGGAAAGGTTGTTCCTTTCATGAATGTGTAGATAGATGTCTTTTGAGATGCCCTCTTTGAGAAAACTTCTTGCTACATATATCACACGAAAATGGCTTTTGTCCAGTGTGAATGAGAATGTGTTTTTTAAAACCCTCTCTTTGGGAAAACTTCTTGCTACATATATCACACAAAAATGACTTTTGTCCGGAGTGAGTGAGCATGTGTATTTTGAGTTCCTCTTTTCGGGAAAACTTCTTGCTACATATGTCACACGTAAATGGCTTTTCTCCAGTGTGAGTGAGCATGTGTTTTTTAAAACCCTCTCTTCGGGAAAATTTCTTGCTACATATATCACACGAGAATTGCTTTTGTCCAGTGTGAGAGAGGAAATGACTTACGAGATGCCCTTTTCGAGAGAACGTCTTGCTACATATATCACACGTAAATAGCTTTTCTCCAGTGTGAATGAGCATAATATGTGTTTTGAGATTGACTCTTTGGGTATATTTCTTGCTACATACACCACACTTAAATTTCTTTTCTCCAGTGTGAATGAGCATATGTGTTTTGACATCCCCTCTTCTGGTAAATTTCTTGCTACATACATCACAGAAGAAATGTTTGTCTGGAGTACGAGTTAGCTCTTCACTGTTCCCAGCAGATGTGCTTGTACATGCAGCAGGTGAGTGTGATTGCATTAGCTGATCCTCTTCTTCCTTATTCCTTTCAGAAATTGCAGAAACTTGCTGTATCTTGTGAATGTTGCTCCATGCTGTGGAATCTTCGTGGTCTGTTTTCTCATGTTTAATCTCTTGAAAAACTCGTGGAACTTGCTCTAAGTTGGGAATGGTGCTGCATTCTGTGGAATCACTGTGGTCTATATTCTCACTTTTGATTTCGTTTGACTGTATCGTGTCAAATTCACTAGGCACAGGTTCACGCTTTGGTTGTATTTGAGAAATCTCTTCCTTGATTGCAATCTTGATGTTCTCCGATTTAACTTCAGGCTCCATTCTGTACCATAGACACCTTACATTCACCACACTTTCTCCTTATTTATTATTTATGTATTATCTGAGAGGCAGTGCCTTATGCTTCGAATTCAAATTCAAATTCTTTATTGGTCCAGAATAATCACTATGTACAATGTACAATTGATATTGGACAAGTCAACTTATAATTAATCTAGACTAAGCTAAAATATTATAAGACATATTTTTGTATATAATATTTGTCAATCAAATATGCCTTAAGGGATTTTTTAAATGCGGGTTTTTGTTGGATTAATTTAAGCTGCTTTGGAAGACTGTTATATAATTTTATTACAGAGTAAAAGGTTCCTTTTTTATATAGAGTGGTTTTGTGCGATATGTCATTTTGACGGATTCCGGAATTTACTTTCATTATCAGAAAATATATAATTATAACTCAATGCATTTAAGCTTATGCATGTGATTCCTGTTGTGAAGTTGCCATTTTTAGTGTTTACGTTTTATATAATGTGTGTGTTTTATTATTTTATTAAGAAGACGAAGGCTTCACGCAAGATTAAGCAACTATTGACAACGGCTTCACAAAGGGATCAACAAACATTGGTGAGTCTTGCCCAATAATCTATTTACAGTACATATCATTCCTCACCATAAGAAGAAGAATGTCATTCAGGAATAATATGGATATTGGTCTGTAATTTTTTATATTTGACACTTCTTTTTGGTGGATTGGGGTTATTTTGGCTTGTTTTAGGCAGCTGGGGAAATGGCCTGAAGAAAGGGAAGAGTTGCAGACGTCAATTAATGGCTCTATGAGACAGTTCCCACGCATCACGATATGTATAATATACATATATTTTAGAGCTGCATATATATCTTACGATTGGTCAAAGTCAAAACGTAAATTATACGTATATTTTATGTCCAATATATACATGTATAAAAACTGTTGTAATTTAATCCTGCTTTATATTTATAATACATCAAAATTAAAGTTACTGTTACATAAGTAAGATTAAATCTAAAACAAAGTCGATTTGATTGTTCATTTGTAACATCCAAATTACGTACCAACTATACGTAAATTTTGCGTCTAGAATTGTACATTGTAAACACCGGTTTATTGTGTTTTACTCTAGTAAATCGATTTGGTTAAATTAAGGGAACGCAATAAAATTTACTCACGCTAATCAGAAATTAATTTAAAAAATGGTTTAAAATGATTACATCCGTACATTCAGTAGTACTATTTTTTATGACTGGCGGCCATCTTGTCTGTGACGTCAGCAATGTAGATCTGCTTGTTCATGGCTGCATGGTTGGCTGTTGGGTGCTTGTGTGGCGTATAAGTTTCTCTTTTATAGTGTTTTATTAACAAGAAATTGTGTGTGGAGAGAATTGCACTGTTCTGTTGCAACTACTCCCTATGTATATAACATAGAAACGAAGAATAAATGTACATGTGTTTGTATTTAAAGCTGACGAAATATTATGCAACGTGCAGTGATGTGTAACCTAATGTAGGCCTACCTGAATGTTTGTGAAGATCTGGTCCTTAATGTAGAAGATTAAATGAGGCAGAAGAAAAACATTTACACAGAAAACAGTACTGGTAAGTCCCTGTGTAAGATTTGTTTCACATACATAAATAGGCCTATCATATCCTCAATGACTTGCAAACTGATTTATAATACAGATGCTGTGGTAATTAGCTCTGATCCTAATAATTTACAATAACGCTGCTAAAGTATTTCTTAATTGTTTCAGGAATTCACAATGCCTAGGTGCTGTAGTGTTGCTGGCTGTAAAAGTAAGTACAAGTCACAACATGAAAGTGTTAGTACATTTTCTTTACCAAAAGACGAAGAACTTAAGAAGACATGGCATAGAAAGATTCCTACAGACTTTACAGGGCAAGCCTGTTATTTGTGTGAAGTATTTTCCTGAAGAGAGTGTGATAAGAACAGAGACATTTGTAGTTAACGGTGAAATAAAAACATTTCCTAGAACTTGCCCTAAACTGAAACTTGGTGCAGTACCATCAATATTTCCTAATCTGCCTGAGTACTTGTCAAGACCAGGTCCATCATGCAGAAGATTAATTGATGCAGAAGAAGAAAATTTAAACCGAGCAGTTGCAGAAAGCTTAAAAGAACTTAAAAGTTATGCTGAATGACAAGCTCTGCATTGTTTGGAAGATGTGATGCAGTACTTCCTAAGTGTAACAGAAGGACTTAAAGGGCAGTGGATTAGCATAATGGCAGTAGAAAGGCTAGTGCTGTGCTTTGTGAATAGCATCAATAAGTATAAGCATATTAAATTAGTGATTTCTGGAGATCTAAATATTGATCCTAGAAGGAATGACAATAGAACTAGATTATTTTTAGATATGTTAAGATCTTGGGACTGTTACTGTCTCAATAAGCTCCCCACTAGAAAAGATTCTTGTCTTGATAACTTTATATCAAATTACCATACTAAAGATGTTAGATGTTCAACTACTCAACCCCATCTTTCCGATCATTTAGGTCTCAGTCTAACGGTCAACATCTCATATAAGCCTAATAAAGAATATCATAGTAGGCCCACGCAATGCAGGCCTGAAAACGAAACAATGACTTTTAGATTAATTAATGACTCTACTATAAATAACTTTAAGGTTAGGTTAAATAATATTGAGTGGATGAATTTACTTTCAATTTGTAATTCAGTGGATGAAGCTTTTCTGTTATTTATTAACACTATACAATATGAATTTGATGTCTCCTGTCCAAAAAGAAAAAAGAAATTAAACAGTAGTAACAAGAAGGGCAAATTAAATGGAAATTATAAAAATTGGTTCACCCCAATCTTAAATAATATTAGATCACTAATGGTTGTAAGTTTTGAAAAATCAAAAAAAGACGATAGATTTAGAATACACTATAACAATTTGAAAAAATGGTATAGAGTACAAGTCAGGTTAGCCAAAAAACAAGCTAATGAAAATTATATTATAAAGGCAAAAAATAAGTGCAAAGCTGCCTGGAATGTTATAAATTCGGAAACTGGGCGTTTGTCTGCTCAAGAAAATCAAAACACAATAAATGACACTATTTCTGTAAATGAATTTAACCATTTTTTTGTAAATATAGGTAGCACCGTAAATAAACAATCATATGATATAATTGCTGATCCGATGGACATCTTAGACACGGCTAAGCTCTCAGGACCGTTAACCAAGCCTGAACTCAAGTGGAGAACTGTAAATACAGACGATGTTAATAATATCATAGCTAAGCTTAGCAACTCCAGAGCTGAAGATGCGTATGGCCTTTCCAACTTTGTTGTCAATAAAATTAAAGCATCACTTATTTATCCTTTAACCTATCTAATAAACTGGATGTTTAAAGACTGTATATATCCGGCATGTCTTAAGTTAAGTGTAACGGTACCGATCTATAAGAAAGGTAACCCGGCTGACAAGAATAATTATCGTCCTATCTCGTTGGTACCTGTATTCTCTAAGATAATTGAAAATATAATTAAAAATCAACTTGAAACTTATTTCTTAGCAAATAATATGCTTACTGATTTTCAATTTGGTTTTAGAAAAGGCTTATCGACAATAAACGCTGTTGTGGAAGTAGTATCACATATAATCGAAGGTTTTGAAGCTAAAGAGGAAACCTCTGCCGTTATGCTAGACTTAAGCAAGGCTTTCGATATGGTACCACATACACTTTTAATAGATAAATTAAAATTTTATTGCTCTCAAAGTAATGACATAAAACTCCTAGAGTCTTATCTGGTGGATAGATACCAATATGTAAAAATTAGAGGAAAGTGCTCTAACCTTTTAAAAGTAGTTACAGGAGTGCCACAAGGCTCTGTCCTTGGTCCTTTTATGTTTTTAATATATGTAAATGACCTTCCTAGTTTTGTTCCAAATAAATGCATTCTGTATGCGGATGATACCACCTTATTAACCTCAAATAAGAATACAGAGGTCAACGTAGCAATAAAAAATTATATGATAGAAAGATCCCTTTTGTGGTTTGCAGCAAATTCACTTGTTGTAAACGAGAACAAAACCGAAGAAATTATTTTCAGCCTAAATAAGCCTAATGTAGAAAACAAAAATGTTAAGCTTTTGGGCATTAATTTTGACTCTACTCTTAGTTGGGAAACGCATGCTAGAAACGTTTGTATACGTTTGTCTAGAGTAATATATTTATTAAATAAACTCAAACTCTGTACTGGACCTACTCTGATAGTCACTGCCTACTTTGCCTTTTTTCATGTACATCTGTTATATGGTATATTACTGTGGGGTAACTCTCCAGGTGCCAAAAATGTCTTCCTATGGCAGAAAAAGGCTATTAGGTGTATCAAAGGTATAGGAAAAAGGGTTTCTTGTAGAAATTATTTTGTTGAATTAGGTATCTTAACATTACCCTCATTGTATATATTGGAGTGTCTTATATACGTGAAACAACATTTTAATGAATTGGAACTCCAAGACCATCATGATTATGATACTAGGTTTAGGGATCTTATAGATATTAAGTTTGCTAGACTAAGCAAAACCCAGAAAAGTTTTAATTACCTAGGTGCTAAGTTTTTTAATAAGCTGCCTTTGAATGCTAGAACAGTTACACTTAGACGTTTTAAGGAAGTCTTAAAGAAATGGTTTATAACTAAATGTTTTTACAGTGTAGACGAATATGAAATATGTGATATGAATGACTTAAGGTTTTAATTTTAGCACTTTCATTATATTCTTTCTATATAAATTGTATATCAGATATTATCTTATTATTGTATATTATGTTGACAATGTCTATTACAACATGTACACGTTGTTTAATGACAATAAATTTGATTGATTGATTGATTGATTGATTGATTGATGATGTTCCGAAGATTCTTGGTTCAGTGTGTGTTATGAGCGATCTCAGTGTTTTGCTTACAATAAATAATTGCAAAATACCTCAGCAAGAAGTCCCAAAAAACTGCAAGATAGTAAGCACAAAAAGTGTTCTTGATGACATTTTTAGTTATTGATATCTCATGTATTGATAGTATATGTAAAATGTATGTGAGCAGTGTACATTTATGAACCAAAGGCCCTATATAGGCTACATAAATTATATATAAAATATACGTTTGATAGATCATCTTGACATATTTTTTACGTATAGATATTGTACATCAATAGTATGTATGCAATTGTTCGTATAATTGATATATATTAAATGTCTGTATTGACATGAATAGACGTACGATATACATCAAAAAGTGGGACACAATGGATGTGTGATATACATTACCTAAATCTAGGGATGACGCAATTTTTACATATATTTTACGTATGTGTGCTGAGTGGGTTGGCACATTGTTTGATAATGGTATCTGGAATACCATCGTTACCGGCGGAAAATTTGTTGCTAAGACTAATCATTATCTGAAGTATTTCGGAGTTATTGACTGGATGTAAGAAGAGAGATGAATTAAGGTTATGAGTTAGTGAAGTATGTGGAGAAGTGACACCTACAGGTTTGGAATTAAAAAGTTCTTTTGCTGCTTCAGCAAAGTAAGTATTAAAAGTGTTAGAAATTTCAAAAGGATGTGAGCATTGTTCACCATTAATGGTAATTACCAGGTTTTCTTGGTTTTTTTACTATTGGAGTTCGTTTCGTGCTTTACAACAGACCATATAGCTTTTCCTTTATTTTTGGCGTTTTTTATGATGTTGGAGTTTGGCTGTTTTTTAGCCTCATTTATTACTCTATGGAGAATTGCAGAGTATCCTTTCAAGTATGCTTTAAGGTTGGGATCATTAACTCCTTTGTTAATTCTAACTAGGAGCCTTTTCCTTTTGCAGGAGGTAAGAATACCTTTCGTTAACCGTTAGAGGAGCTCTGTTGAAGTTTATCTGGTATTTTACGTAGTGAAAAGCTGTGTCATAGTAGTATTTTAATGTATCTAGTAGAGTTTTCATTTTTTGATCGGTAGTATTGGCATTTAATACTTCATGCCAAGATTCTCTGCATAATATAAATTTGAAATATTCTATATTCGCTTGGCTAAGTTTACTTATCCAAGTAAAGCTCTTAGAGGGGTTATTGTAGATCAAGGGACTCAGTTGTTCTATGGTCAAAAAGATAGCATTATGGTCAGAGATACCGATATCAGTATTGTCAATGGCAAAGGGGGGGGGGGAAATTTTGGTCTATTATGAACTGGTCAAGACAAGACTGTGATGAATTTGATATTCGGGTTGGGGCATTTATGACTGGTCTTAAATTGTATGAATGGAGCATACCACGTAGGGTGGATACGGTGGTGTTTTCATCAAGGAAATTTACCTCCGATGATTAGGAATCTTTTTTTTCCCTTACTAAGATGCCTATTAATTCATCTAGTTTATGGAGGAAGATGTCAATTGAACCGCTTGGGGATCGGTAAATGCATACAAGTATAAATTTAGTGTTTTTTTTTTAATCATAGACACAACATGTTCAAAGTTTATCTCTTCATTTAAATAAGTAGTATGTGATAGATTTTTATAGTTAATGTTTTTATTTACTAGTATGGCTGAGCCACCATTTTTGTGCGTAGAACGACAAAAAATGTTGGAGATTTTGTAATCTGGGATGGTGTAAAGATTGAACTCTTGTTTCCTAAGCCATTGTTCTGTTTGAAGAAGAACGTCGGTGGGATATGGTAATGAGTTTAGGTATGCCAATAATTCAGAGCATTTCGTACGAAAACATTGTATGTTTAGAAGTATGAGCGTAAGAAAATTGGGCCTACTGAGCTGGAGATCAGCATCTGATGAGAGAGACTTACTTACTAATTGGAAATCAATGTTTCTGTGAGCTATAAAAAATCTTGCGCAGTCTTGTGGACTGGCGTGATATGTTAGATTTACATTCAGCTTCATCTGACTGAACATTTTCTAGAAGGGTCGAGTTAGCAGGTACTTCTGTAGTTACAGCTGGTGGCGGAAGGCAGGAACTTTTTTGCAGAAAAGTTAGATGGGGTCCATTAGCTGGAGCTGGTGATGAGATTGCAGTTATTTTTAAAGCTTTTTCGACTTTTTTTAAAATTATTTTTAATACTATTAATGGATTGCTTACATATTACAATCACAATGTTCAGACCAATTATTACACACGTATTTGAGAGCCATCTGCAATGTGATAAATAAATTTTAAGTTTGTCATAAAATTGTAGGGTTTGTGAAGTGTTCTTGACAGTTCTTACTAACGCCATATTAGAACAAGGTACATTCCTGGAATGCCTAAAAGTAACACTAACAGTTCCTATCAATAAAAAAGGAGATAAAACAAACCCTGACAACTATTGACCAATATCATTAACACCAGTGACATCAAAAGTTATTGAATATTGTATCCACAAACAATTATATAAATATTTTGAAATCAACAATGTACTAACCAACTCTCAATATGGTTTTAGACCTAAACTCACTACTATAAAAGCGATTGAGGAGATAATAACTTACATATATAGCTGTTTTGAAAAAAAATTAACTTCCAGTGCAACTATGCTAGATCTGCGAAAAGCGTTTGATACAGTATCACATCAGCTATTGATAATAAAATTAAAATTCTATGGGATAACTGGCAAAGCACTAAATCTTATAGCAACATATCTAAATAATAGATCACAAATGGTAATTGCAAATAACGACACATCAGAATTTTTGCCGGTCATAAAAGGAGTACCCCAAGGATCTGAACCAGGACCCTTCCTGTTCATTGTATATGTGAATGACTTTCACTGCAACTTACCCTGTACTGCGGTCTTATATGCAGATGACACAACATTCTTAATCTCTGATGTAAATCCAGTGGCAGTTCATAACTTGCTGGAATTGGAACTTAGGTCTTCAAGTGTCTTCTATAGGCCATAGGCGTACCTTATCATAATTGTCAGCACAAAGTTCAAAGCGCATGACAATAGAATGAAGCAAGTAAGAGTGAACAGGGACCTTGATTACGGTTGGTTTATCGTCCTAGGATATGTAAAGCTACAACTCCACAGTGCTAGACTATGCTCTATGTAGTATCGCTGTGCCATCTACATCCCTCCTTGTTTCGATTTCATTAGGAGATGGCAACTTGTCATTCCGGTTAAGAAGAGATCTCCGAAATTAGCCATCTTCAGAAATAACCCAATCACCAAGCAGAACTCTAAGTTTCTTTTGAAGTCTTGTATGTGAACAAGGATTGATTTTGGCGCTACAGTCGGTTGTGAACTATTTACATTCTTCAAATGCTGGAATTGGAATGTTTATCTCCTCTTCTACAAAGTCATCATATAACGTCCCTCACCTCATCCGATATGCTCCTCCCCCATCAAGTAGCTGTCCTCACGAAGCTGGGTGTACACAGCTCCCTATCTCATAAAAATCCAAGAAAGTGCCGTAGGAGGAACAAGAGCTCAGAGGTAGCCTACGTAGGCAGCAACACTCTAGCCACAATTACACGCAGGCGATCTTGATTCTAACTTACTTATGAAAAGCAGTGGGATTTTTATGACCTAACTTATAAAATACCAAAAAAAATAGCTGTAATGATATGAAAAACCTTTCTTACTGCAATAAGATGCTAGCACGAAAAGACAAATATTTACACAAATATTGTATGTGTCCCACTTTAAATGAAAATATATCGTTCACCGTACACATCTTCCTGTCCCCAAAATCCACCTACATTCCAGTTTTTCTCCGGGACGTTGAGTCTAATGTCGACTGAGAAGCATCAAGAGCGCTAACAACATTCGCAAGGTGAAGGAAATGTAGGAATCAAAGAATTTTAAATCTCTGAAAGTTTCTATTTAATGAATATCCAAACTGAATGAAGCCTTACTAGGAATAAGTCGCAAACTGTTTCTTATACTAGACTAAAATAGCTTTCATTCTTTTCTACGAATGTTCCAAGAGATGTTTTGTACAATTTTTGTACAAGCCTGAGTTGCTGCTCTATACTTCACCAACATGACAGTTTCTCCCAAATTCGAAATTCCTTTAAAAATGTGTTTTTTACCGATCTCTGTAACAAACGGTATTGCTGTAATACCCATATGAAAATCACAATTTCAAATTTGTGTGTGGAGAATTTCCAATAATCCTGGAACAGTGGAAAATTACAACAGGGAAAATCAACGGACTGAAAAGTTTTCTCTAATTAGCTTGGACTGCGTCCTCATTAACATTTTATCGCACAAAATACATCTTATACAATTCAACGGCCCTAAATAGCGGGATCACTCGCTCCTCACTTCGTGAGACATCGGGTATACTCGGCGATGTTCGTTTCTCTCAGACTAAACTTTCACGAAGAGTACAAAATTAGGAAAAACATTTCTTTGTTATATAAGGCATAAGTGAAATGAACACAATGAACAAATATTCTAATTTTATTTTTATTTACAATTTTCATAGCTCTGAACCACAAACATTTAAAATAACTGCCAGTGTAAATTTCTTCAAAATCCTGGAGTCAATTAATAATGGCAGGCGAAGTCGTGGGCACCAGCTGTAGTATATTGATAGTTTAACCTTGAAAGCAGACAATAAAAATCGAAACAAACCACGACTTCCCTTGAAAAATTATATAATTTCTGAGAATTACAATGAATTTATCAAATAAAATTCACATCATATTCATCTGTCAACAAAAAGTTGAGAAACAATATGTATTATGTGTTCACAGTTAGGTTTGGAACTGCATAATCGAATCTGAGATCGTTTTCCCAGGCGGCGCTTTATAATTGTAGACTCTACTCTAAAGCCGGAATTTTAGCTGTTTCATTAATTATTAATGGCTTAGTCTACGAATGATTCACGTGCATGTGTTAATAAATATAATGCTTTAATAGTTATTACTAGGTATACTCTTAATTTTTATCTCGGACCATCCCTGTTTAATACATTACCAAATTCCATATAGGCACTCCCTATAAATAAATTCAAGGCGACTCTTGATAACGGGCTGAAAATAAAGTATTTTATTCAGTACAAGAATTTATTGTGATTACACAATACTGACAAGGGCATAGGGAAGTATGTAAAAATAAAAGGTTAGCACTAGAATTAGTTACTTGTTGAATCGTAGTAACAATACCCCCACAGAACTGTTTATTGTATTATTATTTTCTATTGTATTATTCATTCATTGTTTATTGTATTAATATTATATTATTATTATTGTACTTGTATTATTATTGTATTATTGTATCACGGTATTGTACAACAAACTGATGAGACCAACTGCAACTCAAAATTCTTAAAGGTCAATAAAAGAAAGCTATCTATCTAAGTAGCTACTTTTTTCAGAATGTAAACACACTATTTTACACTCTGGTTTTACTATCTATTAAAGTATATAAAACTCAACATATGTGTTTATTGCGTTAAACGGCTGGAGAAATTACATGTTTCTCATTGGTAGACTAAAAACTCTTGTCATGTTAAATCAACCCTAACACTCCCTTAATTCGCCTGTTCTGTGTGGGTACTTACAACCCAGTAATATTTCTCTGTACATAATTGACATTCTTTTACCATTGTGTATGCATTTACCCACTAGAATCAAGTGAAGAATTTACATGAAACCAACCCTCATTAGCATCGGCAGACCACATACTAATTCAGTACTGACTTCAAGGTCACCGAGAGGAATTTCTACACATAGATCTTTCTATTCTCTCACTTGTCATACTACGAGACTACCTTGCCAGTGTGTGCATTCAGTTGTAACAGCCTCACACAAGATAAAGACTCGGTGCACACATTACGTTAGGAAAGGTTGTTCCTTTCATGAATGTGTAGATAGATGTCTTTTGAGATGGCCTCTTTGGGAAAACTTCTTGCTACATATATCACACGAAAATGTCTTTTCTCCAGTATGAGTGAGGATGACTTTTGAGATGCCCTCTTTGGGAAAACGTCTTGCTACATATATCACACGAAAATGACTTATGTCCAGTGTGAGTAAGCATGTGTTGTTTGAGACAGACTTTTCGTGAAAACTTCTTGCTACATATATCACACGTAAATGCCTTTTCTCCAGTGTGAATGAGCATGTGTGTTTTGAGATTCTTTCTTCGGGGAAACGTCTTGCTACATATTTCACACGAAAATGGCTTATGTCCAGTGTGAGTGAGCATGTGATTTTTGAGACAAGCTCTGTGGGAAAACTTCTTGCTACAAATATCACATGTAACTGGCATATGTCCGGAGTGAGTGAGCATGTGTATTTTGAGTTCCTCTTTTCGGGAAAACTTCTTGCTACATATGTCACACGTAAATGGCTTATGTCCAGTGTGAGTGAGGATATGACTTTTGAGATGCTGTCTTAGAGAAAACGTCTTGCAACATTTATCACACGCAAATGGCTTTTCTCCCGTGTGAATGAGCATGTGGTTTTTAAAACCCTCATTTCGGGTAAATTTCTTGCTACATATGTCACACGTAAATGGCTTATGTCCAGTGTGAGAGAGGATATGACTTTTGAGATTCTGTCTTTGAGAAAACGTCTTGCTACATTTATGACACGCAAATGGCTTTTCTCCAGTGTGAATGAGCATGTGTGTTTTGAGATTGCCTTTCAGGGTATATTTCTTGCTACATACATCACACTTAAATTGCTTTTCTCCAGTGTGAATGAGCATATGTGTTTTGAGATTGCCTTTTTGGGTATACTTCTTGCTACATACATCACACTTAAATTTCTTTTTTCCAGTGTGAATGAGCATATGTGTTTTGACATCCCCTCTTCTGGTAAATGTCTTGCTACATACATCACACGAGAAATGTTTGTCTGGAGTACGAGTTAGCTGTTCACTGTTCCCAGCAGGTGAGTGTGATTGCATTAGCTGATCCTCTTCTTCTTTATTCCTGTCAGAATTTCCTGGAACTTGCTCCAAGTTGTGAATGGTGCTGCATTCTGTGTAATCAATGTGGTCTATATTCTCACGTTTGAATTCTTGTGTGTGTATTGTCTCAAATGTGATTGCTACAGGTTCACGCTTTGGTTGTATTTGAGAAATCTCTTCCTTGATTTCAATCTTGATGTACGTCGATTTAACTTCAGACTCCATTCTGTATCATAGACACCTTACATTCACCACACTGTGTTCGCTTAATGCGAGCTAAAATAATCTCGCTGGAAGATGTACGTTATGTATTATCTGAGAGGCTGTGGCTCGTGCTTCGAAAATACAGGGGGTGCTCCATTTGCTGTGCGCAAACGCGTGTGATTTCCTTCCAGACTGCGCAACACGTCATTTGGGAAGCAGATTCGGCGGGAGTTCTGTTGTTGTTTTATGAGAAAAGTGATTTTCGCGTGATTTCAGTGCCATTATTCGAATATTTCAGAAGAAAACAGTTAAGTCTAGTATTTTTTAGTTAGTTAAATTCTGTTTGTTTTGTGTTTGTTTGTTGATCGATTTGTGTTTAATGCGAGAATCTTCAGAATACATAATTATGTGTCAGCTGAGCTATGTTTGTAGGTTAGGAGCATGTTATCCATATGTGGATCGTAACATTTAATTGGAAAAAAATAACCTAGTGTTTTTATCGTTGCGTAAGTGGCAGACATCAGCAACTTACACTCGCATTCATAATTAAAAGGTAGGCTTACCCTTATATATATATATATATATATACATTATTGTAATGTATTGTTGTTTTAAGACCTAGACAATATTAGTGTCTAGGATAGGAACTTAGGGAGAGGCACAAAATTGTATATAATATTGTGTTTATGCCCGAAAATATAAATTGATGAGATAGGTACAGAATTAAGAAAAAACTCCTACTTAATTATTTACCTTGATTATAGAGCCACCTCCTTAGTTGGAAAAATGTTAAATTGCGCAATATACATAGGCTTAGTAAATATAATTTACTTTATTTACACATTTTAAGACCAGGTAGGCCTACAAACATGTACAGGTATCTCATTCATTCCTGACGAATGTCCTTCAGAGAGGGACCAGTGGGCTAGCCTAGCCTAGCCTAGCCTCAATATCACGTCAGCAAAATAGCTCATGTTACAATAACAAACAGTCTGCTTTCCTGTGCTCTGTTTGGAGAGGACAGTTGACTGCTAAGTTTTATGCAGCACAGGTTCTTGCAAGTGTTTTAACGAGTGCTTTTTATTTAATAACGTGATAATGCCTCCTATACTGTCAAAACTAAAAGGGAAAACTCTACACAGTAAAAGTCGCGAGATTATTGCAAATGTTTATGAGTACATGAAGGAAGAAGCCAAACATAAAGATCGATTTTTTCCAGCGTATTTTAAAGCAATTCAGAAAGTGCAAGAAAGAGTTGCAGCAGCCACCACGACATCGCATATAGTCCAGGCAACGAACGAAAAATAGAAGAAAAAAAATCTTGTAGTTTTGAAATTTGGCAGAGTTGTCAGAGGGACTGTCCTGAATAACACATTAAAAGTCCCGGAGGATGGGAGGGGGGTGAGCGGGGGGCAGGGGGGCCCGTAGAAGGTCTCTTTTATTGGTTTTTTACTTATATCTCACTAACGGTGCATTATAGAGGAAAAGTTACTTTGTTCACAATTTAAGCTGATAAAATTTCCTAGAAGTTTGATCCTATACATTTTTTTCTATTCCCAGTAGCTTTCCAGATATCCGCCAGCGAAAATAGCACATTTTCGAAAAACGCTCTTTCGCCTCACGCTTTTCGACACACATTGCCCTCTGGCGCTTCAACCCTTACGTTTACATCAATGCCCTCATAAAAGAAGTTGTACGGCAATAAATGTCTTTGAAAATGAGTAGTCATTTGTTATTTTGTATTCAAATGTTCAAACGTTATAGCAATTTTAAGTTCCAGACAAATGTCGAGATTTCGAAAGAAAACTGTACTTCGCGCTTTCTCTTTATTTAGGGGTCTTTTACATTCTTTACTTCTTTTGGTACTCCGGGAAAGAAGCACACCGTCCCAAAAACAGTTACTGAAATCGATGATTTCGACAATTTTGTGATTCGACGCACTATATAAATTCCTATGTTCAAGAAAAGACTGCACCTTCAGCAAAAAGATTATTACAAAAATTGCGAGCTCAGACCATCAATTTTCAAGGTAAACTCCCGAGCCTTCGAATTGTGATTAAAAAAAAAAAAAAGTGCTTTAAGTGGAGAAAAACAGGAAATAAAAGACGCGTTCTAATTTAAAATCATGATATTTGTTCTTTGCGCGAGGTCTACCTTAGGCTACTTCTCTCCGTAAATACAGAGCTGAAGGACGCCCAATAGTTTATGAATACAAAACCTATATACACAGCAGACACACTGTTCAGGTTTGATGCATCCAAAGGGGAGCGATTAATTATAGTCCATGCAGGTTCGGGTTCATACCAGGCGCTTTCCTTATTTACAGATCCCAGCAGAAAACAGGAGACTTTCATAAAGACATGTGCACTGAAAACTACGTCAAGTGGCTTCGTACAATGTTAATTCCAAATTTACCTCCTGACTCTGTTCTAGTAATTGACAATGATTCGTATCACAATGCACAGGTAGACAAACCACCCACATCAAATATACTAAAAATAGATATGCAGTCCTGGCTACAAAATCAAAACACTCCATTTCATCAGCACAGCACGAAGACATATATTAGTATGATTTAATCTTAGCCAAAAGCCAGCTCAGAAAAAAAATATTTGATTGACCAAATATTGGCCACACAGCTTTAACCGTACCACTCAGATTTGAACCCATTGAATTAATATGAGGAGACGTAAAGCAATAGGTAACTGCTAGAAACGTAACGGGCCCGGGTTCGATTCCTGGTCGGGACAAGTTACCTAGGTGAGGTTTTTTATGGGGTTTTTCCTCACCTTTGAGACAAATGTCGGCCCTTGTGGTTCCCAGATATCATCTGGCCGTCATTATCATCTTCATCCCATCCTCGCCTTGTTTGGATTGAGTGTGTGTGTGTGTGTGTGTGTGAATGGTGTGTCTCGTCCTATGTGTTCGTGTTGTCTCGGAGGTGGCCCCGGCATTGGGCTGATCACTCATCCGGGGAGGCCCTCCATGTCCTTGTCTGGTCAAAAAAGTATGTATGTGATCCAAAGATAATCCCTCTCCCGGCAGGGCGCGGCCCTGTAAGGCCCGGGCGGCTTGGGTCGCTTAAATCCTAAAAGGGAGAGGTGAAACTACGGTAAAGAAAGAAAGAAAGAAATCCTCTGCAGGCAAAGATATCAGGAAATTGGACAAACGGAATGGGAAAAGGCTTGCCATCATGTCGAAAAAATGGAACAAGAATACTGGGATAAAGACGCTGTAGTGGAAGAAAGGATTAAAAGCAATATTATTCAAGACAATGGGATGGAAAGCAGGGACGAGGATAATGAAAATGACAGCTATTAAGACGAGGGAGACATGTCGGGAATAGAATAAATACAATAAAATTAAGTGCAAATGTTTCAGAGTGGTTGACAATACTGGAAGTGTGGCAATTTGCTTTGTAGTTCCTGTACTACTTCAGCACAGCAACATGTGAGTAACGTACACAACATTTGACTCAGCTCCTGCCTCTGTGTGTCAGTCCTTCCGCAAAAGATGAGTAAGCGACTCGCATCTAGCCTCTCATATAATTTTTTCATTTGTCAGGATTAAACGAGCGACCTGTACTGGTAACAATATAAATTTGAAAAATAGACATCAAAGTTATTATTATTTTTTAAGTTTTGGAAAAACAAGCAGTTTGCTACGTCAGAGTTATTAAGTTAACAAAATCAAGATAGATTATAAAATTGTTATATTTTAAAGAAAATAATGATGGCCTATATCCAACTTACTTTTCCTATGAAACTTTATGAAAAGAATTTAATGTGGAAAGTCTTTATTAAGTGCCAGTATGGTACTTTATGAGATTGTGTGGGGGAGGAAAAATGTCTGTCCGTCCGTCCGTGTGTCTGTACGCGCTCTAACTCAAATACGCTTTGTCGAATTTTAATGAAACTTGGTATACAGGTACACGTTTAAAATGTCCATGGGAAGAACCCTATTGATATTGGATCAAATCGGTTCACCGGTACCGGAGTAAAACCCAATTTAGTGTTTATTTTAAAGGCACCATAACTCACATACGCTTTATCAGATTTTCATGAAACTTGGAATACCTATTTATAATGTACATGGAAAGACGTATGTTGATGCTGGACCAAATCGGTTGGCCGGTACCGGAATAAAGAGTAATTAACAGTCAAAATAATTTATTATAATATTTTGGTTCAATTCGAAGCATTTTGATTGGCTCGCGGCCAACCAATCAGCGGGCGAGTCCCGTTACTAATGTAAATAATGTGGAATTCTTTAACAAGCCTTCAATTCCTCCTGAAACCTTCCTTAGTACAGGAGGGTTAAAAAGAAGGCACCTAATTCAAATGCAAAATCAAATTCTCAGTTCTTTCTTATAGCGTCTTCAATAAATGACAGATAATAAAGCTTCCTTCAGTTGCCATGGACAGTTGCCATCTACATGAAAAACAAATGATCCCATATGTACGATTATAGATGAAATGCTGTTGTATAATGACTAATTATTTTACTAAAATTGATTACAATTGAATTGAAGCATTGAATTTTACTTCAGCCTATGTCAGATTAATAATTCCTGACCTCTTAATAAATAAATACATTAAGCTTTGAGAATGGTTAGGTTGGTACGCTGCTTCAACGAGGGCCTCATCCTAATTTATCACTCAGATATCGCGAATATTATAGTACTAATTAATTAAATAATTCAATATTGTAACATAATAAATCTAGCAGGCACGATATATAGCCTAATTTCGAAATACGATGATTTTTCTTTTCTGTGAGCTACGACGAGATAGTATTCTCTGTTATTGGACACTGAACATTCGCAGTGTGGTTTGGTGTTGAGGTAAGATGCTTGTCTAGAGATATCACGTTCGAGTCCACCCTAAAGCAAAATTTTTTTTATTATTATCAATTGTGTTAAATTGAGCCTATTCCATTCTTATGTTGTATTTTGTCAATGTGCTTAAATAAGTATTATATTTTTCTTAAAAAAAACTCGGAATTCATTGTCTTTCATTGACCTACAACATCAATCCTAAAGAATGATAACATTAGCCTATAAATGTTATTTCACGAACAGAAACTAGCTGTAAAGTTATTGCGTTGCGTTAAAATTGCATAAGCCTATACTCAGAACAAAACTTCATACCGCTAGGTGGAACTATCCTCTTCTTATTGGTTTACTGTTCTATTTCATTGCCAATGCATTTTGTAAAATGTTTACATATTTTAAGAATTTATTATATCAGTGTATACCAATATGAATTTAGGTTAAGAATCAAACTTTAGACCTTTGTTCTTCCGTAAGCCCTACATGAATACTGTTATAATTATACCAAATAGAATACAAATATACAATACAAATCCTATATTGTATTTGTATAAACAGAAGGTACATTATTGTGAAATAACTGCAATTATAACTGATTTAAAAAGCATACTGGCACTTTGTTATATCAGTTTACCTGATTTTATTATATTCCTATTTTGGTATTTCTTTATGCCTAAAGATTATTATAGGCATATTCAGAAAAATTTGAAGATATTCATATTATTTTATTTCATCCAAACATTTTTACACCATATTGAGGATGCATAATTAAAAAATAAATAAATAGTGGTAAAAAAAAATTGATAGTTTTCTCCTTAGTATAATAAACTTTTATGTAGGCCTACGCCTATACACAAGAAGGACCGGGAATCAAAATATATTATAAGCAACAACAAAAAATTAAAACACATTTAAAATGTTCACTACTATTGAGTAAAATGACAGTATATAATAATAAAAGCCTTATGGCTAATTATTCTGAGATTGATATTTTTCATATGAGTTTAGTATTTTGAATACGAGTTTTTAAAATTATTTTGAGATTATCTAGATGTATATTGTATTTAATTTTTTGTACTTTTCTTAAAAACCTTCATTGTAATTAGGTTTATGCATCTTATGTTCTCAATGAAATAAATAAATAAATAGAAGAAAATCGGCACAAATGTGCAAAAGATCAATAGGCCTAATTAATATTTGCTACACTCGCTAATCGAATAACTTAGTTCTGTTGTTGCATTCAGATATTTTAATGTGATATCTTTCATAGAAGTGATCACAGAGGAGCGCACATTCTGGACCGGGCTTGTAGTACAATAAAACTGGCCTTGATAACAGTATTAGCCTGAAAACAATTTATGTATGCACATACATAAGTATAAACCTTTCTAATATTGGTAATATTTAAGCCGTGCACGGGAATGGGGCAAAGGAAGAAGGTCTCTTTGTTGAAAAACACATACTAAATCGTCCTTAATGCTGCCATTGCTTCCCGGATGACGTCATGCACAGAAACCGATTTTCGTCCTTTGCGAATGGCGCAACCTAATAGCATATCTACGTACCTTGTCGAAAATAAATGAAGCGATATGTCATTTAGGTAGTGACAATTTTGACGGGATACGGAATTTACTTTCATTTTCCGAAAATATATAATTATAACTCAATGCATTTAAGCTTATGCATGTGCGTCTTTATATTCCAGAATATTCAGCAATTTTACTAAAACTTGACATATGGGTTCCTCATTGGTCGACTTTCATTGTAGTGTTAAATAAAGCCCAGTGTACACTTAATGCACCCCTTTTGTGTGAGGGTTGGTAGTTTCTACCCCACAATACTTTTAATGTAGAAATCTAAATGCATTTACAAAATCCCATTGGCGGGGACCATTTTTTAGAACCGAGATTCTGTTCATAAAACACTTATATCACACGAATTTTGTTATAGACAGATGTGTGGAGAGGAGATGTTGTCTCGGCGAATGATTTGGTCTGGGCCACCCGCCCCAATTGATACACTTTCTTTTATATCACGATCTAGCGAAAACTCCCTTCTTCTCCACCATTTTCGGTCCTCGTGTTCCTTGATTGGACGTTGGAGGTGAGACGTCATATCGCTAAAAAAGATAATAATAATAATTTATTTCGTCCATTTCATCAATAACATGTACTAAGTACAATTGATATCAGACACGTCAATACATACTATGACATATTATAAATAAAAAAATTTATAAATATTCTTCATCCACATCCATCCACAAGCTGCTCACACCATAGGCGTAACCAGGCCGACCATATGGGGGGGTTATAACATCCGCGGGGTCTGGCGAGTATGGAAGGAGAGGGGGTCCGGGGGCCCTCCCCCGGAAAATTTAAAAAATTAAGATGCAAAATAACGAGTTTTAAGCTTCCGGGGGTTCTCCCACGGAAAATTTTAAAAATTAAGATGCAAAATAACAAGTTTTAAGCTTCCGGGGTTCCTTCCCCGGAAAATTTTAAAAATTAAGACACAAAATAACGAGTTTTAAGCTTCCCACGCGTTATACTTGTATTAAGCAATTTATGGGCAGACTTAAAAAAATTATACAACTTTCCTTTTTTTAATCAATGGGGGGGGGGGAGGTTCAAACCCCCAAAACCCCCCCCCCTCGCTACGCCTATGGCTCACACTAACATTAAAATGTCCTAGTTGTCTTGGTTCGTTCTGATTCATTCACATCCACACACCAACACAAAATTTTTAAATAAAACCTACTCTAGTATCCTAAATAAAACCCTAATGCCATAGTTAAATTATCAACTAATACTATGACAATGTATAATTCTACTATTTTTACCTGGAGTATCACTAACAATTCCCACTGCTTTATTTTTTTCCACTGAATTTCCACTACCTATTCCCCTGCCTAAGATATTCCTCCACTGAGTAGAAACAACCATTTATCAGAAATTTCTTTAATTCCTTTTTAAAATTCTTGGCTATTTGTATGTTTTTTATGCAAGAAGGTAATTTATTATATAAAACTGTCCCGTTATACTTAAAGCTATTTTTAAAAAGCGTACTTTTATGCCAAGTGCTATGTAAATTAGATTTGTTCCTTGTGTCGTGCTGGTGTACCTGTTCGTTTGAGAGAAAGCTGTTTAGTTGGTTTCGCGTTTGTATAAGCACCTCATTTATGTACATTCCAGGCAATGTCAGTATATTTAATTGCTTAAATAAAGGTCTACAGCTATTGTTTCTGGGTACGTTCAGCATTATTCTTATAACCTTTTTTTGCATTCTAAATATTCTGACACTATGATTTGATTTACCCCAAAACATTACACCGTACATCAAACGGGAGTGAAAGTAAGCAAAGTATGCAACTCTGAGGATTTCTAAACTGACCGATGATCTGAGGCTGAAGATTGCAAAACATGTTTGTGCAAGTTTTTTTGCTAGGTTTTCCACATGTGTGTCCCATTCCAAATTACTATTTACCCAAACGCCTAGAAATTTTGTGTTTGTTTCGTAATTTACAGGTTCACTACCTAGGAGAACAGCTGGTAACAATTCGTTTTTATTATTTTTGTGTTTAAATTCTATTACTATACTTTTATTTGTATTAATAATCAATTTATTATCGTTAAACCATGAAGTAATCAGTTTTGTCACATTATCAGTATTTGTAATTCTTGTATATTATTCCCTGAGACTAAGATATTGGTGTCATCAGCAAATAATGATAATCCCATATTTATGTTGCTATTTTGCTCCATTAAATCCCCTAGATCATTAATGTACAATATAAAAAGCAAGGGCCCTAATATAGATCCTTGTGGAACTCCCTGTTTTATAAATTGTAGGTTAATGTGTTTGTACTCCCTATCTTTATCATCAAAATATTTCATTTCAACTAGTTGATTTCTATTTTTTAGATAAGATTCAAACCAATTTAGCGGGATTCCTCTTATACCATACTTGGACAGTTTCCTGACGGGTATATCATGGTCCACAAGGTCGAAGGCTTTAGATAAATCCAGAAATATTCCTATACATGGTTCTCCTTTGTCTAGTTTATTATAAATATTTTCGATGAGATTTTGCAATGCTGTGATGGTTGATTTCCCTTTTTGAAACCCACTCTGTGCATTTGTTATGATGTTATATTTGGAAATGAAGGATGTAAGTTTATTATGTACTACTTTCTCTATAACGTTTGCAAATACTGAAAGCAACGATATAGGCCTATAATTACCTAAGTCTGTTTTATCTCCTTTTTATATAATGGTTTCACCTTAGCAGTTTTTAAAACATATGGGAAGGAGCCTTCCATTAATGACACATTTATTAAAAAGCACAGAGGTTTTACTAAATGGTTAGAACATTTCTTTAATAAAAAGTTTGACCATTCATCAAGCCCACAAGATTTTGTATTTTTCATACTATTAATTATTCTACTTATTTCCTCCTCGGAGGTAGGTGTCATGAAAAAGGAGCTTTGAATAATATTAGTTTGTGATGTGTTGACCCTTGTACTCCTATTATTATTGTTCATTCTGCTCGCAATATTTATGAAGTAAAAAGGTAAAGTGATCCCTATACAGGCCATGGAGGCCCAGAGGGTTCCAGGAGGTTGAGGCTCCCAGATTTGGACATTCGGCACATGAAGGTGGTAAGGTTGTCAGCCTTACGCACCGGCCGCCTTTACCTCCAGAATTGCTCCTGGTACTCATTTCTGTTAGAGGCTGAATCGACCCCAGGGCCATAGTGCCACCAGAAGGATTAGGCCAATTGAAAAATCTCAACGACCTCATCGGGAATCGAACCCTCGACCTTCCGGTTTGTAGCGCAGCGCCTCAACCACTACGCTACGGCGTACCCCATATTTATGAAGTAGTCATTAAAATTTTCAACTAATTTTATACGCTCTTTATCATTAGTAGCAAAGCAACAGCTGTCATCATCCCTATAGTTCCCTTAAATATCTTGCATAATTATTTTCCATATGGATTTAGATTTATTCATTGAGTCACTAATAAATTTTTTATGATATTGTTTCTTGGCCAATTTAATAACCTTGTTATAAGTTTTCTTATATTTTCTAAAATAACTCAAGAAATTTTCAGATACATTGTTTTCTTTGATTACTTTACTCAGAAAACGCAATTTATTACTTGATATTCTGATGCCTTTGGTTATCCACTTCCCTGAATGATTAACATTAACTTTAATCCTTTTTATTGGTATTGCTGTATATGAGTAGAATAGAAAGAATCTACATATAGGCCAGAGAGGTATTACAGTTGGTTCTAAATATAATTGGAGAAATGCTCAACATTGTTTTAAGTTCTTTGGTTTACTCATGAATTGCAAACTTTAAAATGTGGTGTGTTTCTTGCAAACTCCAATAACTGAAACTTTTCTTTTCTTTGTGCACTTCTACAGAAAAATAATTATATGGAACCTGTTAAGTTACATAAACGACATATAATAAATAGGGCCGGGATTTGTATGTAAAAAAATGTTTTTTTCCTTATGCGTACATTCCTAAAACAAAGTTTAATATCCAAATCGAGGTCCGACAAACGCAAATTCCAAATTTTATTTCACATAAAAACACATATTTTACAAAAAAAGTTATGTGAATAAATATTTTCGTTATTTTCTCCATAAATACATATTTTAGTACTTTTTTAGGATCTTTTTATGTAATTTTTTCCCCCTGATGCTCAAATCGAGGTCCGACAAACGCAAATTCCAAATTTTATTTCACATAAAAACACATATTTTACAAAAAAAGTTATGTGAATAAATATTTTCGTTATTTTCTCCATAAATACATATTTTAGTACTTTTTTAGGATTTTTTATGTAATTTTTTCCCCCTGATGCTCAAATCGAGGTCCGACAAACGCAAATTCCAAATTTTATTTCACATAAAAACACATATTTTACAAAAAAAGTTATGTGAATAAATATTTTCGTTATTTTCTCCATAAATACATATTTTAGTACTTTTCCTCATTCTCTTTTAACATTTTACAACAAAATTTGTATCTCGAAAGAATTCAACACAAATGCTTCACTTGCAATGAGGTGAGAGTTATTATCAGGGAAGAACAGAACAGAACCCAATCTCAACATTGCGTAATTCACTTAAAGAAATACAATACGTTGAAAGGCAACTTAACACTAACTCAGGTTCGAAAATAGAAGTTCTAAGAACAAAATTTAAAGGTATGATTGAGAAAAATGGTGGCAAAGTCGCTCAAGTTTTGGAAGGCCAAAACATAATCGAATTGATTGAGTGTGTGTATGTGTGTGTGTTAGTGATCTACCCCTCTTCAAATATGCAAGGTTAACATCGTGTGATGTAGAACATTCCTTTTCTCAATATAAGGCATTGTTCTCGGATAATAGACAAGGATTTGTGATCCATAATCTGGAAATGACATTTGTTGTGCACTGCAACTCCTGTCAGCATTTTACATCTGATGTTGGCGAGTTTCAATATAATTTGTTCTTGTATGTTACGAACATTCTGGTGTTTTTTTCTCATAATTTTTTATTGTTTTGTTTTGTTTTTTTTTTGTTTTTTTTTTTTTTGTTTTGGCACATATTTTTAAAATGTTAGCACATATTTTTAAAATGTTAGCACATATTTTTAACATTTTTAGCACATAAAAAATAAATATTTTTAATTTTTTTAGCACATAAAAATCCGGGCCCTAATAATAAAGTTCTGGGTTCATTCAGTGCTTTATGCACAAAAATGGACAGAAATAAAGGCTCAAAAGGCTGTTTGTTTTTCTTCAAGTTGGTGTGAAACTAACGAACGATCTTTTTATTTTCGCAAATAACTCTCAAAGTAAGCTTACTACAGGAAAGGCTACTCCTTTATTCATTGTAAAGCATTCAATTCTCAGTCACGTTAAAAAATCGATCGAAAATTAATGTCGCCATGTCCTACATGCCTGTTCCATTGATGTCAGTAGGTAACTTGATTTCGCTTTAAATTTAAGATTTCTTGTGGTAAGACTGTACACGAATATTGGGGAATATTCTTGAAGGAAAAGGAGCAGCCTAAGAGATCAAAACAAATCCGAATAAATGTTGGGGATATTCTAAAAAAGTAAGCATAAAGTATGAGCGCCTTCTTGCTGAGAAGTGTAGTCACTCACAAGTCATATGCTAAAAAACATCGCAACGACAGAAAGTACTGACTCAGAACAAGATACTTCCTATTCATGCAACCCACACGAAATTTCACCTGCATAAAAAAGTTATGAAAATAAACAAGGGTCTTCTCGCAGTGGGAGATGTAAATGGCAGCCAAATCAGCGTTTGAAGAGGAAGACAATTAATTCTATCAGGTCTGTCTGAAGTTTAGCATTGAAATTTTGAAACAAAACAAAATTATTTTCGCAAAATCCCAGTTACCTGTAGTCCGGTTTAAAAAATCAGAAGCTATGAAAACAGTTGTTACACACATAAACTGAAAATTTAACTTCAAATTAACTGAAACACAAGTACAAAAAAATCCAAAACATGAAAACCAAAATATAAAACCAAATAGATATGAAGAAAACCGGGAACAAACCCACCAAATTTCAATAGTACAATATAAACGAGATAATTATTTTCGTAATATCATCATCATCAGGATCTAAAGGCAATGCCTTGTTGTAGTAGCCATGTCTTCCTCTTCATCGCTGTTCTCTTTAGATTTTCGTATGACAGCACGTCCATATCCTTTATCATGTTTTTAATAAATGAATTTCTTGGACGTCCTCTTGATTTCTTTCCCAGTATTTTCCCTTCAAAAATGTTAATGAGTAGACCATTGTGCCGAAATTTTCGTAATATGAAAGAATTAATTTTTAGAAGTGTACAATAATAATCACTATAATACAAGTATTCACAAGAAACTTTAAGTGAAGTAATATAATAAATGAAAATATTTATTTCCGTAATATTTTAGAATTAAATTAGTTTAACGAAAAATCACTATAACATAATTACAACATTAAATATACCGGTAATTAGTATTTTTTAAGTGTGGTATGAAACATTCATATAACTCCTTCTACTCTTAATATAGCCTATTCTAGTGTAGAGTACATGGCTGAATTGCAGTAGTGCGCATTCACTTGTATCTGCCTCGTTTCCAAGTCGCATTATTCGCGAGGCAAGACCAAAAAAATCCAAGTCTACATTGTGTAAAATGAATGGCTTATAACTAGCCTTCAGAGAATTTCTTGGGAGAAGTTTTTCAAATAGTACTTATTATAATATAGAGGCCTACATAATAAGCCTATAAAATTGTTAAACCTATTTCGAGAAAATTAGGAAAAATTAAATTTTCGTCAAATAAAGTGCTTGTAAAAATGAAAAGAAAGTAATTTGCCGTACCTCGTGTCGCATCCCTGAAGGATACACAATCCAAATAAAATCTTAATAAATACACTCGAATACTTTTGTATAACCTAGGCATGGCAATACACCTTTCTTCAAATTCTAATATAGAATAAGAGGCCGTGTTGCAGAGAATAGGTATTCAGTTGTATTAGCCTGATGCAAAGCTTTACCGTTCACCAGACAAGATTGACTTTCAATGAACGATGCCTGCCTTGTAACTACCCGTCAGAGAATTTTTTCGAAAAAATATTTCAAATAAAAGTTTAGCTCTTAGCATAAGCACCTCAATTACAACATTTAAACAAAATCGTTAGACCCCTAGTACCTAGTACTGACAGAGGGATTAAAACTAAAAATTTGTAGTTTTCATTCTTCCTGGAATGTCCATATATTCCGCGCGAATCACCCTAGTAGCATGCTGTGAGTGAAGTGAGTGTGCCTTTTGGTAGCTCACAAATCTCCTACTTAATACTCCCGCTGCTCGGTCTTACTGCATGCGGAATTGAAGCGGGCACTAAGCGACAGAGTACAAAGAGCATCATGTCACGTGGGCGCAGTGGGTGGGGGAGTCCCCAGGCTTTTTATGCATACAACTGAAAGTACATAAGAACTTCATACCCTTTTTTTAGAATATCCCCTAATGTTGTGGATCCTAGCAAGTAATAAAGGACAGACATAAAGGGGTGGTTGAAGTCATTTCACTCGTGTATGATGTGATTTCCTGGCTTAGGTCTTCAAGTTTCTTCTATAGGCCATAGGCGTACCTTATCATAATTGTCAGCACAAAGTTCAAAGTGCATGACAATAGAATGAAGCAAGTAAGAGTGAACAGGGACTTTGATTACGGTTGGTTTATCGTCCTAGGATATGTAAGAACTACAACTCCATGGTGCTAGACTATGCTCTATGCAGTATCGCTGTGCCATCTACCTCCCTCCTTCTTTCGATTTCATTAGGAGATGGCAACATGTCATTCCGGTTAAGAAGAGATCTCCGAAATTAGCCATTTTCAGAAATAACCCAATCACCAAACAGAACTCTAAGTTTCTGTTGAAGCGTCGTATGTGAAGAATTATTCATTTTGGTTGTATTTGAACTATTTACATTCTTCAAATGCTGGAATTGGAATGTTTATCTCCTCTTCTACAAGGTCATCATATAAGGTCACTCACCTCATCCGATATGCTCCTCCCTCATCAAGTAGCTGTCCTCATGAAGCTGGGTGTACACAGCTCCCTATCTCATAAAAATCCAAGAAAGTGCCGTAGATTGAACAAGAGCCTACGTAGTCAGCAACACTCTAGCCACAATTACACGCAGGCGATCTTGATACTAACTTACTTATGAAAAGCGGTGGGATTTTTATGACCTAACTTATAAAATACCAAACAAATTAGCTGTAATGGTATGAAAAACCTTTCTTACTGCAATAAGATGCTAGCACAAAAAGACAAATATTTACACAAATATTGTATGTGTCCCACTTTAAATGAAAATATATCGTTAACCGTACACATCTTCCTGTCCCCAAAATCCACCTACATTCCAGTTTTTCTCCGGGACGTTGGGTCTAATGTCGATTGGGAAGAATCAAGAGCACTAACAACATTCGCAAGGTGAAGGAAATGTAGGAATCAAAGAATTTTAAATCGCTGCAAGTTTCTATTTAATGAATATCCAAACTGAATGAAGACTTACTAGGAATAAGTCGCAAACTGTTTCTTATACTAGACTAAAATAGCTTTCATTCTTTTCTACGAATGTTCCAAGAGATGTTTTATACAATTCTTGTACAAGCCAGAGTTGCTGCTCTATACTTCACCAACATGACAGTTTCTCCCAAATTCGTCGATATTCCTTTAAAAATGTGTTTTTTACCGATCTCTGTAACAAACGGTATTGCTGTAATACCCATATGAAAATCACAATTTCAAATTTGTGTGTGGAGAATTTCCAATAAGCCTCGAACAGTGGAAAATTGCAACAGAGAAAATCAACGAATTGAAAAGTTTTCTCTAATTAGCTTGGACTGCGTCCTCATTAACATTTTATCGCACAAAATACATCTACTCTTATACAATTCAACGGCCCTAAATAGCGGGATCACTCGCTCCTCACTTCATGAGACATCGGGTATACTCGGCGATGTTCGTTTCTCTCAGTCTAAACTTTCACGAAGAGTACAAAATTAGGAAAAACGTTTCTTTGTTATATAAGACATAAGTGAAATGAATACAATGAACAAATATTATAATTTTATTTTTACCTACAATTTCATAGCTCTGAACCACAAACATTTTAAAATAACAGCAAGTGTAAATTTCTTAAAAATCCTGGAGTCAATTAATAATGGCGGGCGAAGTTGTGGGCACGTAAACCACCCCTCATTAGCATTGGCAGACCACACACTAATTCAGTACTGACTTCAAGGTCACTGAGAGGAATTTCTACACATAGATATTTCTATTCTCTCACTTGTCCTACTACGAGACTACCTTCCCAGCGTGTGCATTTAGTTGTAACAGCCTCACACAAGATAAAGACTCGGTGCACACATTACGTTAGGAAAGGTTGTTCCTTTCATGTATGTGTAGATTGATGTCCTTTGAGATGGTCTCTTTGGGAAAACTTCTTGTAACATATATCACACGAAAATGGCTTTTGTCCAGTGTGAGTGAGCATGTGTTTTTTGACATCCCCTCTTTGGGAAAACTTCTTGCTACATATATCACACGTAAATTACTTTTTTCCAGTGTGAATGAGCATGTGTGTTTTGAGATTGCCTCTTTGGGAATATTTCTTGCTACATACATCACACAAGAAATGTTTGTCTGGAGTACGAGTTAGCTGTTCACTGTTCCCAGCTAATACAGTAATAGACTGCAACTATTTTTTCAACCAGTAACACAGTTTTTTATTGTTTTTACTTTCCTTTAGGAGTCCATTAACAAATACTCATGCTCAGTGAAAACATATTTTGGAATCATACTGACCACCTAGAATTTGGTTTCTAGAACTGAAATGTTGTTCATGAAACATTTTGTTTTCTTCAAAATTTTTAGTTTTTAAAAAATGGCTGTAAATTTCTTTACAAAATACAAATTTTTAAAATGGTACCTGTGACTATTAAAACAGCCATATTGAACACCTTGGAAAAGGACTCCAAATCCTCCTCTGTTTCCTCATACGCGGGTGTTGATACAATATTTATCCCCTCATTCTTGGAGTCTCTTTGCTAATGTATCATCAAAGAAACAAAATAAATGCGATACCAGTTACTCAACTATGACACACTTTGTGCTTTGCCGCCTAGGCCTTTCGGTGCCTTAACACCATCTTCAGGACATCTTTTGCTGGCATGGAGCTCCAATAATTAAATAAAAGCTGTATTTCGTCACTTTTATATAATAAGATAAAATTTGTAAAATCTCATATAAGCACTGTCACTCTGGCCTCTGCATCATAAATCATGGTGGCTTCGAGGTGCATTTCACGATTAGAGAGCGTCACCCTGGAATAAAACACCCGCATAGTGAGTTTCTTCTAAATCTTATAATGTTTTCCCATTTAGCTTATAAAGTATCACGACTCTGAACGATTATTTGTCAGTACACCTTTATAAAATATAAATTAATACAGAAAAAACAAAGTATATGGTCATGGAATGTCAAAATAATGCTTCACAAAATATTAGAATAGCTGGTAAATCGTTTGGACAAGTGGAGGAATTCAAATATCTGGGAACAATAACTACAGGTATAAATAATATTAAGGTAGTCTAGTGTCGACTGAAATGAGGAAATGCTTATTTTTAAGCAGTTCAGAAAATATTATCTTCTCGTCTTCTGTCCAGAAATCTAAAAATTAAGATTTATAAGACTATTATCCTGCCGGTTGAATAATATGGATGTGAGACATGGTCGCTTACTCTTCGTGAGGAACATAATCAGAGTGTTTGGAAATAGGGTGCTTAGAAAAATATTTGGGCCCAAGAGGGATGACAATGGGAACTGGAGGAAATTGGATAACGAGCTTCAGGACTTGTACACTTCACCAGTAAGGGTAATTAAATCGCAAAGGATGAAATGGGCTAGACATGTTGCACGCATGGGGATAATTACCTCAAAAGTATTGATTGGGAGACCCGAAGGGAAAAGACCACGTGGAAGACCTGTACGTAGGTGGGAGGACAATCTGAGAATGGATTTATGGGAAGTAAGATTTGTGGGGGATGATTGGGTGAAATTGACACAGAATAGAGTTTAATAGCGGACTCAGGTAAGTGTGGCAATGAACCTTTGGGTTCCATAAAAATATTTTTTTAGCTTGCTTAGGAATTGTCTATTGCCATTGAGTAAGTATTAAGTACTATTACAGAGAAATTGGATCATACAGAACATTTTGATATCAATGCTGAGCTGACTGAAATATTTTTAATTGTAATGTCTCTCCGTCTGTCTGTGGGTAAACGTCATTGTATCTAGGCTACTTAATTTTTTTGTATTAAAGGCTTATTCGGAATTTTATCGAACAGCCGAGAATTTGGTTTTGTAACTAAGAAAATTAAGGGAGATTTCATGAAATATATTGTTTTAATTTTGATTGGCTCTAACGAATTTAATAAAAATAAAAATTAGAAACTCTTATCTTCGGCTAATAAAAACGCTATACCCGTTTTTCTACAAAAATGACTTAAGGGGTATTTTATTTCAATCCATTCTCAATTTTTTTAGATTATCTCCATTACAGTAGACGATACGTGAAAACTTACCAGAGTAAAGTTGTAAGAAAGTTTGAAATGAACATTTATCGTTCAACGTATTTCTTTATAATAGGATACCATGTGACATGTAAAAAAAATTTAACGTAAATTCCTGAACAACTTGAGTGGTTTTTCAGAACAATAAAAAAATGGGTTCGGATTTTATTCGTTTATACGCGTAAAGTGCATTTATACACTGTCTTCTAGGTCACCGAGAGGAATTTCTACACATAGATCTTTCTATTCTCTCACTTGTCATACTACGAGACTACCTTGCCGGTGTGTGCATTCAGTTGTAACAGCCTCACACAAGACAAAGACTCAGTGCTCACATTACATTAGGAAAGGTTGTTCCCCTCATGAGTCCTCTCATGACTTTTGAGATGGCCTCTTTGGGAAAACTTCTTGCTACATATATCATACGAAAATGGCTTATGTCCAGTGTGAATAAGAATGTGTCGTTTGAGACAGACTTTACGTAAAAACTTCTTGCTACATATATCACACGTAAATGCCTTTTCTCCAGTGTGAATGTGTTTTTTGAGATCTCTTTGGGAAAATTGCTTGCTACATATATTACAGGTAAATGCCTTTTCTCCAGTGTGAATGAGCATGTGTTTATTGAGATCTCTTTGGGAAAATTGCTTGCTACATATATTACAGGTAAATGGTTTATTTCCAGTGTGACAGAGAATATGTCTTAAGAGAGTCCCTCTATGGGAAAACTTCTTGCTACATATATCACACGTAAATGCCTTTTCTCCAGTGTGAATGAGCATGTGTGTTTTGATATTTCCTCTTTGGAAAAACGTCTTGCTACATATATCGCACGAAAATGGCTTATGTCCAGTGTGAGTGAGCATGTGGTTTTTGAGACTGGCTCTGTGGGTAAACTTCTTGCTACATATATCACACGAAAATGGCTTATGTCCAGTGTGAGTGAGGATATGACTTTTGAGATTCCCTCTTTCGGAAAACGTCTTGCTACATATATCACACGTAAATGGCTTTTCTCCAGTGTGAATGAGCATGTGTTTTTTAAAACGCTCTCTTCTGGTAAATTTCTTGCTACATATATCACACAAGAAATGCTTGTCTGGAATACGAGTTAGCTGTTCACTGTTCTCAGCAGGTGAGCGTGATTGCATTAGCTGATCCTCTTCTTCTTTATTCCTGTCAGAAATTCCTGGAACTTGCTCCAAGCTGTGAATGGTGCTGCATTCTGTGGAATCAATGTGGTCTATATTCTCACGTTTGAATTCTTGTGTCTGTATTGTCTCAAAAGTGATTGGTACAGGTTCACGCTTTGGTTGTATTTGAGAAATCTCTTCCTTGATTTCAATCTTGATGTACTCCGATTTAACTTCAGGCTCCATTCTGTATCATAGACACCTTACATTCACCACACTGTGTTCGCTTAATGCGAGCTAAAATAATCTCGCTGGAAGATGTACGTTATTAATTATCTGAGAGGCTGTGGCTCGTGCTTCGAAAATAAATGATAGCGATATGTCATTTATATAGTGACAATTTTGACGGATTACGGAATTTACTTTCATTTTCCGAAAATATAAATTACTCAATGCATTTAAGCTTATGCATGTGCGTCTGTATATTCCAGAATATTCAGCAATTTTACTAAAACTTGACATACAGGTTCCTCATTGGTCGACTAGAAATACTGTAGTGTTAAATAAAGCCCAGTGTACCCTTAATGCACCCCTTTCGGCATAAACCAAGTATCGGGTGCTAAATAGGCTCCGCCCATCCCGCATTCCGTTGCCATGGCGACAGCAGCTGTCGGCCGGCCGGCGACCTCTCGTTCGGCTCTCGCCCCGACCGTTCCCGAACGTACTCCCGACCGTCGTACTCCCGACCGTGTCCCCGCCTTCACTCGAGTCGATTCCCACGATGCGAGAGTGCCCCTTGTACCAAATATTCAAAATACGAGATGACCCTTGTACCAAATATACCCACCTAAGTATTTACAAATTATATTTACGAATTACCCTTGTACCAAATATTCAAAATACGAGATGGCCCTTGTACCAAATATACCCACCTAAGTATTTACAAATTATATTTACGAATTACCAAGGCACCATTAGGATATATGTTCACCAGAGCCTCTTTAGCGTAACAGGACTCACCACGTGAAGGTAGAGGTCGAACATTATCATTCTTATTACTCGTCATGTATTACACGTCTCTGTAGTACAAAGGCTAAAAGTTTTCTCGATTTTTATTGCAACGAGCCCTCGTGGTATAGTGGTCAAGGCGATGGACTAGTACGCTTGCGGTCCCCGGATCGAATCCCCGTAGGTGCGAAAATTAGTAGGATAGGAATAGGTCCCAAATAGGTAGGTAGGGTGAAGGAGAGAAAGGAGGTAATAGGGAGAGGAGGAGGAGAAGAGGAGAAAAGAGATAAAAGGAGAAAATAAAAAAATTAATTTTCTTGTGTTTCTGCTATTTCCGCCAGATGTCTCTGCGCCGCTACTACTAATTCCACCATTACCTACTAGATGTCTCCCACTGTTTCATTTAGTTAGTCCCCGCCCTAAACCCCTCCTTCCCGGGCGGGTCCCGATAGCGAGTATGGGAGGAGATGGGAGGAGCCTATTTAGCACCCGATATTTGGTTTTTCCCCCCCTTTCGTGTGAGGGTCGGTAGTTTCTACCGCACAATATTTTTAATGTAGAAATCTAAATTCATTGACAAAATCCCATTGGCGGGGCCATTTTTTAGAACCGAGATTCTCTTCATAAAACACTTATATCACACGAATTTTGTTAAAGGCAGAAGTGTGGAGAGGAGATGTCTCGGCAAATGATTTGGTCCAGGTCTCCCGCCCCAATTGATACACTTTCTTTTATATCACGATCTAGCGAAAACTCCCTTCTTCACCATTTTTCGGTCCTCGTGTTCCTGATTGGACGTTGGAGGTGTGACGTCATATCGCTAAACAAGATATGATTGTGGATAAACAGTGTGACAAACCTATAAAGGTACAAGCCAGTAGCTGCTCGTAAGAAATGGTGGTTGTGCTATTCAGTATATTGCTCCTTAACTAACATAAACGTTCCTAACCTAACAAAACATCGGAGGTGTTCAGTATGACGTAATTCGCCTTGAAATCGAACAATAAAGTTGTGAAAACAGACGTTACAACTGGCACACGCCATATTTGTCGACTGTTGTTGTTGTTGTTCTTATTATACGACGGTGTTGGTGACTTCATGACCTTATACCGTCGGATTAGGGGTAGATTATTCTTGAGTTTCACGTGTACTTTGTACCATTATGTTTTTTTTAATTTTATATTAATTATGTTGGACAGTTCAATAAATCTTATACTATATTTCTATGGGTCTTCAGAGCTTCATCTTGCATTTTTTCAGATGGTTGAGTAAAATCTGAAGTAGACTTGACGCATTATATTTCCGAGCTTGTGCCACGTCACAAGTCTAAGGGTTTGTTAGAGTGAGAGGACCAAGAGAGGGAGCAAGACGACAACATATTTTGTTAGCTAAAGAAAACATGAAAACATCAGGTACTCACCTCTATCTTCAGTCACTGCAGTCAAGTGGAGTGATGCCTTCTATTTCATCGTCGCTTTCCGTATTTTCATCATCGGTCTCGTTTTCCATTCCTCCCAAGGATATCACTAGTGGATCAATAATATTATCAAATTGAGCCTCCCTGTCATAATAGTCATCTTCTAGCTTCTTTACGTGTTGACAAATTGGGTACCAGTCTTCTTTCCCCATGCTGCGGAAAATATCTTCACACAATTGCTTAACATCTGTTAGTTTGCAGGTAACATTCCTGGCAGCTACCTGACCCTTAACTTTAGCCCATATGTTCTCAATCGGGTTAAAATCAGGATGGTATGGTGGTAATCGTAACACTGTGTGTCCGTGGAGATTCAAGATATTGTCTACAGAATACTGCACACGAGCTGGTTTATTTTCCCTCACAAGTTTTGCTAATGTGGGTTTCAACATATCCTGTGAAAAGGGAATATTGTTGCTTCTTAACCACTCTTGCAATTCTTGTTTTGATTTATTAGAAGATGGGGCCCTATTTATTTGGACATTATGATATGGGGTGTTATCTATCACATCGACACTTCTGTTTGGAAGATTAGGAATTAATTTTTCCAACAACCATTTTTCGTAATTAATTTGATTCATGTTGTGATGATAATCCCCTGTCGCTTGGTTTGATTTCCATATTGCAAGAGCATTCGGTACGAAACCGTCTTCCCCACCTGCGTGAATTATTATCAAGCGCTGCCCCTTAGAAACAGGTGTTAGCAGCCCGTTCACAGAATCGTCACTCCACGATTTCTTTTGGACATGAGATGAAAGTACATATGTTTCATCCATGTAAATAATAGGGCGATTTTCACTTCGGAATTTTTTTATCATTCGCAAATATTCAACCCGTTTCTCCCGAATGTCGGATTTCTCAATTAATACCTGGCGAAGTGATTTGGTCTTTCGCCACCTGAAGCCGAGTTTCTTAATTATTTTTCTCAATGTTGTGTTGCAACCATCAAAATTAATCGTGTCTTTTAATTTGAGTCGCAACGTTTCGATGGTGGGCGAACGCTTCTCTGTAAAATAAAAGTCATAGATTGTTCGACGAATGACTTCTTTATCAAATTCATCTATATTTATTTTACACGTTTTCTGTCTTCTTTTGTCCGGCGTCTCAAATGAGGTTCCTTCACCCGCCTCCATTTTTTTAGCTTCCCTTTTTATTTCTTGCACCGTAGTACGTGAAACTTTGGTCGCTGCCGAAGCTCGCAATTGTGCTTTTTTAAATGGAATTATTGGTTCCCCATTTTTTTATTCTTCTTCCATAAAAAGTGTGACATTCTAAAGCATTTCTCTAGATTGTGAATTTAATTTCTTTCCCTTCAATTTCGATATAATAGGCGGCATTTTACTGGGTATGCACGCACACGCACTCGCACACAAATACACAATTTTACACAAGTGGTGGTGTTAATAAATTACGATTATTGAACCTTACACTAAGAACAGAAATTGATTTTCACTTTAAATCTAACTGCCACAAGACACTTTTCAATAGGCCTACTGATGTGATGTTTTCCTGTCACACAGTAACACAGGCGGGAGCTCTAGAAATGCCAGGTAGTTGACCCTCCCACCCTAATTTTTGTCCTTATCCCAACGGTCGTACAAGCTCGGAGATATAATGCGTTAAGTTGTACTTCCTTTTTCGGTTCATGTAATATACTGTTGATGTGTATTGGTAATGGTAAACCAACTTTGTGTAGATCTTTGATGAATGCTGATATGTGTGGGTTCCGAAGACAACCAAATAATACGTGATGTAGATCTCCTACCTGACCACACTCGCACATGGGCGACTGTATGCTTCGCATTGGATGTAGGTACTGTTCCCAATCGGAGATGCATAATAATTATGGAATCTCTAGCAGGCAGTTTGATGGTATCGAACCAGGGTTTCTTTTGGGGTGTTGGTTGGATTATGCCAAATGCCTTCGACTGTTGTTGGTGGTATTGCCTCCAAGAGGATTGCCATTTCTGTTTCAAAATGTCTATGTAGTGTGGCAAAATATCATGTAAGGGTCAATCCATTAGAAATGAACCAGGCCAAGTTGCTCGACATTTTTGATTTTCCTAATTTTTTTACCAGTTATTTCCCAACTAAATGTGAGTTCAAAACTATGGTAAAAAAATTTTTGGGCTCATACTTTTTTTTTGGCGGCCATTTTAAGTTTGCTTTTTAACCATATTTCAGTCGAAAACATGTTTTGCACAAATGTATGTAACTCCGTTAATTTTATAGATAACAAGACAAAATAAACACCAAAATTATCAGAATGAAATGCTCTACATTTTTGTTTTAACACAATATTACCTAAGTAGTGAGGAAAGTGAAGAAAAAAATTCAAAACTACAAACTGAAAATTGACTCAAAACGGGAGTTTTAGTGCCGCAAAATTATTAGAAGGAAGAAAGACTCGCCCTTAATTATTTTTTCTCGTGTAGATCTACTATAGGACTACTCGCTGTAGAAGTTTAAAGCTTGAGAACTTTGCGGTTTTTTTTATACAGATATAAAGATGTGATAAAAATTTGGTGACTGAGACTCAAATGGTTCCCGAGTTACAGTGCATCGAATTTGGCCAAAAATTGCGTTATAGGCACACGAAATTTAATAGTACCAAGGCTAACTAGATGGTAGTATGTTACTTTAACACATTATAAAGAGAAAAACATGAATGAAATAAAATTTTAAGTATTATAAGGTTACTAGCATGTGCCCGCGGCTTCGCCCGCGATAATTATTTCAAGAATTAAAAATTAAGAGCATAATAGTTAAATCATTACATTTATTAACACCTAAATCGCATGGACTACATACCACGATCAGATAGCATCGACTGGTAAAAGTGACCTCAGATTCGAGTTTCTTGGCCAAGAAAACCTCTGTATAGTGAGATTCGTCCAAATAAAACAACGTTTGACCATATTTAGGGCTTACAACATTCAAGCGATCGCGAAAGTTTTGTTTTCAAGGTTTGACAAAAATAGCCAAAGCCAACTGTAATTGATTTGACATTGAAATGTATAACTGAAAACTTATGTTTTGAAAACGCAAAAAATGCACGTTTTTTGCCAGTTTTTCACTCATAACTCACGAACGAAAACTAAAATTAAAATTCCGGCTTCGAGGTGCATTTTCCGACCCTTCAGCACACCTATGTTTAAAATTTCAGATCTCTGCGTTCAGTAGATTTCGCTGGACATCGAGGAGAATTCCTTTTATTAATATAGATAATATGAATTATAATGATACCGGTACCTTCTCTAATTTGTCAAACATACATTTCATTTAATCCAAGCCCACCTGATACCACTGGTAACAATACGTTCTGTGAATTTGTTTTGATAATTCTATGTAAAAAGGGATTAAGTATTTTCAAAAACATTTAATTTTTGGCATTTAGAATCAGAATTTTTCAAAATCCTATCTTAGTGAGCACCTACATTATGAAGCGAAGGTACTGTCAAAATTCCAAGTCTCTACCTGTTATAGTTTAGGCTGTACGTTGATTCCTGTCATTCAGTCAGTCATTCATTCAGTCAGTCAGTCAGGACAAAGCCTTTTATATATATAGAGATAGTAAAGAGAAAAGAAGTTTCAGAGTGATAAAAAAAATTAAAATGTGCCTTCCTAGCCTTCATGGATGCAAACTTATTTATAATAGAGTTGAAGTCTATAGTAGCAGCCACATCACGTTCAATTGATAATATTGCTAAATTACATCGTAAACTTTTCCTGTGTGCTCGGCGCCCAAGACCTACTTCGTATCGTCTATAAATAGTTTATAATGAAATGTTTATTTCATTTCTAAATAATATTACTTCAGTATTTAACAAAGTAGGCCTAATCAAGAAAATTTGACCAATAAAACAGTATATTTTGCCTGAAAGAAATTATTTCTTCTTAAACTGAAAAAATATGTTTTTCGATTTTGGCGCCCCCCCTTTACGGTGGCCGCCCCGTTCGCCCCCACCCTTGGAACGCCACTGATTTTCATTAATATATTTTATTATTATTCAGCTGTATTTATACTTATTTTAGGTACGAGGCCACATCAGGAGTTCGGGATTTCTATCTATCTATACAGTAGGTTAGACCATGGAACTATTGATCTTCAAATATTTCTATTGTTAGTGCATTTTATGAAGTAAATTTAACTGATGTTAATTTCAATCGATATGGTACAAGATGAAATGGTGAAGATGATTCATGGTGTGTAAATATCCAATCCGGCATTTGTCTTTACAACTGGGGAAACCATGTAAAATTGGCCGCCACGGGATTTGCACCTGGGACCTAGATGTACCGTCCGAAATAATGGTATACCTTCACTGCACATGCGAAACCGAGGGCACCAGCAGTAAAATATTGATGGTTTAACTCTTGAAATATCGCTGATAATAAAAATCCAAACAAACCATTCCTTCCCTTGAAACATTATATAATTTCTGAAAATTGCACTGAATTGATCAAATAAAATTCACATCATATTCATCTGTCAACAAACAGTTGAGAAACGATACGTGTTATCCACCGCCGTCTCGAGAATCACACACGAGTAATACAGTCTAGAAAGCAGTGGTTCACAGCTAGGTTTGGAACTGCAAAATAGAATCTGACAATGAGATCGTTTTCCCAGGCGGTGCTTTTTAATCGTGGAATCTACTCTAAAGCCGGAATTTTAGCTGCTTCATTAATCACTAATGGTTTAGTTTATGATTTATGAATGATTCGCGTGCAAGTGTTAATAAATTCTTTCTTTCTTTCTTTATCATAGTTTCACCTCTCCTTTTTTTAGGATTTAAGCGACCCAAGCCGCCCGGGCCTTATAGGGCCGCGACCTGTCGGGAGAGGGATTATCTTTGGATCACATACATACTTTTTTGACCAGACAAGGACATGGAGGGCCTCCCCGGATGAGTGATCAGCCCAATGCCGGGGCCACCTCCGAGACAACACGAACACATGGGACGAGACACAACATTCACACTCACACTCATTCCAAACAAGGCGAGGATGGGATGAAGATGATAATGACAGCCAGATGATATCTGGGGACCACAAGGGCCTAAAGTTACCCGACATTTGTCTCAAAGGTGAGGGAAAACCCCAGAAAAAACCCCAGAAAAAACCCCACCTAGGTAACTTGTCCCGACCAGGAATCGAACCCGGGCCCGCTGCGTGAGAGGATTGAACGCATCCCCTGAGCCACAGCGGTGGACAAGTGTTAATAAATAAAATGCTTTAATAATAATTATTATACTCTTAACTTTTAATTTTTCAATTAATTATCGTGTGCGAAGCCGCTGGCACCTGCTAGTGAAGTACAATGCAGAAATACTCGCTAATACCCAAATTATTTGAGCTTGTTTGAAGGCTGTTATAAGCACATGCAGTCAATTTCCTGATTCAGAAGATACCAGTGCATAATGCTATTAACTCAAGTACTCCTTCGTTGAATAAGACTAGACTGCACATTAATAAGACGCTGGTTACAACGAGTGCGTGCTGGGATGCGTTATTTTGTTCGTGAAGTGCACTAAGTGACTTCTAGGAAACATAATGCTAATCTTCTTACCCAGCTCTCTCGTTGGTGTTAGAATTACCGCAGGCTAATAGGCTCCCAGGCACAGGTTGTGTAGTGAATTACATCGCAAAATGTTAGGCTATAAGAATTTAATTTTGTTCGTTATATTAGTTGTAACGAAATAGAGATCTCATCAAGATGCCTTACTAATACACTCACATAACTTGGAGCATCCTAACATGGGGAATGCAACAAAACATAAAGTCCCCTTCAGAAAATATTGAGAATAAAATGTTTCAAACAAAAGTTTTAGATTTTAATAGGCCTTACTAAGTACTTCAACAAAAACTGACAGCTGATTACTATTGTTATTGCTTTACAGTTTCTGAACATTTCCCATTTTTCTACACTTTTACAGCATTCGGGGGTATGAACAGAGAGTAAGTTAAATGTTTATTGGTATGTGGTTCAGCTCAATTAAACTAATGTATTTGATTCTTGAGAAGGAATCGTGACATAGTATCGACATGGTTTGATAATAACATACTGACTTGTTAAAGGAAAGTGTTGTAGAATAATGCGCAGGAAGAAATCCTTCCTTGTTAGGCCATTCTTGGGAACATCCTATGCTTAAGTGGTTTATAATGAGTAGCTTTTCTTCTTCATCCACCTCGCCATTTGTAACCCATCTCCCTTTATTAACTCTCTCTCTTGGAAGAGAAGCACAGATTTATGCTAGCTATCTGACGACACTTTAAGTTCCACATGGTAATGAAGCCACACAGTTATCCCTATAATAAAGTCGTATACCAACAGTCCTCGATCCCACAGTTTCATCTTCTAATTATTTGTTATATTTAGCCATGAATCCAATGATGAATTTACATAATCCAGGATAGGCTATTGTTATAAAATCCGAACAAATTCTTATCGTCATTACCTTTATCATAATCAACTAAAAATTCCCTTTTCATCATCTTCAATCCACGGTTTACCCTCTGGTTCTCATATTGCAGCATCTGGCCAGCAATTCAGAGGTCGTCCAACTTTTCTTCCACATTTTGGTTTGTCCTTAATGACGCAATATAGAATGCATTCTATCGACATGATTTTTGCACTTATCATTGATACGTGTTAGCATTGGTTTGATTTTTGTACTCCCTATCAGTCCTGTTACATAGGAATGGGGACATGATAATGTTATAATATTTCATGTTTGTTTCTACATTCAATACTTAAGTTAACCTTCAATGTTCCCAGACACTCCTTGAACCAGATGGCAAGTGAATTCCTACTGCATCATCTTAAACTGGGCATGGAATCAATACTAGGTCTTGAAATTAATTTTAAGGAAATACATAAGATAATATAGAAACGATAGGCAGGAAGTTATGACGGAGAAATAATCTTAATATTCAATTGTACAGTTTCTGTTTCCTGGAGTTTCGTTAGCGTGGATTTCATAATTTTATAAAAACTACACTAGTTCCAACTAAAGAATAATGTGGATGTAAACAAACACACTGATATGTATTACTCCGCGACCACGTGTTCGTTGACACATTGCAGACGACGCAATTTCTAATATTGATCAAAGAAAGCTAGCATCTACAGAAACAAAGCTGGATTTCACAAATATTACATACGTTTAAAATCCTATGAACCAATACGAAATACGGCAATGCGGAAGAGGTTAAGATGAACGATCGTAACTTAAAAACATTCAAGATCACAGTTTTCTTCGCCACTATTTCAAGGCTTTTCTCGCTTGTGCTAATCAACACTGGGTGGTGAGGCCTGATTAGCCCCAGCCATTTAACTGTACTACTGTCTTTTATTATTTATAATAGCTGTGGTAAGCCTTTTTTCACCGTATGAATTAAACGAGGAATACATGACAAGTGACTGCTATTTTTTCGTATCTTTGTTGTCATCAGGCATGCGCGTCGCTTTACGTTCAACCGATAATATCAAATAATAATAATGGTATTCCTTAAATCAGATAGAAAGTGTTGAGAAACGTGCTTAATTTAGTAGTAGGCCTACATCAAATACATTACTTACCTTTTATGCTTGCATTAATAATCGGAAGACGACAAGCAAGAGCCTGGAGGGGTTGTGCATCCAACTGCCAATCAGAAACCATCATGTCACGTGGTTTTGTTTACACCTACTTTATTCTTTAGTTGGAACTAGTTATAAAGTGCTCCATTTCTGCGAGAGGTTACGCGGCCCGTAGGTTGGCTATAAACCCTAACCAACCTTCCATCTCATGGGTTCTTCACGCGTATTCATTGCTGCCAGTAGCTCTACATACGAATACAGTTATACTGTTAGTTTCCCGTTACTGTTGATAATAATTACCAGGGAAAGGGGTCCAGGGGCTCTTGTGGGGTTTCAAGATTCAAGATTCAAGATTTTTATTTGTCATTTAGTAATACACTGATTACAATAGACTTCGTCAATATATTAAAATTAAACAATTACTTATTTTAAAATTATAAACATAAAAATATATAAATATATAAAAAGTAGGTCATTCTAGTGACATTGATGCAAACAATATACACAGAAACAATCCTATAAATAGTTCAAAAAATATATTACATATGCAAATTTTACTTTATAGCTTGTTACAATCTAAACTACCTAGTTAAAATTTATTTCAGAAGTATCTGATGCAAAAAAGGCTTCTACATTATAAAATGCCATTTTAATAAGCCAAGTTTTAAGAACGTTTTTAAATTTAGTGAGAGACGTTTGTGTAGCAGAATTAGGTAACTTATTAAAAAATTTAATTTGCATGTATATATGACTATCAGTACATTTGCGCAGTCTAAAAGTTGGCAATTCTATTTTGTTATGAGTTCTAGTATTATAGCTATGTATATCTGATCTTAGTGAGTATTTGTGTATATTTTCTTTGATTGAGATTAAGTTAGAGTATATATAAAGGCTAGGTAGGGTCATTATTTTTAACTGTTTAAAAAAATCTACACAGCTGTCTCTATTCTTGGCCCCTATTATAATTCTTATAGCCTTCTTCTGACATATAAAAACCTTGTTGGCTCCAGCACTGTTACCCCATAATTTAATTCCATATGTAAGATGCGGATGGAAGAAGCCATAATAGGCTAATAGAAGCATTTCTTGATTAACACATGACCTTAACTTTCTCAGTAAAAATAAAACTCTAGATACTCTAGCAGTGACATTAGTTACTTGGGTGTCCCATGTGAGTTTCTCATCAAGAAAAATTCCTAAAAGTTTTACATGCTTATTCTCTAACGTTGGTAATTTTATACTAAATGTAATATTTTCGGTTTTTTCATCATTCACTTTTAGCTTATTCGCTTGAAACCAAATGTTCGCTCTTTGCAGTAAATGATTTACTTTTGATAGCGCTTCATTTAAATCAGGATCCCTATTAAAGACAGTAGTGTCATCTGCATATAAGATTGTACTATTTGGAATAAAAAGTGGTAAATCATTAATGAAAATCAAAAACAGAAGGGGACCCAGTATCGAGCCTTGCGGAACACCGACTTTTATTTGTTTTAGGGTTGATCTTTTATCTCCTATAACTACCATTTGTTGTCTGTCTTCTAAGTACGATTTAATTAGACTCAATTCTAAACCAGTTATTCCATATATTTTAAGCTTATCTATCAAAATTGTATGTGAAATGCTATCAAAAGCCTTACTTAGGTCCACTAAGGAGGCACATAGATTTTCCTTCATGTCATAAGCATGTAATATTTCGTTCACAAGCTGCTCGACTGCATCCACAGTGGCTCTGCCTGGTGTAAAACCATATTGAGAAGAACTAAGCAGATTATTTGTAATAAAGTATACTTGTAACTGATTTTTTATAATTGCTTCGGTTATCTTGCCCAAAATTGGAATAAGGGATATCGGTCTATAATTTGATGGGTCATTTCTATCGTTTTTTTTGTAAAGTGGTACTGTTTTAGATATTTTAAAGTTTTTAGGGAAAATTCCAACGCTTAACAAACGGTTAATTAAAGAGCACAAAGGTAAAGCTATTAAATCAATAATCATTTTTAAGACATAGTTTGAGAGTCCCATGTAATCTTCACTTTTGGAGTTGTTGAACTGTTGTACAATTTTTATTAATTCATGAGGAAAAATGTAAGAAATTTTGAATTTTATTCTACTTTTATTTTGATAAACAGTTTTCATAAGTTCCAGGGCGTTCATCTGGACATTACGAGAGTTATCGAGTTTATTTAGTTGAGAACAGTTTAGAAAATATTCATTAAAAATATCTGGTGATATTTGTGGGTGCTCTTTTTTCTTAGATTGTAAACCCGTTTCGTTTTTAATCACAGACCATGCCGCCTTGCACCTATTATTGGAGTTCAGAATATAATTTTCATTATACCTAATTTTTGCCATATTTATTTCTTTCTTATAAAGAGTTCTAGTCTTTTGAAATAGTAATTTATTTTCTATATTTAGTGGCGCCATGTTTCTAAGAATTATTACCTTATCCCTCAGTTTGGAGAGTTCTGGTGTAAACCACTTTCCAATATTTCTTTTAGCATGATTTAACTTCAGTTTTATTGGACATGTTTCATTATAACACAAAAGTAGCTTGCTTACGAAGTTCTTGCATATATTTTCTACATCAAAATTATTCCCATAGATTATTTCATCCCAGTTTTCAGTGGAAAGCCTTGATCTTAAGTGTTCAATGTTTTTAGAATTAACTAACCTAACTTTATATTTAGAGTTACCATTCATGTTTATTATATGCCTATTTTGAGCTAAACCTAAGTTACTGTATACTTTCAACCATAATACATCATGATCAGACATAGCAGCTGTTTTAATTATACCTGTTTCGACTACACATGTATCATGATTAGTGATGACATTGTCTAGGCATGAGTCATTTCTAGTATTCTGAGAGAAAAGACAATATGCATTATAGGATTTTAGCATATGAATGAGAGTACGCACTATCGGTTTATCATCCCTAATATCTATGTTCATATCAGATAAAATGAAAAACATATAATTGTTTTTTACCACTAGGTCTAAAAAATTTTCTAAAATATTTACAAAGTTAACATTAGGGACCAAGCCCCCAACGAATAAAAACAGGATGACACTCGAAGCCCCTAGTGAGGGGATCTGGTGAATGTGAACGTATGGTGCTTATGTGGAATTCATAGGCTCTAAACAATAATAGGCCTACAGCATAAATTGTGGCTCATATCGTGTTTCTAAAACACCAACAGGACTAAAGTTCCAATCCTTAGTTTTTACTAATAATTTGCAAAAGTAAAATTACTGACTAATGTTTTCAATGAGAATGTAAGGGAATACAAATTCCCTTTGTGGCCACTTTTCGTTTTTAACTCCTTCAGAACATGCCGAAATAAAGGTTTCATTAATAACTGTGCTGCAGAGTATTTATGCTACGTTTCAAGAAAACCTGATAAAAATACACTTTTAGCAACACAAACTTCTACACCCGCTTTCCACCCACGTAGGAGCTGATTTAGAAAATGTGATGAAGTAATTATGTTTTTGAGAAGTCTAATTGAATAAGTCAGAAGATCCATTAAATAACGTTTCTGAATAAAAACTTTGAACCCTCGTTTATAAACCGCATTGGGGTTGAATTTAGGGAAAAGGCTGATATATGCGTGTCGCAATTTTTTTCTTCAGGTTATTTACTTTAAGCTTCAAGAAAACTGCTAACAATAAATATTTTCGCAATACCAACTTGTATACCCCTTTCCATCTCCATAGGACATGAACCCCCCAAAAAACAAACAGACCTACGTGTGTAATCTTTTATGTTGTAGAGTGCTATTACCAAGTTTGGAGTTAAAAGAACTGCTAAATAATGTTTTCCATATGAAATTTGAACCCCCTTATGAAGCATTTCGGTTTGTTTACCCCTTGGGTTGAATTCTAGGAACTGTTGAAATACGAGTTTCATTATTTGTGTTGTAGATTATTTTATGCTAAGCTTCAAGTGAATCCAACTAAAAAAGTTTTTTCAGTAGAAATTTTGTATCCCCTTTTCAACCGTTAGTGTTTTTTTCAAGAAAATGAAATAAAGGGTTGATTTCAACCCCAAAAATGAAATGGGTGTATGTGTTTAATAATTATTTATGTTTTGGAGCATTTTTGCTAAGCATTAGGTAAAAAGACCCATTAAATAATATTTCTCTATATAAACTTTCAACACACCTTATGACCCCCGGTGTGTTTGAATACCGAAAACCCCCAGTTATAGATTCTCTACATATAACTGAACACACATCTTACTTACATTTACGTTTGGTGATGATGAATCTGTCAATCTGCCAATGTTACTTAGAATGTTAGTTAGAAATGTGATTGGATACTGGCCCAGTTTGCTGCATCTGGGAGCTCCTTACATTCCACTTTTGGCCATTTGTCTTACAAGGGGGCTATGCGTGTAGTCTACTCCGCAGGTTCAAGCGCACACATTTCAATATAGGAGATCGAATAAGGTTGGCTACATGCACTGTGAGCAGGTATAGTGCTGACACATGCATTGAAAATTATGGGAAATATTAGAGAATTATACTTCATTTCCGCAATAAGACGTTTGGATGGACAAGACACAGATATATAGAGATAGATCGGCAATGGTGTATGCTGTACTATTGGCGGCAGTGAAGCCACGTTAATGCGCGGACCGCCATGTTACTACACTGTAGCAGCTGATCGAGTACAAGCCACAAGAGCGTTACAGCGATGTGAATTTTAGCTAATAATGTAATTGGACTGAGGAGTATAAATACTTTGTCTAAAATGGTGAATACATGTGTGGTATTCGGGTGTAATTTTTCATACTACGACAGAAAGAAACTAGGAAAGGAACATGTTTCAATACATTCGTAAGTAGGCCTTTCATTATTATTGTTAGCCATTTCATGCATTATACATGCTTTAGTTTCTATGAATGTATTATATAGTTGTAAATAACCATAACCTAATATTGTTAACCATTTCATACACTGTAAATAGTCATATATTACTTTAGCATTTAGAAATTGCAAATAAACAACCTCAATTTATACGTATTTCTTGCATTGTTAATAATATTATGCTTTAGTTACCGGTACTAGGAATGTTTTATATTTTTATAAATAACTATAAGGATACATTGATAGCTACTATCCCCTCTCTATGGAGAAAATCACTGATCAAAGTTTTCTACAAGGAAAAAGGAAACCACGACGCCCCAGAAGCTTACAGAGGAATCGCCTTGGAATGTGTTGCATTTAAAGCACTCAATAACATCCTCCTGAAAAAGATCCACGACAAACTGATGACCGTGATCCCCGACGAACAGTATGGGTTCATCCCAGGAAGATCCACGACACAGGCAATAGAGAAAGTTCTTCACTACATACACAACGCACTAGACACACCCAAAGGACATGCATATGCAGCTTTCATAGACTACAAACAGGCATTTGACGGAGTGAACAGGAAAATCACCATCCGCAAATTACAAACAGTCCTCGGAGCTGACAACGAAATATTCAAGCTAATCCAGAACATGCTACAAGAAAACACCATAACCATCACCGACGGCCTGACTGAATCCAAGGAAATCAAGCAGACCAACGGCGTCTTACAAGGTGACCCGTTGAGCCCCATAATCTTCAACGTACTCACACATGATGTCATAAGAAGAGTCCAAACAGAGAGCGTGACTATGCATCTTTATGCCGACGATATGGTCATCCTAGCAAAGAAAAGGGAGGAACTCCAAAAGGCGATCAACAGCTTGCAAACATGGTCCCAGGAAAACGATCTCACTATAAATAGAGACAAAACAAAAATAATGAAATTTCGGAAAGGCGGAAGATTAACACAGTTGGATAGATTCACATGTACAGACCAGGAATTAGAAATTGTCAAATCCTACAAGTACCTCGGAATAACGCTCCAGACTACGGGCCATACCTTTTCCAAACATGTGGAAGAAAAATCAGTAGCAGCGATTAAGGCAACCCTCGACATCCCAAAACTTGGAAAACTGTCAGTAAAAACTGCGATCAGCCTCTTCCATCTGAAAATTGCACCCATTGCCTCATACGCAATCCAGCTCTTTTGGACACACCTAACATACAGCAACATGAAGAAACTGGATAGAATCAAGGCATCATATCTGAAAAGAACGCTCTGTCTCTCGAAATTCACGAAGAATAGAATCGCCTATGCCCTGACCAACACAAATTCTTTCATAGAGGATCTTCTCCGTACAAATGACCTCGAAGTCACTCCAGCCTGCAGCAGATTCCTAGACGAGAGGCGGCAAAAAGTAGACAATATAGACCCATACAGAACCCCAGCCATGAATGACCAGCAGTGGAAAGGAGCCAACTTCGACCTGCGCCACCTTTACACAAGATTTCACCACCGCATATGTAATCAAAGCCGATTTCACGACGCCACTGATCAGTGCATATGCAAACTGTGTGGTTTAACATGCAATGCTTATCACATCATTGACTGTAAAGAGAGAGTGTTACCACTCTCATACTATGCAAATGACGAAAACTTTTGAGTGTACACATTGTGTTTAATCGTAATTTATATTGATAGCTATTTCTTGTATTATTCATACTTCCTTAAGAATTTAAGAATGTGTTATAGGCTAATATTTGTAAGTAACTATTAACATATAAGCCATCTTATGCACTATAATATTAATATTCATATGTTATGCTTTAATTTATGTTTGTAAATAACTATAACCTTAATATACCTCTTGGTACAGAAAGGTTAAACTTTTGGATAGTAAATTTTAAATTTTGGATTTTTTATTTTGGATCTCTGAATTTTTTATTTTATTTATTTTTTAATTTTTGGATTTTAGGATTTTTTATTTTTTTAATTTTTTTAAATTTTAGATTTTTTATTTATTAAATTTTGGATATTTGGATTTTTTTACTTTGGATTATTTTTTAAAATTTGGATTTTCTAAATGTTGGGTCTTTGAATTTTTTTATTTTGGAATTTTGGATTTTTTTTATTTTATATTTTTAATTTATTTTTATTTTTAATTTCGGATTTTTAGACTTAAAATTTTAGATTTTAGATTTTTTAATTTGAATTTTTTGATTTTTTAAATTTTGGAATTTTCGATTTTTTAAATTTTGGATAAGCCTAATTATTGAGTTGATTGTTTTCTGTGGTCCGTTCCGTCACACCAAACTAATTTCGCGACGATTTTGAGCATAACACTAATTTCGTGACGATTTTGTCCGTAACACAAGCTCTCGATTTAATCCTACCGCGGCTAAAGAAGTTTCACATCAAAAACCTAATTTTTAGCAAGTAATAGGAACCAATACTTGAGAAAAATAGAAAGAGGACGTGCTTTTTCAATGTGGTTTCAGTGTGTTCACTAGTGGATACAAAATTTCAATAGAAAATTGTGAAAATAGACTTTAATCTAGGTTCTCGTGATAGTTTCCCATTGAATTACATGTAGTCTTCTGGTGAGGCAAGATGGCGGCATAGCGCAAGGCTAGGCTTCACCGCCGTGATCCAGATTGCCGGGCTGTGGGACAAGATGATTTTATTATAGAAATTGGATTTAAAAGAAGTGAACAGAGTTTTAGAAAAGTATGACCTCGGCAAGGGTGCAGCCAGTCTTTTTAATATATTACATTTTACAACAAAAGAATTCAGTAGCTCCAGGAATGGAGCCTACCTAAAGAAAGTAAAAGAAATGAATGTAATTTTTAAATGTTTTACGTAATTCTTCCAATTTTAAAAATTCACTTATAAAAAGTAGAGTAATGGCTTCTAGAGGAAAGGATCAGAAAGTAAAACGTAAGCTGGAGATAACTGTGAATCTGTAAAATGAAGGAACTGAAGAAATATCGAAATTGCAACGTCCCCAACCCAATAAGTCAGACCTGTCACGTGATGAGAGTGACGTGGTTACTATTCCCAGCATCAAAGGAGTGATTGAATATTTCCAATTCAATTGCACATTTGCATAACTTATTACATTCATATTTTTACAAGAACTGTCTCATCTATTCTTATCATCACTATGTGCCTATACCAGTGATTATTTCAAACTCTAGTTCCATTTTAATATTATTAGACTTAATTGTGGCAACAACTTTCCGTTTACAAAGATTCTTCCGCTTTCTTAAACACGCTTCTTCCGCTTCTTTCTTAAGTGTAGAAATAAAAGAAAACAAGAAGAATGAAAATAATCTCCAGCCATCGAGTGAAGCCGTAAACCTTTCTAAAGAGGATGAAGACAACAAATCTACACCTCCCACCATCAACGAACAGAATGCACTAGTAGAGGAGGAAGAGGAGCTATCAACTGTACCTATTACAAACACAATCATTGAGAATGAGGAAGAAAAGAAAGAAAAGCTAATACCTACATGTTCCGGAGGAGTAAGGGCTGTCTCCAAGGAAAAGAATAACCTACAGAAGAGAAAAAGAAAGCCTCCATCCAAATTCCAAGATTTTTTTATAAATCAGGGTAATTCAGGTATATCTACCACAAGAATAGCCAATGAACTGTCAATATACTCAAATAATATGAATATGAATTTGGACCCTTTAAATCGATTTTTAAATATTTTTACGCTTAATATCCAATCATTAAGAAACAAACTCTATTTATTAGAGACTATATTAGAAAAAATTTCAACTGATATAATTTGTCTAAATGAACATTGGTTATGTAAAGAAGAGATATCTCTATATATCCCTGAAGACTATCATTTGGCGAGTTTTTTCGGTAGGGAATCTCCATATGGAGGTTCATCTATTATGATAAAGAAAGAAATAGGTTATGACTATATTGACATTTCTACCTTTTGTAAAATATATATATTTGAAGCAACTGCTATTAGGATACATAATATCAGTACTATAGTTCTCAATGTATATCGCACCCCAGACTCTAATTTTAAGCAATTTATAGATAGTCTTGAAATGGCACTTAGCCATTTGACAAGTAAACCCTTTAGGACTAAGTATATAGTTCTAACGGGGGATGCAAATGTTGACATACTGAAAACCAATGAATCTGAAACCCTGGAATATCTAAACCTGTTGAGATCTTTTAATATCTATTGTACTAACTATCTGCCTACTAGGAACAAAGCTTGTCTGGACAATATAGTTACTAATATTCCTCCTGTCTATCTAGAAATCAATTTTCTGAAACAAGATATAATCTCGGATCATGCAGGCATTTGGATGAAATGGAAAGTTAATAATGAAATAACTACTTGTCCAGAAAAAAATAAAGCAATGAATGAGATGAATGTAACGCGAATAATCTCATATGATAGACTATCCAACTTAAAGGAATGCTTGAGAGGTATTGATTGGACACAACTATATCAAAATACGAATGCCGAAAACGCAACTAAAACTTTCTTAAATACCTTCACAAATTATTTTACTATCTATTGTCCTAAAGTAATAACTCAGAGAAGGAAATCAAAAAAAGCCTCAAGCCGTAAATGGTTTACTCCTGAAGTGGGTAGGCTGCGTACTCAGCTGTTGGTATTATATGACAAATGGAAAAATACATTAAGTGCAAAAGATAAGGAATTGTATAGAAGATTTAAAAGATTTTATTGTCAGATGATTATGAAGGCGAAAATAACTGCAAACGACAAATTCATCAGTAACTCAGCAAATCAATGTAAAGCAGCGTGGTCGGTTATGAAAATGGAATGTAGAATAAACGAAGCCAGTAAACCTAACATACATATATCTCCTGACGAATTTAATCAGTTTTTTACGAATATATCTACTAATGTTAATCAAGATAAATCTAACATATATAATTCTACATATCATGACTTCTTAACTGAATGTACTCACAAACCTACAAGCCATTTTAAATGGAAATCTGTTGATATGAGGACAGTCAAATTGATAATTGGTAATATGAGTAACTCACGCAGTGAAGATATCTACGGGATCTCAAATTACATAATTAAAAATGTTGGTGATGCAATTCTGGAACCACTCTCTTTTCTTATTAATACTATTCTAGTTCAGGGCATTTATCCAGATTGTTTAAAGATTGCGAAAGTTACCCCTATTTTTAAAAAGGGAGATATAAATAAACCTGACAATTATAGACCAATCGCAATTGTTCCCATCTTAAGTAAAATAATTGAGTCATGTATAGTCAACCAGTTATATAATTATTTTGTAGACAACAACTTGTTATATACTTACCAATTTGGCTTCAGACCGAACCACTCCACCATTAAGGCGGTTGAAACCATTGTAGACCACATCCTAAAAGGCTTTGAAAATAAACATATAGTTGGAATGAGCCTTATAGACTTAAGTAAAGCCTTCGACATGGTATCACATGCTATAGTTAGCAAGAAGTTAGAATTTTATGGAGTTGTAAACAACGAACTGAAACTGCTTGTAAGTTATCTAAATAATAGAAAACAAATGGTTAGTTTAAACAATAACTTTTCAAATATAGCAAACTTAAACGTAGGAGTTCCGCAGGGATCCGTGCTGGGCCCCTTGTTGTTTTTGATTTTTGTTAACGATTTTAGTTGCAACATTTCCTCACTTTCGGTACTTTACGCAGATGATACAACTATAATAGAATCAGATAATGACATCTTAAATGTCCGAACCGAACTAGATAGATCTTTAGAGCAAGCAAAAGCCTGGTATTCAGCAAACAAACTAATTGTAAATGAGAATAAAACAGAACATATCATATTTTCCTTAAAACAAACATTAGAATTAAATGATGAACTTCTTAAACCAGTCAAACTGCTGGGTATTTATCTAGATAGGAAATTATCATGGGATGAGCATATAAACAATTTGTGTAAAAAATTGGCTAGGGTCGTCTTTCTTCTAAGAAAATTAAAAACCTGTATAAGTCCAGCAATACTAAAGATGATTTACTTTGGACTATTCCACACTCACTTAATCTATGGGATCCGTCTCTGGGGCAACTCACCCTCAGCATTAAAGGTTTTCATATGGCAAAAAAAAGCAATTAGAACTATAGAGGGATTAGGGCCTAGAGACTCGTGTAGAACAGCCTTTCAACGATTAAACATAATGACACTGGCAGGTATTTATATATACTATAATTTAATGTTTATTAAAGAAAATATAGAAGATTTCGAAGAGCAGAATACACAACACAACTATAATACAAGACAAAAATCAAACCTTGTAAAACCTAGTATTAGACTGGATAAGTATTATAAAAGTTTTAAATATCAACAACTACTGTTTTTTAACAAACTGCCAAACACAATTAAACACTTACCTACAAACAATTTTAGTAAGACTATGTCCAAATGGCTTAAGAATAAGGCCTTCTACACCATTGAGGATTTCCTAAATGAAAATATAGATGAGAAAGTAATAGTTTAAATTTGTAAGATAAGAACTTGTATTTTATTTTTATTATTATGTGTATTTTTTAATTATGTATATATTTTTATGATTTGACGATGCCTATTGTAATCTATTTATTTAATGGCAAATAAAAATTCTTGATTCTTGATTCTTTCTTGATTCTCGCAAAGCATTTTTAAATATTAAATATAGTGATCAAATAAATCTACTCTTATACAATTCAACGGCCCTAAATAGCGTGCTTGCTCGCCCGCTTCGTGAGACATCGGGTATACTCGGCGATGTTCGTCTCTCGCAGTCTAAACTTTCATGACGACTACAAAATTATGAAGAAAAACCGTTTCTTTATTATATAAGGCCTAAGTGAAATGAACACAATGAACAAATATTCTAATTTTATTTTTACTTACAATTTTCATAGCTCTGAACCACAAACATTTTTAATAATCTACCAGTGTAATTTTCTTAAAAATCCTGGAGCCAATGAATAATGGCGGACGAAGCCGGGGGCAACAGCTGTAAAATATTGATGGTTTTATTTCTTGAAATATCGCTGATAATAATAATCCAAACAAACCATTCCTTCCCTTGAAACATTATATAATTTCTGAAATTCACATCATATTCATGTCAATAAACAGCTGAGAAACAATACGTATTATGTGTTCACAGGTTCTTTGGAACTGCATAATCGATTCTGATATAGTTTTCCGAGGGGCGCTTTCATGTCGTGGAATGTAGGCCTACTCTAAGGCAGGAATTTTAGCTGTTTCATTAATTATTAATGGCTTAGTTTATGAATGATTCGCGTGCAAGTGTTAATAAATATAATGCTTTAATAATTATTATACTCTTAATTTTTAAAATAATTATCGTGGCGAAGCAACGGGCACCTTCTAGTAATATTACAGCTAAAACACCAACGATACCAAGTCATGCCCATTCCAAATTTTCATACAGCATTTCCTAGTAAGATATGACCGGCAACTTTGAATATATTTATTTTGTTCAGAGGAAAAAACTAGGAATATGAACATAACAATTGCAGCCTTTTATTAATGAGAAACAAAAAGTCTATTTTAACCCTTCTTCACCTTGTGAGCGATGTCACGCATAATCAAAGGAAACCAAACAAAACTTGGTGCATAAATAGGATCAATAGTGTGGAATTCACGAGTGACTCAAAAACATATGTAAAAAGATCCCGAAACAAAATTGCTGACTACTGAGATCTAAAACCAAAGCCACGCCCACCCAACAACTTGGACTGTAACTTACAAAAAATATTACTCTGTTGGAATAAAGTTAACTTAATGTGGAATTGATAACTACAATAATAATGTAGATTCACTAAAAACGCCACAATTTTGCAGAAATTACAAGTAACAGTTTCTGCGAACACTAAAACAAACAAACCGGGAACCTGAATTACAGATACTTGCCAAGACAAATGTCCAGAAGTGAAGTTGGTTCAAAACAACTCTGTTTCATCTCAAGTCACATGGCTTAACATGTGCGATGGTGGGGAGGTAGCGTTCACTTTGTTTATTATGATCGCTGGTGCACCATTACAGTGCGTGTACGCACAGCTACAATGCACACAGGGCAGTTCAGTGTTGCCAGACTGCCTATTTTAAACAAAAGATCGCACGGCAGATAAGGCAGCATTTCTATATCATAGAGTTTCACTCTGTGAACGCTTATGAATAAAATGTCATTAATGCAATATCTGAAACAAACTCCTATTGGTTTGTGGTCCGCACTTTGAGTAAGAACGAATAGCAAATCTTGTAACATGACCAATTTCCAGTAGTTCTGAATGCATCCGAGAACTGATTACTCGGTTCTGCTCATCTCTAATGTCAAAGCATACAATGACACAATTAGGTAGCATATGTAATGCTCTTGAGATGGTTTATGTCCACCCGCATAGCCAGAGCGTAAAACACAACTGGAATGGGTGCAGTCATTTCTTTATTAAAATAATGATTGATGACGTGCCAACTAGGGTAGAAATTAAATAAGAACGTCCTTGTCATCACCGGCTCCTTCTTGCATAAAGTAACAGAGACATGACGCTTGACGCATGCGCGCATCTTTCCAACTCTTGCATAATAAGGGAGGCCTTTACCTTATATACGTATAAAATTCCAGCGAAATTCATTACTCGCAAGGGAAACTGCCTCGTCAAAATTTCATCGACCACTGTTCCGTTTAAAGTTCTTGATGGATTTCATTCATGTTATGTGCAATAAATATAAATTATACCCCTTCTAAGGTCTATGTCAAAGAATATGAGAAAGTATTTTCTCACACTGATACGATTATATTAGGCCGAGAATTAAATTTTAGATTATGCAGATGATGTTTATCTGTTGGGCGATGACATAAACACAATCGAGAGAAATGCAGAAATGTATGCAGGGATGTTGGATTGGAAAGAACTACAGTAAGTATATGTCCATGAAACGTCAAAATAATGCCATAAAAATATTAGAATAGCTCGAACAAGTGGATGAATTCAAATATGTGGAAACAATAATTACAGGCACAAATAATATTAAGATAGAAGTTAAGTCTGGACTGAAATCCGGAAAGGCTTGTTTTTATGCAGTTCAGAAACTCTTATCTTGTCGTCTTCTGTCCAGAAATCTAAAAATAAATATTTATAAGACAATTGTTATCCTGCCGCTCGTATTAACTTATATGAATCATGGTCGCTTACTCTTCGGAAAGAACATAATCAGAGAGTGTTCGAAAACAGGGGATTTAGAAAAATATTTGAGCCTAAGAGAGATGAAAATGGGAACTGGAGAAAACTGCATAATGACGAGCTTCATAACCTGTACTCGTCACCGTATATAGTAAGGGTAATTAAATGGCGGAGGAAGAAATGGGCTGGACATGTTGCACGCATGGGGGATGGAAGACATATCTCAAAAGTATTGAACGGAAGACCCGAAGGGAAAAGACCACATGGAAGATCTAGATGTACGTGTGAGGACAATATGAAGATAGATTTAAGGGAAGTGAGATTTGCGAGGGGTGGTTGGATGAAGTTAGCACAGAACACAGTTGAATGGCGGGCTCAGGTAAGCGCGGCAATGAACCTCCCGGTTCCATAAAATAGATAATATTCCTTTAGCTTTCTTAGGAATTGTCTATTGCCATTGAGTAAGTAAGTAGGTCTACTATAACATATAACTCTTTTTATGGTAGTAGTAATTTGTGCACTCAAGATCTTAGGCTAAATTGATTTTTGTCAAGTTGACAGCTTGTATTTTCAGAAAGAGCTAAAAAAAAGTATTAAATATATTTTTCAAACTGACTTGGCGGCCGTGGGGAAAGGTGGGAAGCCTACAAGTTGGAATATCCGATATAGCCTGTAGAGTCAAGTACTTAATATGACGAGAGAGTGCTTCAGTTGGAACAAATATTTGAGGGATTCATCCTTTCTGTGGTAGTTTCTATCAATAGAAGGGTAGTACAGAGAATGGAGTTGAACCAATCACAGCGCAGCAAACCTGTACAATCTGTTTTGCAAGATAATTATTCACTGAAATGAATTTAATGAACTATGAGACACACTTAGGCCTATGTAAGCTATAAGACACACGTATGTAGGCTGAATATCAAATATCTGGTAAAGGAATTCTCCATTTAGTTTATGTGGCCATTACATTTGCTTAGTGAATACCTAACCCCACTCCACCACAACAAACTCTTAAAATAAAACAGGAACTCACCTTATTCAGCCAAAACGTATCATGAGGCATGTCCAACAGATTCCCTGGCATCTAATTGACTTATTTAACACAACACAAATGCAAGAAAACCCTCGAAAAGTGCACAAATACACGACACACGCAAAGACACCGCGCGCGAAATTTTTCCACTGGTAACTAAGTCACTTCTCCGTAGATAGGGCTGCTAGTGTCGCAAAGTACAGTCATGGTGAGAATTTGATGAAACACGTCAGAGGGCTTAGGCTTCAGGAGGACAAAGATAAATTGATATAAAATGTCTACAGTAGGTTAATTGTATTTTAATATTCGCTATAATTAAAGTAGAGGATGCGACCGTTCCTCTCACGCTGAGGGCCCGAATTCGAACCTTGGTCGGCTCAAATCACCTAGGTAGAGTTATTTCCGGGGATTTTCCTCACCTGTGAGGCGAATGTCTAGTAAAACTTGAGGTTTTTGTGGTCCCTAGACAACTTCCACGCATCCTAGACTATAAGTGTGGCGTGTCTCGTGTTGTCTCGGAGGTGGCCCCGGCATTGGGCTGATCACCCATTCTGGGAGGCCTGCCAATGTAATTTTCAGACCAAACAAGAGTGCATGTGATCCAAAGGTAGTTTCTCTTCCGACAAATCTCGGACTGCGTGGGAAACTTAAACATCCCTACAATGGCAAATGTTAAACTAAAAGAAAGAAGAAGATTTAGTTCTAACATCTCACTGCTTCATGTCTATGCGGGTAGGAAGTGTTTGAAATATTGTCTGGATCGTTCGTAAAGTGCTTGGGCCTACCATAAACAGAAAAACCCTAATACAAACTATAACGATAGGCCTTATAGTCCTAGTATATATAAAATCTACAACTCCATGGTGCTGTAGTATCACTGTGATATTTACCTCCCTCCGTGTTTCGATTTCATTGGGAGATGGCAACTTGTAGGTTAAAAAGAGATCTCCGAAATTGCCCATTATATATCTATATTAATAAAAGGAAGTGTCTGTCCTCCGTCTGTCTGTCTGTCCGCGATGCCCAGCGAAATCTACTCAATGCAGAGATCTGAAATTTTATACCTAGGCAGACTAAAGGGTCGGAATGTGCACCTCGAAGCCGGAATATTAATTTTCGCTTTCGTTCGTGAGTTATGAGTGAAAAATGAGCAAAAAACTTGCATTTATTGCGTTTTCGAAGCATGAGTTTTCAGTAAAACAAATCAATTACACTAGGCTTTGGCTATTTTTGTCATTCCTTCGACATAAAAGCATCGCGATCTCTTGAATGTTGTAGCTCACGCTGGTCGATTCATTTGTTTTTAATGTCAAGGCACGCAAACATAATATGAAATTTTCATCCTACACCGAAGAGGATTAGTTATTGTTATTATTGTTGTTGTCGTCGTCTTCGTCTTCGTCTTCGTCTTCGTCATCGTCTTCGTCGTCGTCTTCGTCGTCGTCATCGTCGTCTTCGTCTTCGTCATCGTCATCGTCATTATTATTATTATCATCATCATCATCATCATCATCATTATTATTATTATTATTATTATTATTATTATTATTATTATTATAGGGATAATCAATATTAGCCTAAATATGGTCAAACGTTGTTCGATTTGGACGAAACTCACTATACAGGGGTTTTCTGGGCCAAGGAACTCGAATCTGAGGTCGCTTTTACCAGGTGAGGCTATCTAATCGTGATATGTAGTCCACATGATTTAGGTGTTAATATAATGATTTAACTATTATGCTCTTAATTTTTAATTTTTGAAATAATTACCGCGGGCGAAGCCGCGGGGACATGCTATCTTAAAATAATAAAAGGACGTGTTTGTCTGTTTGTCCACGATGCCCAGCGAAATCTACTGAACTCAGAGATCTGAAATTTTAAACATAGGTGGACTGAAGAGTCGGAAAATGCACCTCGAAGCCGGAATTTTAATTTTCGCCTTCGTTTGTGAGTTATGAGTCAAAAACGGGCAGAAAACGTGCATTTTTTGCGTTTTCGAAGCATCAGTTTTGAGTAATACATTTCAATGTCAAATTATTATTTATTTATTTATTTATTTATTTATTTATTACAAGAGATATTACAAGAGGTATTACATTTAGTAATACACCCGAATGAGCAAGACTGCTCGTGCTCGGGTGCCGTTTCAAAAATATCAAAATGAAGAAAGAGGAGAGACAAAGAAATAGAGTGTATAATGTGCTTAACTAAAAAAGAAAGTAAAACAAAAACATTAAAATAAAAACATAAATACATAAAAGGAGTGAAACAAAAATTACTTAAAAGCTAAAAAATTACAAAAAATTCTTTACATATCTATTAAAATTAACAGTGGAGTATGCTGAGAGATCAGGATTTTTTCTGATAATTGAGTTATAGAAGCGCGGTCCAAAATTAATGCTATGCTTTAATCCTGCCGATGTGAGACATTTGGGTTCTAATAGGAGTAAATTAGTATTTCGTCTAGTTTTGTAGATATGATCACTGGAAGAGTATTTTATACGATGTTTGTGAAAATATTTTAATATAGAAAATTTGTAAATTTGGTCCAAGCTTAAAACATTAAATTCCGAAAATATTAGGCTAGTTGGGTAATCAATGTGTTTTCTTAGACAGATTTTTATTATTCTTTTTTGTAAAAGGCAGAGGGGCTTAAGGGTAGTTTTCGCTAATCCTCCCCAGACGAGAATGCCATATTGAATAATGGACTGGAAAAGTGCTAGATAAACGGAACGTAAAACAGTAATGGGCATACAGTGGCGTAAAATGACAAATTTATGTATTGTTCGGCGTAGTCTATTACAGATGTAGTTAACATGGTGAGACCATTTAAGGTGTTTATCAATAAAAATACCCAAATATTTCACAACGGCTGTTTCTTTCAGTGGTAAGCATTTACAATTCACATCAAAATTACAATTATGTATTATTAAATTTAAATTTGTACATTTTTTCCGCGCTATCTGACCAGTAGATGTTAATGAGAAAGGAACTAATGTTGATTTATCCACGTTTAGTGACAGAAGGTTAGAATCGAACCATTTTTTTATAATTTTCATGCCAGTATTAGCGTATTTATATGCTACTTCCCATGAATGACCACTGAAAATCACAACAGTGTCATCTGCGTATGAAAATATGGAGCCGTTTATTTGATCTAGGTTTAAATTTAGCAAATCATTTACATATATTAAGTATAAGATTGGTCCTAATATCGTTCCTTGTGGCACACCAATATCAATATTTGATATTTCACTTATATGGCTGTCAACCTTTGTCATTATACATCTATTGCTCAGATATGATTCAAATAATTTGTAAACTGTTCCTCTAATTCCTATCTTATTCAGTTTATCTAATAGTATCGAGTGAATAACAGTATCAAAAGCTTTACGTAAGTCCAAGAAAATTCCTAAACAATTATTACCTTTGTCTAATTCTTTAATAATGTTACCTGTAACGTTAATAAAAGCATCGTCAGTAGATATGTTGCTCTGGAAACCAAATTGATTTTTAGATATAATTTCATGTTTTTGTAAATAGTTTAGTAGCCTAACTTTTATGCATTTCTCTAGTATCTTGGAAAAGGCCGGAAGAAGTGATATTGGTCTATAATTGTTTAAATCATTCATTTTCCCGGATTTATGTATAGGTATTATCACAGCATTTTTTAGAGTATTGGGGAAAACACCTTCTGTGAAACAAAGATTGAAAATATAGACAAGAGGTTTTACGATGTATTTAATGATAGATTTCAATGTAATGTTTTTTATTCCATCAATGCCTGGAGCTACATTATTATTTAAGGTCTTCACAATGTTAATAATTTCGCATTCATTAACAGGACTGAGAAACATAGATGTGATTGGATTCATGGCTGTTTTATTGTACTCCGAAGAGTCTGACGATGCCTTATTAACGTTTGAGGTTACACTGTGCCCTATTTTTGAGAAGTATTTATTAAATTCATTTGCGATATCCTCTTTGTTTGTTATGTGAGTACCATTTTCATTTATTAATTCTGAAACCGATTTATTTTTTTCAGTACCTATATCTGTGGCTTCATTAACAGTTTGCCAAAATTTCCTAGGGTTGTTCTTATATTCTTCAAATTTTAATTTATAATAACTAATCTTCATATTTCTTATAACAAGAGTCAGCATATTTCTATAATTTTTATAATAAATTTTCAAATTTTCATTGTTTGGGTCATGAATTACTTTTCTCGCAATCTTGTCTCTAGTACGAATAGATTTGATTATGCCTACAGTGATCCATGGCTTAATTTTTTTGAATTTATGAGGAAGCTTTTGATTGCTGGTCGCACTACTTATTATGTATTTCTTAATTAAATTATAAAATAACTGGAAAGAAGTATTTGGATCTTTACATTTATACACAGAGTCCCAGGTTTCTCTCTCAATAAGCGAGACTAATTTTTCATTGTTAATGTTATTTGAAATGGGCAAAGATTGTTGAGTACCTGGGGATTTCGAAATGTGACCATTAGGATTTTTTAGTAGAGAAAAAACGGCATAGTGGTCAGTTACGGCGCTACAGAAAATTCCTGGTATAAATTTCCATTTCTTTTTAGTTTTAAAAAATATATGGTCTAAGCAAGTTTCCGAGCCTGGTCTCGTAACGCCATTTAAAAAATTTACAAAACCATGTGCATGTAACATATCCATATACCTGTTTCCAGTAATATCTAAATGATTTTCAATAATCTGAATATTTATGTCGCCAACAATTAGATGGTTATCTGTTTGCTTTGAATTTATTAAAAAGCGTTCAAAATTATCAAGGAAATCATATTTACAGGTGTTCGGTGATCTATAAATAGCTGTTAATGAAAATGTATTGTTGCCAAACGTAAAATTTAAATGCAAAGAATTACATTCTGAAATTTCTATGTCAGTGAGAGTGAAGTCAATATTATTCTTACAATAGACCACTAAACTATCGCATTTGCTGTACTTATTCATTTTAACGTTTTTTGTATAACCGGGTAAATCAAACCCAATATCATGACTTAACCAGGCTTCCGTTAGTATAATGAAATCAAAATCTTGTTTTAGGCTTTGCAAGACAGTGCAGAATTCTAAAAAATGTTTATTAAGGCTCCGAATATTTAAGTGAAAAATTTTGAAATCATGGATTGTTTTGTTTATGAAACTAGAGCAGGAATCGGCATTTTCCAAGACTGTCGTTATTGAATTGTCGGAATAGTTGCTTAATTCATCTAATAAACCATCCATTGTTGGGGACAAAAATAAAAATATATACTTGATAAAATATATACAGATTTGTTTTCGGTTTAAATCTTACAACATATGTTACTTAGAGCTTATCAAGGTCCTCACACTTGTAGATTCTTTTGATGTTAGACTGTTCATTTTTCCTTACTAGAATTTTTCCGTCCTTGATCCACACAAATTTATAGTTCAGTTCCTTGGCGGTATCTCTTGTTTTATTTAGCATGTCCATTGTTGCCGCTGTAAGGTGCTCACCTGCCGTAATCCTGCTAGGGGGGAGGCATTCTAAAGAGAGTTTGCTGGAAGAGATGCCAGGTCCTTCTTCATCTCTTTTGGCTTCTTCTTTGAACTTTGACAGCCAGGTGTCTCTGCTGGTTCTCTTGCAAAATTTTATTACAATGGGTTTTCTTTTCCCCTCTTTTGTTGGTAACCTATGTGCTACACTAATGTCTCGCATGCAGTCCTTCGCATCTATGAGTGTAGAAATACGATCAATTATGTCATACACAGAATCAGACTTAATTTCTGGTACACCATGTACAATCAGATTATCTCGCCGGGAATACTGTTCTAAGTAATTTATTCTCATAGATAACTTTTCATTTTCTTTTTTTAGATTTGTATTTTCACATTTCTGCTTTCTTATTTCTTCTTTCATCTCGCTAAGTTCTATTTTGAAAGAATCGAACTTCTCTGAAATGAATTCAATGGATTTTTTCATCTCATCCATCTGGGCATTTATGTCACTCTTGAAATCATCAAACATTTTTCTTAGAGTTGTCAGTATATCATTGGAGTCACTCACCTTGTCAGTGGAGTTAGGTTGCTTGTTTCTTCCCATTTTTTCTTTCTTTGAGTAGAGCACACGACAAAACACGTCCGTCTCTCTTGAGAGTAACTAACTAACTGACTAACAATTACAGTTGGCTTTGACTATTTTCGTCATACCTTGGAAATAAAAGCATCGCGATCGCTTGAATGTTGTAAGCTCACGCTGGTCGATTCATTTGTTTATAATGTCAAGGCACGCAGATATCTGAAATTTTCAGCATAGACGGAACAGGCCTATATGCCTAAATGGACAGACATTGATCCGTTTAGACGGAACTCACTATGCAGGGATTTTCTAGGCCAGGGAACTCGATCGCTTGATTTTGTAAGTCCATCGTGGACGATTCATTTTTTAGAATGAAAAAGGCCGAAGACATACGAAATTTTCAACCTACACAGAAGAGGGATAATCAATGTAGGCCTAAATATGGTCAAACATTGTTCGATTTGGACGAAACTCACTATACGGGGGTTTTCTGGGCCAAGAAACTCGAATCTGAGGTCGGTTTACCAGGCGACGCTATCTAATCGTGGAATACACTCCACGTGGTTTATGTGTTAATATAATGATTTAACTATTATGCTTTTAATTTTTGGAATAATTATCGCGGGCGAACCCGCGGGCACATGCTAGTCAGAAATAACCCATTCATCTAGCAGAGCTCTAAGTTTCTGTTGATGCCTCGTATGTGAATTTTGATTTTGATTGATTTTGGCGCTACAATCGCGCTATAACTATTTACATTCTAATAATGCTGGAATTGGAATGTTTTTCTCCTCTCCTACAAAGTTGTCATACAAGGTCTCTCACCTCATCCGATAAGCTCCTCCCTCAAGTAGCTCCTCACGAAGCTGGGTGCACACAGCTCCCTATCTCATAAAAATCCAAGAAAGTGCCGTAGGTGGAACAAGAGCTTAGAGGTAGCCTACGTAGTAGCAACACAATTACACGCAGGCGATCTTAATACTCACTTACTTATGAGAAGGGGTGGGATTTTGATCACCTAACTTATAAAATACAAAAAAATGCTCCTCAAGCAACGCTTTTATGACCAAAAAATGTTTCAGAATTACCCTAGAGATTATGATGGCCTGAACATAATTATATGTTATTTTCTAAATTTGCTTTGTGGAAAATTAAGGTTTTGTTATTATTTAGAGTGTTAATTTTAATTAATAGATGTGGCCTATACTACAGTCCATTAAGTGCCAGAATACGGTGGACGGGAAAAATGCCTGTACGTCTGACGGTCATCAATGTATCTGTACACATCACTACTCGAATATGAAACTTAGCATACGCACCTTTAACGTTCGTAGGAAGAACGCTATTGATTGTGGACCAAATCGATTGACCGGTACCGGAGTAATGACCAGTCAAATGCTTTTTAAAGAACAAATAAAAAATCACTACACTGATATAATTTTTGCCCATTTCCAGATGTGGCACACTTACAGCTGTAACCGACGGAAATGTTCCAAAAGTTCACATTATTTTTTTATCCCCGAAAAAAAACATTAAAAATGGCTGACGCAACTCTAATTTCTGTGCAGATGTTCTTTGGACCTTAATGTAAGTAAAAACCGATTGCATCAGCAGTAACGGAATTCAAAGACCTGCAAGTTCTTCTTCCTATGACTTTTGATTGGAAGACACACATGGAAATGATAAGTCAAAAACTGAGTTCAGCGTGCTTTGCTTTAAGAATTTTTAATAATATATTAAAACAGGATGCATTACTTATGGTATATTTTGCATATTTTCACTCGGTAATGAGGTAGGGGATCATATTCTGGGGTAACTCCCATAGGGAGAAAATATTTAGATTACAAAAGCGAGCAATAAGAATAATATGTGGAAAGAAGAAAAGGGAATCTTGTAAACCGCTATTTAAAAAATTATAAGTCCTCACTCTTACAGGGGAGTATATATACTCTGTTATGTGTTATGTAGTGAATAATATTGATAAATTTCAAAATAATTTTAGTGTACATGGATGTACTACCAGAAACATGAATGATCTACACAGACCAAATAACTCGTTAAAACTCTTTCAGAAGGGTGCTTATTATTCTGCAGTACAGATATATAACAAGCTTCCAAACAACATTAAATTATTATGTATTCAAAGAAAGAGCAAACCTTTCAAAACAGCTGTCAAGGAATTTTTAATAACTCACACCTTCTACAATTTGGAGGAATATTTCCAGCTTGGATAAATTTGGCAGCTTGCAGCTTCTGTAGGCCTATATTATTGTTATAACATGCATGTATTTTTTATCGGACGTGTTCTATATCCTTGAGCCCCGCTCAACACAGGATCTACAGGACGAGATATCTACATCTACATCTACATCTACATGATAAAAATGATGAATTTCATCGCAATGATGAATGATGAAATCCAAGCTCCGCCCACTCCAGCCGTTGCGATCCTTGGCGACGGCCCGCTAGTCCTTTTCGTGCTCTACGAAAGCATCTGCAGTAATTTCTACAATACGAAAATAACCCTTGTACCACATTATTGCAATTAATACGAAATTATGAATCTTCACCATTTCATGCAGCTTTCTAGCCTAAACTTAAATAAATAAATTCTCGCTTCACACCTCAGTGATCGCTCGATGGCGTAATGGGTGAAACGACTGGCTACCATGCTAGCGGTCTCGTGTTCGAATCTTCTTATATCCAAATTTTATAGGATAGGAATAGGTAGGCAGGATAAAGGAAAAAAAGGGATTGAATAGTAGAAAGGGGAAAAAATAAAAGTTTTCCAAATTTTCAACGCTGCTAAACAACTAGGACTATAGTGGAACTACTAGAAAATCTCGAGTAGGAGGAGCTTAAGAGGGAGACCTGTTTTTGGATTCCCCTAAATGCTTTCTTCGTGAAATAAAAATTTTCTAAACATACATACAAACAAAATTATAATTTACATGACAGAAACATAAGCCCCATACGAGAAAAGTTCATGTTTAGGAACTGCTATTAACATAATATTAATAAAATCATTTATTCAGTTTTTAAAATACAGTTTTATGTTTAACATCAGAAATAAAATATTTCTTCTAATGAAGAGGAATGGGGAAACGTCCCCATAACACTAGCAGCATTTCCCCTTTGGATGGCTATGCCTATGCGCTGCCTCAGGTATTCAGTGGCGCGATGATCGTTAGTAAAGGACTGCAGATGTTTGCCCAATTCACTAACGAAGGCTTTGGCTTCAGAGCACAGGGACCAAAGATTTCTACTGCAAAGATGACAAAGATGTAATTATCGATTATAGCACAATATTTCGACCTCTTTAGCTGGACAGCGGATTCAGCAGCAGACCCAGCAAGTTTACAGGTAGAGGATAAATGGGATGGTGCTGCTGAGTCTACACATGTTGCGTCCCATATCAAGGATTGCCTTGTCTCCATGGAATTAGTGTCAAACCGACTTGGCGTTTGCCGTCAGAGCGGCTGATACCTACGGGTTCCAAGATAGCAGGCACTCCAGCAGAAGTCAAAGCTCTTTTGATGATGTCGTTCTGGAGAATCTGCCAGAGTTCTTGGAGCAGCTCAATGCATGGTGACCGTAAGAGTCAGCAGAGGCCCCACAAACACAAGTGTGCTCCTGGCAGATTTTACAGCCTAGACGTAGTGCTCCAGCAATCCGAAATGAGCAATTATCCATAAGTGTGCCAATTTGAGTAGATGGTATGGCCGAGAGCCAAGAGCTTGCTTCTTTAGCTTGAATTGCATGGAAACGTGCTTGATCCTGAAGGGAGTCCATACACGTAGTTAATGATTTCAGGACACGAGTAGAGTTAATGATGTCCCAATGCTTTTGTATTTCTCGTTGTTCTGGAGGGTCTTGAGAATCAGTGAGCTGAGACCAATGTTGTAAAGCTTCTGTTAAATGACAGACCTCGAGATTGTCACCGTAGTTAGAAACTTGAGACTTGACAAAATCGAAGACCGAATATGCAGAAGCTATAAAAGCTGGTAAACAGATGTCAGACAACGTTCTAATGCCAAGACCACCTAAGTTAATGGGTAAACTAGATAAACGCCAATTTTTATCTTCTAATGGGAAGTTGAGGATTGATTCCAAACAGTTCCAAAGTAATCCGTCTGCTTCATTGAGAAGCGAAGGAAAGAACCAAAGTGGGGTGGTTCGCAAGTAGTAGGTATATTTTGGAATCGCAAAACAATTTTTTAGTAAGAAGTACGCTACATGTGCATTTAAGTGAAGCAAACGTTTCAGTGATCTTTTCATTTCTTGAATCTTCATATGAGCCGTTGATTCTATATTTTCAACGAAAATTGGAGATCCTAAAAGAGCCAATTCTGATTTAGAAATTACTCTTATGCCAGGGGCAATCTTCCAAAAATTGGAAACAACTGTGTAATCTACTCCAGAGCAGAAATATAATTCACATTTATCAGGGTTTATCTCCAAACCCAGACACTGACAATACTGCACTACTTTCTGGAAATCAGCAAGGACTTTGTCTGGCTCATCACACAGAGTACCATCATCTAAGTAAAACAAGTTAAGGAAGCTCTCCAATTCTTTAACGACAGAATGGATAGTGAGACTGAAAAGTAAAGGTCCTGTAGGGTCTCTTTGTTGGGCACCTCTTTGTGATGATATGACATGTGACTGAAAATATAAGTTGGACGGAAATCTATACGCTTGCCACAGAAAAGCATAAAGTTCTGCGATCTTTTCTCTGACATTATTAAGCATGCAGTCTCTTTCTATGCAGTTAAAAGCATTGCGAAAATCAATCTTAAGAAGCACTTTGCTACTTTTTTCATTGTTTGCTAAGAAAGTGCATACAGAGTGAATGACGGCTTCACAGCCATTACTAGTTCCGAACCCTAGCTGGTGAGGAAGAAAATACTCATTTGATTCTTTTCTAACAGATGAACAGGCTAACTTGGAAACTAGCCTGCGAAAAACGTTACCAATAGCAATTGGCCAAATTCCACCTCCCTTCTTCTCAAGAGCGATTAATGTTCCTCCATATAAGAGTGGACAAATAGTATCGATTACTTTATCTGCTAGTATAAAGTTACATAAATTGGTAATAGAAAGGAGAAGTCTTCTAGCAGAGTCACCAGCAGACGTCGATGTAAGGTCATTGATATGTTGTGGTCGTAATCCATCTATCCCTGAAGAAGATCCCTTAGGAAATCTGTTAATTGCTGTTGTGACCATTTCCAAACTAACAGATAAAGATGGGCTAGTAGAAGCAGAAGGTTCAGGAAATAAAAGAGGTCTTGAAGGTGCAGGGTGCTTTTCTAATAATGCTTCATATGTTGACAATGAGTGAGAAGCTAAACCCATGTCAGAAGAGAGGATACGCACTGCACCATGGATGTCACCATCTGACACTTTAGCTTCTACAAGGCGAGACATAGGAGATTTATGTTTTTCCCGAATAGGGAAAGATGTCATTCTGAAGTCTCTTAGATTATCCTTGATAATTGACACTAGGGATTTCTTGTATTTCTTTTTGGAATTCAGAGGAACTTGGAGTGCAATATACGAAAAGATAAATAGGTCTTTCCAACAGTCTACAGTATTTTGGGAAACACAGCGATCAATGATTTGAGAAAGTTTATCAGCTGCGTAAGATCTTGCGCCCTTAGGAATTCTTCTCAGAACTTTTATATTATTTTTGTAAGACGCAAGGTGAGAATAGAAAGGATTGTCAGATATAACTTGCGTAGATTGATTATCTCCAAAAGGTTGATGAGGGTGTGCTCTCGACCAGTGAATACGTAGGCCTCTAGTACCTTTGAAGAATTTGTCACTACATAGAGGACATAAAATTAAATCTGCGTCATCACACGGAGTTGTCTGTGACTTCATTTGAGACACACATGAAGGACAAGTCCATTGTAGATCTGATTCAGTGTGAACAAAAGCTTCTTCATCACATAACCCAACGCACAATCTATGGTACCAGTTGTTACATACTTCACAAAAAATTAATAAATTATCCTTGGCATTTGTGGATTTCTTGCAGAGGGGAGAGTCCTTAAGTTCCATATTAATTGAAAAATTATATGAAACAAATCATTGGTGGCACACACAGATAGGCCCTAAATGAAGTGAAGGAAACAAAAGTACCACACGGAAGACAAAGGTTCATAAGTAGCATATCTTCTGTGTGCCTGGCAAGGCCTTTTGGAGTTCCTATGGTCTTCAAAAGTAGAAATTATAATATAAATTCACAAAGAAACCATACATAACCAAGCATTGCTATGGTGGATCAACAACACCGAATCTACGCAGTTGAAAAATTCTAAGGATATTAAGAAAATGATTAATGAAAGGACACAAACGCTTCCACGAGTCCAGAATTATTAGAAGACCTCAAAAGAAGAAACACTTCACAGCTTCAAAGTGGAGAACCATTTAAATATGAAAAATAGTAACCACTCCCATGAACAGCACAAAGCATCATGTGTTTTTTCAAAACACTTTAATTTTTAATTTAACACTTTTCTCTCTTTCAAATTGGCTCACTTCTCAAAAGCCTTGCTAAAATTATAGCTTTTTCATCCTTTTGCATTTTTGCGGAAGTGACTACATTTTCTTTCACATTTTGAAGTTTACTTTCGCATTTTCCGAAAAATACGATCGTAGCTTAACCCTGATCTTCAAAGAGGTATTTTGAACTATTGTGAAGTCAGGAAAAAACAAACATGAAAAAGCATTCAAGCAAACAGTCAAATACTTTGAACCCAATATCATGAAAGCTTTTACTTATGAGGCTCCCAAAATTTGCTGTAATACATAAAAACTATCAGAATGAAAAATATATTGAAATGAAAATATATTGTGGGGTTTTTAGCAGTTTTTTTATCTCATGTGTAATATCAAGTCATCTCACTGAGAACAATTGGCCTGTTCAGTACAAATCTCAGGTAGCAAAGAAACATTGCAACTGCTCACTTCCAATCACAGAAGGCCTTCTAGCCTAACCTGATTATTTGTGTGGATCCTTGACAACCTTACAAAAGTAATACAGCATCAGTTGCAGATTTGAATTTGATTTCTCCTCCACTCTCATACACAGTCTTTAGAAAGTCATCTTCCTAGAGACGTGTTATCAAGATGTGCATAGAGATGACATGAAGACGAAGACGAGGAGGCTGTAATGAACACTGTATTGTATTGAAGTTGCACTGGACGCAAGGGCACTTGCAGCGCTTTCTAGACAACTGCGGAATTCTGTGTAGTCAAGTCTTGTAATGGCACAGAAGTGTGTGTGTGCACAGCTGCTTTCACAGCCTGATGTGCTCTGATGTACTCTCACGGAATTTGCTCGATAGTACCTGCAACATACAATACATTCATATAAACATGTTATAAATGTCTACTGATTTATATATTAAACATACGAGGGTACCACAAGCTTAGAGCAAAATGTTAAAATGTATAACTGAGAGATCATAATGTAGAGATATGTATCAGGGCCGAGAAAAATACAAAATAAGAAACATGAATCCTTCATTACATCCTATAAATCATGTACACATACATAAAACATGGCATCAGAAAGGCCTTAGGGTGATTGGCAGCGTGTAGAGACTGTTAGTAACTGAAGATGCCTACACTCATGTTGTAAATACACAGAGATTATTTTTGCAATATGCCAAGAATGCACGGTCCGCATGGTGGCCTAGAAGCTTATCGGTACACGTTCTTGCCACAACAGCTGGCGCACTCCAGCAGCACATCGCAAAAATAATGTCTGTAGTTTGCAGTGTGGCTCTCATGAAAGAGCTAAGGTGAAGGATAATGTTGTTATTGCCCCTGTTTTGGGAAAAGAAGGCAACCATATTTTATTTTGCAGTACAAGCGAAAACCAATCAATGGAAGCAAAACAGTAGTGAAATGGGAACAAGTGCACATTCGTTTTTCTTAATTTCTTTTCTGCATATTGCACATTACAAGATGCCACTCAGTTAAGCCAAGTTCATATATTACCAATGTGATCAGTGTTATCAATAGTTCAATTTTCAAGAGCAATTGATTCTGAGTGCTGTACCATACCTTACTCGTGCTACATACTGCGCCATCTGTGCAATTAATGTAATTCACTTGAATGTACATTGAACTCATAATGTAGGTATTCAAACTGTTCATTTGTTTGGAATATGTTGTGCTTTTGTTGTCTAACATGTATTATACAGTGCCTTATTTTTTACTCATGGCCGACCGGTGGGCTGGAGGTAGCTGCGAGCACACAGTGTTTCTCACCATTCCTGCTCCTGCCTTTCTCCGCGTTAGTGCATGTGCTGCCTTGTGACAGAAGGTGTTGGAAATGATGTCCTTGTGCTGCCACGCATCTCTCACACGTTTGAAGAAAATTTCCATTAACACGCATTAATTCTTCTTCTGAAATTGAAGTAATTTCTCTTCTGATATTGTCTTTCAGTTCTTCCAACATATGCGGGTTGTTCCGATACACTTTATTTTTTAAGTTCCCCATAAATAAAAATTGCATACCATAAGGTCTGGGGAGTGTGGTGGCCATAGTCTTTTGCTGATGACCCTATCTTCAAAAATTTCCTTAATTAATTGCAACGAGAGATCAGCTGTATGTGCTGTAGCAGAGTCTTGTTGAAAATATGCCTGTGTGCACTCAAATATTCTAGGAATGGTTTGATTATTGTATCCCTGTACCTCTATCCATTAACTGCTTAGTCAAAGAATATAGGCCCTATAATTCGGTACGCATTCACAGCACATCAAACACCAATTTTCTGGTCATGCAATGCCATTTCGTGTACAATATCGGGTTTTCAGCACTCTAGTATGTTGTTGTTTTGTGTCAATACATGACCATGTAAATGAAACCACGCTTTGTCTGTGAAAAAAATTAACTTTGGGTCCACAGAGCCATCATTAACTTTACTCAACACCCAATTGCAGAAATTTACTCTACTCACAGTATCACGTGGTTGCAGTTCCTGAACTATCTTATATGGTTTTAATTTCAAAAGTTTAGTCGCTTTCCAAGCCGAGAATTGTGAAACCCTCATTTCCTGTGATAACCTACTGAGAGATTTTCTTGGGCTACGTTCTAACTTTTGTCCTATCTCATTGAGTTTTTCCTCTGTAAGCACACGGCGAGTTTTTTTGGGTTTCTTATCAAGAACAGAACCCGTTTCTCTGAATCTGTTTACAAGTTGAACTGTCTCTCTGTGAGGCGTGTCTACAATTAGCTGTGTCACTTCGCACGTAGGAATGATACACAAATATGCGGTGTGTTAAAGTATATATATATGGCATTATAACAGAACTATCACCATTTAACCACAAAGAACAAAACAAGAACCTCTGCTAGCAACGACCTCACATGCACTGACGCGGAGAAATGCGGGAGCCAGGAACGGTGAGAAACACTGTGCGCTTGCAGCTACCTACAGCCGACTGGCTGGCCGGCCACGAGTCAAAAATAAGGCACTGTATATAGTCCCATATCATTTTAATGATCACAAGGATGTAAAAATTAAATCTTGCTTAGTCATATACATAATTGGCAGGAAGCTAACTTTACACATCAATAAAGCGATAATTAATAAGAGTTAATATTGTTGTAACTACATTACATTTTGCTGTTTTTAAACTAACTTCCTGATGTCTTGCTCTCATCATTTGGTCCTCCGAATATCATTTCCTATCAATCCTCTCATGTGCATTATCTTTGCTCCAGGGCCTTACCAAACATTTTGGTCCTGATCCATCCTGGACCTAACATTTTTGTTCACTCACGGCCCTAAGCCAAACACCTACATTAAGATATCGCCTTCTCTGGCAGAAAAAATAGGATAAAGCGTATTCGAGTTATCACGCGTACAGACAGATACTTCCCATCCCCCATACAATCTCATAAAGTACTATTACGGCACTTAATAACTTATTTTCTACATATCATATTTGTAAATATCACTGATTAATAATAAAAGCATTCTTGCACTTTGTTTCATCTGTTTACCTGATTTTATTAAGTGTAAGAATGATACTTTCTGAGAATGTGTGGTGGATGGGGAAATGTCTTTCTGTCCATCCTTCCATCTGTCCATGTGTCTGCATGCGCTATAACTCAATGCAGATTTATTGGATTTTCATGAAACTTGGGATATGCATTTATAAAATTCCTGGAAAGAAGCCTATTTATTTTGACCACATCGGGTGGCAGGTACCGGAGTAATGCCGAATTTAGCGCCTATTTTGTGATAGTAATTACACTGAATGTATCATATGAAAATCAGTTCTCATGACAACATATTATTTTATGGTGTTCATATACAGCTTTGGAAATTAAAATACAGGTAGCTTTGAGAAATAACACTACCCACATATTCCTTCACATAATATGTTATATCAAAGTTCTTCCATTATCACTGCTTAATGAATCGATCTTGAGCTTAACTCGGAAATCCATAACAAAAAATTTTTTTATTTATTTTTTAACTTCAGCTGTGTTTATGCTTTTTTTTTAGCTACGAGACCATATTAGGAGTCCAGGATCTGTAGGCCAAGGAACTATTGATTGTCAATTGTTTCTATTAAATTCAACTGATTAAGTGTAAATTTCAACTGATATTAATTCAATTGATATGTTACAAGATGAAATGGTGAGGATGATTCGGCATTTGCGTTTACAACTGGGGAAACCATGAAAAAACCCATTAAAATTGACGGACCAGGGGATTTGAACTTTGGACCTCCCGAATGCGAGTCTAAGACAATACTATCTCGGCCACCTTGCTCGGTAATAACTTATTTTCTGCATATCACAATTGCAATTATCATTTATTAAAAAAAAAGATTCTGGCACTTTGCTACATCAGTTTACCTGATTTTATTTTTACTGTGTCACTGTGCTTGTGCAGACCTCGCTACAGAAAAAGAAATCAGCAAACTATGATAAAGAAGGTAATCATATTACCGACTCACAAGCCACCAATAAATGAGATCTGGCTGGGAGAGTCAAGTTCAAAATCTATATACACTGAAATACAGAACTGCGTTTGAAAATAAAAAACACATGAGGACAGAAAACAAGCTGCAGCACACAGTGGCATAACTAGACTACTTGCAGGGCCATAGAAAGAAAGCAAGGGCCCCAGGGACAAATTTTCCCGGGCCCCTGTCAAATATTAAATACACTACCCAACTCGCCCTTTATAATGTATGCAACAAAAAGATTTTGTAATGATATTACATAGTTATTAAGGGCCAGAATGGTACTTTATGAGATGGTCTGGTAGACAGGACTGTCTGACCGTCTGTCTGTCCGTTTGTCTGTAAGCGCAATAACTCAAACACGCTTTATCGGATTTTCATAAAACTCGGTATAGCCCTACCATTTATAACGCCCATGGGACGAAGCCTATTGATTTTCGTCCAAATCGGTTAACTGATGCCGGGCACGAAACGGAAAAATACATTAAAATGTTGTAATTAGGTACAATTTTATCCGTAAGTACCAGTTTAATCTTTTGAAAATTATGATTTGAAATGCCGAACGTTAGTGAGGTCTACTGTTGAATCCAAAAGGATTTCTGCTTCTACTTTTCAAAAATAGAAATTTTTCTTCAAGAATAATCCGTTTCAGATTAACTCCTTGAGTTCCGTTTCACCATTATACGACAGGACAATAAACACATAAAACATAACTTAAGCTGTTTATTGACTAATAAATTTTATTTTAGAGTAAATTTAGAAAGTAAAAGATAAAACCTGGCCGGCCGGACCCCCTTTTGGGCCCGGGCCCCAGGGCTGCAGCCCCGGCTGCCCCTCCCTCTCGTTGGGCCCGACTACTTGGGGCCCAGGGCAGATTTATTTTTGAGGCCCCCTGCCCCCAGCAAAAGCTACCAGCACGGAAATTTTTAACTTCTTTTTCTAGGGCTATTTTTTTTTGTCTCCATGGGCTTATCTACACAAAAAGTAATAAACAGAATAAGGGAGGGAACTCATGCAGTATTTAATGTGCTTATTTCTTACTATCTACTCTTACACAATTCAACGGCCCTAAACAGGGGCGGATCCACGGGGGGGGGGGGAAATGGGGGAAATTTTCCCCCCCCAAAATTTGAAATATTACGCGCAGATTATTCAAACGGTCAGCCTTCTAATAAATTTTGTAAAGACAACATAATCCAAATACTTAAATTACAGCAACGGCATTCATTATTTTGAAATACATTTGTAATAAAATGCCGAAATGTTCATTTTGATTTCATCTGTGTACTGGGAATAATTAATTTTTATGTGTTGGATAAAATATTTCAGCGCTAAGAGCCACGTGGCAGCCCTGTGCCCTATAACGCGACTGCGCGGCGCATCAGCTGGCCGACCTGAGCGTCATGTAGAGGCATGGAGATATAGCGAGAACTGAGGTCGAAATTGTGTTTAAGCTAGTTTTGAGTTTATCTTAGGTGCAGTTACAGGACAAGAAGAATCATGTCTGATGTTAACAAAACCTCAGGTAAGTAATTTTCCCAATATTGAGTTTAAATTAAATTTGGCCTAACATGTACGTTCCTGCGTTTCAACATAACTACATCACGAGTGGGTGGAGAAAAAGAGCTTAATTAGAAAGATCCCGTGTTTAATTTCAAATATTTGATAGCGTTACTACTGGTTTTTAATTGATTGTTGAGCTTGGTAGCTTCAAAACTAGCATTTTCACTGCTTCTAGGATATGTATATTAGATTATAAATAATCTATACGATGTCATTTGCACCTTTATGTTGTTTTTTTTTTTTCAGATGAGACGAATGAAGAAGAAAAGACAAAATCTTGTGATAGACAAGAAAAAATGGCCGCCCCAAACACTTCTTTGAATAAAAAACCAATATCTAAGACAAAAAGCCGTCAGCACAGAACTATCAACGATTTCTTCACACAGCCAAAGAAAAAACAACGTCTTGACAAAGAAGAAGACTTTATTCCGTTTGAAGGAGAAGCTGCAGCTTCATCATCGAGGCCAGACGGATTTGTTTTCCAACCATCACGTTATGATGTTCTGATGCCGTCAATTGTAAAAGAGCTTGTACCAGTAACAGTCTTATCCACCGTTTCTGAATTGTCAGGTGCTGTGCCTGTGCCAGGACCATCTACAGCCTTTGTGTCATCCCCTGTTCTCGATCAAGAAGCCCCAAAATATTATGATATTGGCAACCATATTGGTAAAAAGATTGACGATTTTACTATTATGAATTTATTGGAAAATCATTGGATCCCTTCCAACAATTATGACTTTCCCTTCTCATTGAAAAACTATTGCAGAAAAGTCGTGAAGAACTTTGTAAGAGCGAGCCATTTAGAAAACTACAAAGATTGGCTTGTCTTATCAAACAGTAAAAAGGGTCACAACTAGTAACGAAGGAGGTTTTTGCAAAAATATCCCCCTAAAAACCCTTGTCACCGAGCCTTTAAAGAATTTTAAGAATATTAATGGAAATCATGGCGATCTTGAGAGTCACTGTAATACACAATACCACAAATCTGCTGTAATGGCAGGCAAAGATTTTCTGAAACGGTATCATTCACCTCACTTAGAAATTTGCAATGTCATCAGCAATGAACGTTTAGAACAAGTGAAAGAAAATAGAGCAAAGTTGATCCCTATTGTCAAAACTAGGGAGACAGAACATTCCCCTTCGGGGCCATCGTGATGATGGGCCTCTCTCTGATCCATCCATGACTCATGCCGAAAATGAAGGAAATTTCAAAGCCCTTTTGAAATTTAGGATAGATTCTGGTGACGAAGTTTTAAAAAAACACCTCGAGAGCATGTCTTCAAGAGCAACATACTTAAGTAAAACAACCCAGAATTTAATAATCGAATGTTGCAGACAAGAAATTCTCGAACAGATTCTTTCAAGGATAAAAAAGGCTGAAATTTATTCAATAATATTTGATGAGACCACCGATTCATCTCACAAATCACAGATAAGCCTTGTGCTACGCTATGTGTTCATTGACCAAAACGGTGAAATCCAAATTAGAGAAGATTTTTTAACTTTTATTGACGCCTTTCAGAGTATGCCTGTTTCGGAGTACAATGAAGACGACAAGGACGAAAATGAAGCTGTGGAACTATCTTTGACAGGGGGAAATCTTGGTAAAATAATATTGAAGAAAATTCAAGAACTGCATTTGCCCATCAAAAAGTGTATTGGAATTACCACCGACAGATGTTCTGTGATGATGTCATCTGACCGTGGAGCTGTGCATGAAATTCAAAAAGAAGTTAAAAATGCCATTATAACTCCATGCTACAGTCATAAACTGAATAACAGCATATCCAAAAGCTCTAAGGTAGCTGCCATTGAAAATTCTGTCAGCGTTATGAAAGAGGTAATTTCGCTTTTTTCATACCCAAAAAGAGATATGGCTCTCAAACAGTTTTTGGGAAAGAAGCTCGTAAACCTATGCGAAACTAGATGGACGGAACGCCATGATCGTATTGTACAGTTCACAGTGATTTAAAAATTGCACACACACTAAAATCTTAAGACAGTGTGTGTGCAATTTTTAAATAAGTGACACAGTTGGAAAGCTTGGACTTCATGTGTTTTAATAGTTCACAGTGAGTTTGCCAGATATTGTCCATGCTCTAGAAAAAATTTCACAGTGGAAAGCTCCGCAAACCGCTGGAAAAGCAAGCATATTAGTGAAAGCAGTGATTGATACTCAATTTATTATTGAACTTTTCTGCCTGAGTGATGTGCTTTCCTTGACATTGCCTTTGAGCCTAATTCTTCAGAAGGAAAACCTAGATGTGGCAAGAGCGTCAGAAGTAGTGAGAAATCTTTTGAAAACCCTTCAAGATCAAAGAAAAGATGCAGAAGAATACTTCCACGAAGTATTTGTTAAATGTGAAAAAATGGCTGAAACACTAGGATTAGAGTTGACAAAGCCAAGAGTATGTGGCCCTCAAACCAAGCGTGACAACTATCAAGTGGCTTCGGTTGAGGTATTCTACAGACTCTCTACGTACATCCCCTTACTAGAAAAAATCATCGAAGATATGCGAGAAAGGTTCAGCCCAGAAATGATGGATGTTTTGAACTTGCCATTAATATTGCCAGATTCTGTAACGAAGACAGAAAATATCTTAAAGCTGAACGACACATTAAAATCCGTGATTGATAGGTTTGAAAATGTCCTAGATGGTTTAAAAGAAACAAACTATTTCAGACTCAAAGCAGAGCTTTGCCATTGGCAAAATCATTGGAGGGCAAAGGAAGAACGTGGTGAAAAACTACCAACGAAAGCCCTTCAAGTGTTTCGGGAATGTGATAAGGATGTATTTCCTGTGCTGAACAATCTGCTGAAGATACTTTGCACATTACCTGTGAGCAACGCAAGCTCAGAAAGATCATTTTCAACCTTGAGACTCATAAAAACTTACCTTAGGTCAACAATGAGTGAAAATAGATTGATTGGTCTAGCGTTACTGAACATTCACAAAGACATTCATGTTGATCCGGAGAAAGTTATTGACCGATTCTCAAAGAGTGGTAGCCACCGATTTATACTGTGATTTTTTTCAAAGTATAGCAACATCTATTCATGATTTTTTTTATTATTATGAGATCTATATAATATTATAGAGTTAATTCATTCAATATTGTTAAATTAAATGGTGGCGAGTGCTGCAAATAAGCTGAATGGACATTGTCAAAGGACATGGGTTAAAGTTTCAAAAACATAGGCCTACTTCTTAGTGCCAGACAGTGCCGGTACTGGCTTCCATTCTAGGACCTTCCATGTACACTTCTATACATCTTTGCTCATTTTTGTATAGTACTTAGATTCCAAATTGGCCAAACCGTGTCCTTTGATCAATATTTTGTAAATTTGTATATTTTGTCAATAGAAGGTTTGTAAATCCAAAAAGGGTAATTTAATTTTGTTCCTTTTCCCATTAATAGCACTTGTTAGTCAATTGATAATATAACCTATGTGATTTTGGAGCTCATTGTCTAAAATATACAAATCGAGTAAAAACTTCCCTCTATACTTTGGTTCCCCCCCCAAAATGTCTCTCTGGATCCGCCCCTGGCACTAAATAGCGTGCTCACTCGCTAACCCGCTTCGTGAAACATCAGGTATACTCGGCGATGTTCGTCTCTCGCAGTCTAAACTTTCACGAAGAGTACAAAATTAGGAAAACCGTTTCTTTAATTTATAAGGCCTAAATGAAATTAACACAATGAACAAATATTTTAATTTTATTTTTACTTACAATTTTCATAGCTCAGAACCACAAACATTTTTAATAAACTGCCAGTGTAAATTTCTTAAAAATCCTGGAGTCAATTAATAATGGCAGGCGAAACCGCGGGAACATGCTGTAAAATTTGATGGTTTAACCCTTGAAAAATCGCTGATAGTAAAAATCCAAACAAACCATTCCTTCCCTTGAAACATTATATAATTTCTGAAAATTGCATTGAATTGATCAAATAAAATTCACATCATATTCATCTGTCAAGAAACAGTTGAGAAACAATACGTATTATCAGTGTTTACAGGTGGCTTTGGGACTGCATAAAACTTATGATATAATTAATTTCTGTAATCTACATAGGCCTACTGATAGGAAAGTATTTTGAAGGAAAAAGCGTAAGATATCCAGATAAGGAAGCATTAAAACATGGTTGACCATAATGCCTGCGTTCCTTCCAAGAGGCCAAGATTAAATATCGGGGAATCGATTATAGAACAGAAAAGAGCTGCAGATACTGGCCTGCCATTTAAACTTACAAGAAGGCAGTTTCCTGTAAGGGTAGCCTTAGCAATGACATTAAAGTCCCAAGGACAGACTTTAGATAAGGTCGGAATTTATTTGCCAAAACCAATGTTTATGCACGAACAACTATATGTAGCATTTTCAAGAGTGAGACGTTCAGAGGATGTAAGAGTTAAGGTGGAAAACACATCAGAACAGGGGAAGTTACTTGACTATTCTGATGAAGTTTTCACAAAAAATGTAGTTTACGATGAGATATTTTAAATAAAAATTGATGAAGCCAGCGCTGACTTTTGTAAATGTATTGTCAGTGCCTTCAGGATTCTAGACCTGTAAGTTTCGTATTTAAGTATCATTTTAACCATGGGCTATTTTATAGTAGGCCTATTAGTACAATAATATTAAGGTAACTGATTAGCAAAATATAAATGTGTGCATAATTACAAAGTAATGAAATGGAAAAAGATTAAGTTAACAAAATTTTAAGGTAACAAACAAGAGCTTTAATTTATTTGGAGAATCAGATAAGAAAGTATGGCCAAGAGAGGACTACAAGCTGAAGACACATTAGACAGACAGCTGTGGAGAAATAAAATAAATTAATTGTGACTTTGATAGAAACATTGTGTTTATTTATGTTATCATTGCAGAGTGTTTACTTATTGTCATTGTCATTGTTTGGTTGAGGGAAACCACAGCCTTTACTTGTGGAAACCCCTATATATAATAAAAAGATAATAAATTAGCAAAATCTGTATTATATTAATTCAGAATATGTAGTCACGTTCAAAATTATCTTTTTATAGCTTTTACATTAGAAAATTGTCTAATAGTCTTATGAAAGTTTATTTTCATAGCCATTGCTAGTTGATCTGCCTCATTGTTGAGCGCAAATAGTTTTTGATTAATTTCAGTTTTGAAAAAGTTCTTTCACAAGTTTCAAGTGAAATGTAAATAGAAATCAGGAGAAAAGTTGTTTTTAACTGTGTTTAATCAAAAGGGCCGTGTTTTTTTTTTGGAAATATTCACTGCCTCGTTTTACAAAATCAGGTGGAACATTAATTTTTATATTAGGGTGGGGCATCAATGGGGGCCCCCCATAGTAAGTGGGGCCCGGGGCGTACCGCCCCACCCTAGGAACGCCACTGGCAGCACATTAAGAGAAATCGCCAGCTATACAAACGGTTTTTACTTGGAAAATAGTCCTGAGTAATGTTAAAAACGTAAGCATACCAGTACCTGGAAAACATATTTGTTCCATCTGATGATCCAAAGTTGTCAGCAAGTTTATTAAGTTCCTGTGCTGAGATTTCTTTGAGCCCATAGTAGTCGCTGAGATTGTATTCTGCTTGCCATTCTGCCACTCCTCGCTGATTTGCTGTTGACAAGTCCAGGTAATACTGCTGATAGTCCAGCACCTGCAGTACATAGGAATGTGTTATCAATATACTGGTTATTTTTTTTTTCATATTAAAATTTCTCATGTATCATTTTGTCGATCAAGAAGAGAGACCTTGTATCTAAAGAATTACCCAATTTCAGGCCTCATTTGCAAACAGTGACTGATTTTGGCAGAACAATGCGTTGTACTTGCACTATTTACATCCCTACAGTGATGGAATTAAAATGTTTCACACTAGGAGGTGCCCGTGGCTTCGCCACGAGAATTCTTTTAAAATTTAAAAATTAAGAGTATAATAATTATTAAAGCATTATGTTTATTAACACTTGCACACGAATCATTCATAAACTAAGCCATTAATAATTAATTAATGAAACAGCTAAAATTCCTGCTTTAGAGTACATTCCACGACATGAAAGCGCCCCCTGGGGAAACTATATCAGAATCGATTATGCAGTTCCAAAGAACCTGTGAACACATAATACATATTGTTTCTCAGCTGTTTATCGACATGAATATGACGTGAATTTTATTTTATCAATTCAGTGTAATTTTCAGAAATTATATAATGTTTCAAGGTAAGGAATGGCTTGTTTGGATTATTATTATCTGCCATATTTCAAGAGATAAAACCATCAATATTTTACAGCTGTTGCCCCCGGCTTCGCCCACCATTATTCATTGACTCCAGGATTTTTAAGAAAATTACACTGGTAGATTATTAAAAATGTTTGTGGTTCAGAGCTATAAAAATTGTAAGTAAAAATAAAATTAGAATATTTGTTCATTGTGTTCATTTCACTTAGGTCTTATATAATAGCGGTTTACCTAATTTTGTAGTCGTCATGAAAGTTTACACTGCGAGAGATGAACATCGCCGAGTATACCCAATGTCTCACGAAGCGGGCGAGCAAGCACGCTATTTAGGGCCGTTGAATTGTATAAGAGTTGATTCCTGAAAAGTTACTACTTATAAAAAAAACTAGATCTTTTATCTCAACCAACGCGTTTCGCAGTCTTTGTTCATAGATTGTAGTGCCCAGGCATGTCCACCCTGTTCACAGATAATTATGTAAGATATGTAAAATTAAAACCAAATTCTATCATCCTCATCATCTCCATAATATGGTACATTTCCCTAAATACCAATAGTTCTTGTTTTTGGCCTTCACACGTACCATTATGCCTTTCTTATGTAACTAAGTTCCACACAAGAAAATATTAGTTTACTGTAATCTCATATTGAACCAATAAACTTGCTTAATATTCATTAATACTGAAAACTTGAATTGGAATCAAATAGGAAATGTCACTTCAAAAGTAAATAAAGCACGATAATGCCTGGTTTCTGGAAAACAAAACAATGGATTGAATAGGTAGTCTATGTGTGCTGTTTGTTGTTGATTCTGAGTTGAGCGACGAGATTTCGGAAAAGTTCCTTCCATAAGTTATGGAGACTGCTTCAAAAGGGTTCTTTCTACGAACACTAGATGGGTGAAGTCAACTTGGTAAGACCAGGTGATGCACAGCGCAGGGATAGTTGCCGCACCCCCTGTAACTCGAACATTTGACGTTAGGTACTGCTAGTTGTTGTGATACCATCTCCAGTTCCCTCGCTAGAGTAATTGGATCGCGTTTGTCCATTGTTTGTGGTGTTTATATCATTGTTATAGCGGTACTTATTAGGTAAGTGCACTAGTTTCACTGCGAAACTTTTTTGGACCTTTTACTTTATTCTTTCCTGATCTTTATTTGTTCCATTTTTTCTGTGTGTACTACTTTTAATAGCCTATTAAGAGGTTGCAAAAATATTGTGAGTGAAATTCGCCATAACAATAACAGCTCTACAGATGAGTGCAGCACATGACCCGGAGTTTTGGGTCACATGCACGCCGCACAATGTCTAACAGTATAATTTAATTTAATTTTAATTTTTTGGCCTTCATAGGACCACTTTAGTCAGGTTTCTGGTTGAGGTTTTTCTTATTTTTGTCAGCCCAGTACTTCTTCATCCTTTCTGACCACAATGTCTTGCAGTATAATTACACACTAAAATGATTTTTTCTGCTCTTTTCAGCAATAAACATGCCAACTCAGTATAGGAAAAGGGAGGGACCTAAACAATGTGGCCTAAGGAATGACGTGACTTACAAGAAGCTGTTTGGCAAATTAAGGCAGGGGAAATTTCCATTTGGGAAGCTTAACATTGCCATCATATGCCAGAGAGGACTATTCGTTGGTGCATGGACACAGGAAATTGGTAAAACCCTCACTTGGGCCTGAAGGAGTACTTGGTACAGAAAATGAAAAAAGGCTAGTTGCCCATATTCAGAGATTGTGCAGATAGGTTCTCTTTTGTTCTTTACGTGCCTTTGATGTAAATTTAAACTGATATTATGAATGCAGCATGTCTCCCATACGTGCGACACAGCACCCTGTCACGCTGCATCTCTCCCACTTTGCCTTTCAATTTAATAATTGTATTTACACATTTAATTATTATTTTATACATATTTCTGTTGCTGAAATACAGGGAGGAAAGAGCTTGGAATCTCAAAAAGAGTTTTCAAAATATTCAATTCTGTTTTGAGGTAGACGAATTTCCAGAAAAGTGCAGCGAGTCACCCTATCTTGCCTTACAATATTGTTATCGCCACAGTCTCCTGAGATAATATGAGTAACCTATATTATGTCAGCTGTTCGCTACCACAGTGACATGATGGAATATAATCGCCAATTGATGAAACAAATCTAGAGTGATACGGAAAAAGCGAATAAGTCAAAAAACCAAAGTTCCAGGAGAGACAAAAAAACCATTTATTTCCACAACATTGTTACAATATCTAGTTCAGCCCACCCAGATATTTTTACATACTATCGTGTACTGAGTAAAAATATCTGAACTAAATATTATAACAATGATGTGGAAATAAATTTTGTTTGTCTCTCCTGAAACTTTGGTTTTTTTGACTTATTCGCTTTTTCCCTACCACTCTAGAAATGTTACTATAATGAAGGTGACAAGAAAACAGACACCATAAATCAATAATATGTATTTAATTTAGTGGTTAATATTCCTTTAACTAACTATCTGTAATTTTCATAGCTTCATTTTCAGCTTTGTGAGAATTTGCATACAATAACACAGATCATTCAATATGCGTCATGGAGTTGTCAAACAACTATTGTTATTTATTGCTTTAATTTGTCTGGCACATTCTATGATGTATTTGTGTTTTATGTTGAAGGTTGAATGCTATAAAACATGACAAATAAACACGATAATAAATGTCATAGGATTGGTGACCCACTCCTCACAATGGGCAGTTATAATTGCTGGTGGTACGAAAGTCGTGGCTCTTCTAACTTTCTAAGCATTGGATTTAAGCAATAGGCCTTGAAATGATCAACCTCATTGAGAACAGAAATTGAATAGCAGGTCATTGGAATAAGTAAATGACAGTGTTGCTGATCCTTGCATCACATTTCAATGCTTATTCCTCAACAGAAGTATGTGTGGAATTCACTTTACTCCTGACAGGATTAGAATAAAAATAAAATCAGGTAAACTGATATAACAAAGTGCCAGAATGCTTTTGTTTAATCAGTGATAAATTAATTGCAATTATAATATGCAAAAAAAAATAAGTTATTTTTGTAATCTATCTCAGAGTGAAGCTCAACATCGATTCATTAAGAAGGGCTTGAGGAAAAAACAAAGGTCTAAGATTTGATTCTTAACCTTAATACAAACTCATATACACTGATATAAGACATTCTTAAAATATGTCAACATTTCAGAAAATACACTGCCAAAGAACTCAACCTAATTATTTCAGAGTAATATATCTTCTGTATATAACAGTATTTAACTTGATGAACAAAATAAACATCTGACTAGTGCGTAGGGATGTGTCATGGCTAACTGTGTTGCAAATTCCAAAGCTGTACATGAACAGTATAAAAGATATGTTGTCAGGATAACAGATTTCCATCTGTTAAATTCTTTATAACGTATTACCACAAAATAGACATTAAATTGGGTTTTACTCCGATACTGGTCAACTGATTTGGTCAAATATCAATAGGTTTCTTCCCATGGACATTATAAATGCGTATACCAAGTTTCATGAAAATCCGATGAGGCGTAACTGAGTTATCGCATGTACAGACACACAGACAGATCGACAGACGTTTTCCTGTTCCCCACATAATCTCATAAAGTACTATACTGGCACTTAATAAAAGAGGTCATGCCTTTGTCACCTTTGTAGGAAGAGAGAAAAGAAATTCGTTTAAAAAATGAGTAAATCAGGTCTGTGACTCGTTCTTGTATGTTATAGGTCCACATGTGTGAGCTATGCAGTCATTACAAATGGCAACACTGGAACACCCTTCACATGGTCATTTCCACAAACGTCAATATTTCTGTGCGATTTTTACCATCTGTTTGTTAACATCAAATGAACATAGTCTGTAAGCTTTGGGATATCTACAGTATGTGCCTATGTATTTCATTAAAAGAACATTTTTACGTTCCTTATAATGAAAATGTTAAAAAAACTATTAATGATAAATTAATTAAATAAATTAAATTAAATTAAATAATTATAGATTATGTTGTTCATATTATATTAACAGAATCGAACAAAAATGTTGATAATTGTTGAAAAGTTTATATAAACGGGATTTCAGTGCACAGAACATGGCCGCTACTTTGAAACGACTGTTTCTTGTATTATAATTGTTTAAACTTCCCAATATGACCGTATTAATTTTTTCTTTGGATGTAACATTGTGTAAAAATGCTCATATACACAGTTATCCTGTTTTCAAGACAATAATGTATGTAAAATCAGTTTACAAATAAAAAAAAAAGTTTGCGTGGAACGCCACGCGACAGAAGTGAATCTTGTTTTAATTTTAATGGTTTCAATTTTTTATTATTGTATTTTTTCAATTTTGCATTATTGGACTTATTAAGTTAATATTGGGTTTTTGGACTTTTTTAAATTAATTTTTTGATTTTTTAATTTTGGATCTTTGAATTGTTAATTTTGAATTTTTTAATCTATGGATTTTTAATTTTTAATTTTGGTTTTTTTAATTTAAATTTTGAATTTTATTATTGTTTAAATCTTGGATTTTTATTTTTTTTAATTTTGAAAATTTGGATTTTTTAATTTTAGATTTTTAATTTTTTTTTAATTTTGGGTTTTTAATTTTTTTTTAATTTTTGATCTTCGAATTTTTTAATTTTTAATTTTCTAAATTTTGGATCGTTGAAATTTTTATTTTTGGATTTTTTAAATTTAAATTATTGATTTTTTATTTTGGATTTTTCAATTTTTCAATTTTAGATTTTTAATTTTTTTATTTCTAATTTTTTGATTTTTTAAAAATTGGATTTTTAGATTTTTAAATTTGGATCTTTGAATTTTTTAATTCTTGATTTTTTAAATTAAGATTCTTTGAATTTTTTATTTTTGGATTATTAGATTTTTCAATTTTGGATTTTCAATTTATTATGTTTTTTTAATTTTAAATTTTGGATTTTGTAATTTTGCATTTTGATTTTTTAAATTTTTGTTTTTTTTTTATTTTTTTAATTTTGGATATTTGGATTTTTCATTTTGGATTTTTAATTTTTTAAAATTTTGGATTTTTGTACTTTTTAATTTTGGATCTTTTATTTTTTAATTTTGGAATTTTGGATTTTTTAAATTTTGGATCTTTGATTTTTTTTATTGTTTGGATTTTTTAAGCGTGGTAATGAACCATTATTATTACTACTAGTACTACTACTATTCCCATTTGCAGGTCCTTGTACTAGGTCGGAATTTTTTTTTTTTGATTACTCCTAATCATTGAGTTGATTATTTTCTGTGCAGTCCGCTCCGAAACACCTTAGTAATTTCGTGACACTAATTTCGTGACGGTTTTTGAGCATGACGCAAGTTCCCGATTTACCCCTACCACTGCTAAAGAAGTTTCACTTAAAAAATAATACTTCCGAGATATCCCATGCAAATAAGTTGGGGTCTTTATCACCCCAGTGGTATCCGTACTCGGTGGTAGGAAGCTTACCAATTATGAAAACAGCATGCAGTTGCAACAATAGTGAGTACAATTCATTCCTGAGAAAAGAATTGTGTATCCATTACCTGTCCACTGTTGGCATCAAATTTGTAGAGGCGGAGTCCTGGGTTGTTTGGGCCACTTATTGTTCCTTTTGGTGAAACTGCTGGGGAAATGAAGATCCACGACACTGGAACACCTGAAAAATCCAACAATATTAACTTAATACTTATTTCTGTAGAAATGATGCTTTGTACAATTGAACGTAAATGGGTGTATTGTAATGTAATGTTGTGAATGTGACTTCCTTACAACTCCCAAAATGAATAAAATTATCAGAAAGTTATTTCCATCAGCTCCAGTAATATCAATCTCTCCACTGATATTACACCTGGAGTTTTCAACCACCTGGTAGGACCAGAGGCACTTTTGCATGTTTCCTCATAACGAAAAGAGAACCATTGGAAATAATATTTTACTACATAGTCTTAAGAGCTGATGGTCAACTTAAATACACTTTAAGCTCCACTGATGTCAGTGGAGCTTAAAGTGTATATATGTTGACCATCAGCTGTTAAGATTCGTTAGTTTCACTGTTTATATCATTTCCCACGTTTATCGTTTTATTACTACATAGTATTAATTGTACCGAAAATAAAAACAAATATGACGTGAGCACATATTGTAGAATCCTGCTCCTTGGATTTAGTTGTCTAATAGCAAACTGCCGAAATTGCTTAGAGCAAAAAAAAAGTGATATTTTCTTATATTTTCTTGTATACTTAAAGAACCAGCAGGAAACCGTTGCTTAGACCAAGTGGTGATGCAATTATCTCTATTATATAGAACAACTGTTAACTACTTATGTTCATTGTACTCTCAGTTACGAACTTGGCAGTTTGCTACTGAACTGCTAATGCTCTGAAATGAATACCTTTGCAGTCCATGCTACTACTAAGTGAGGGCTGGAAATAACCTCATATCTGATAGTAATAATATTAGCACTAATGATAACGATAATAGTTTTCTAACAATATGAATGTAAAAGTTGTATGAAACAGGGCTCCCATGACTCACATTATAAAGAGTACATTTTCATACAAAACATGAAATCTAATGTGATTTCAATACTGCACTTAACAAATATCCATGCAATTTTTCAGGAGCTGACAATACTGGTTCACAATATTAGCAATAATTATTGGTTAATGACCCAATTACTTTTTAACTATTCAATTTAATCTCAATAGATTTTTAAATAATTGCATATAATAGACTTTTTATTATTGTGTTATAAATAATTTGACTTGTTCTATATTCAAATAGTCTGTTAACGTTGATTTAGAATCAGTGAAATGAAATAAAAATTGTTTTACTTAATTTTTTATTCTAAGTCTTATACAACATTGCTCCATTCCATCATGTAATCATTCCAAGCCGTATTCACAGACTTCAACTTAAAGAAATTAGCTGTAGAGGCAACGTTGAACGCTCAGGTATTACAGTAAATATTGGGTCTGATAAAATGTAAACATCATTGGGAAGTGAGAATCCCTGAATTCCTTTTTAAAAGTGATTGAGGTCCTTGATAAATTAATCCATAATGAGAAATGTAATATAGTAGTTGCAGGCGATATTAATGCAAAGAGAAAGGAATTAACACTAGAAATGGACCAGCAAGAGAGAATATTGGATCTGCAGTTCTCCCAAGTAAAAAAAAAAAAACTGAAGTCAATGCTGAAATGGATGCATAGCTTTCCAATCCTTACTTCGATGCTACATTGATTTCTGTCGCATCAAGGTAATTATAAGGTGCAGAAGGTGCAACATAGCTCTAGTATAATGTGCTAATGGATCATGGATAACTGAAGAAGTACAATAGATTCCAGTATTATTAAACATTAAAAATACTAAATTTTCGGCAAGTGAAACCTGATTAGTCAAGATCTACAAACCTGAAATGATTCTATATAATAAGGCTGTTGATGGAATGATAACAAAAAAGACTAGATGGAAAGTTATTAAACACTTTGCAAGAAAGAAAGAAAAAAAACACTCCATAGACTCCTGTAGTGGGCAGAAGTTGGTACAGCCCTCAATACAGGGCAGGGAAGGCAGGGAACTGGCACGGCACTCGTATAGTAGAGTAGTTGCAATATATTAGTAGAACAGTAGTGATTGTGTCTCATCTGTTTGAGCAATTAGGTGTAAGACCTCTATGTAGTTACCTCTGTTATCAGTTACTACCCCTAAATGGGAGTTCTTGCTGAGCTAAATAGCAAACAGCATTTATCAAGATAGATATATAGTGTGTCCCACGCAAGAGTTTGCCAATGACGTGGGTTCCTGCAGCGCGGCGGGCACAGCTCCAACTCCCGAGCGATCGGGTGAAATATCTACGCTAATGAAGCCGCGATCAGTGTTATGATTCAGGTTCTTACATTTACAGTTAAAATTACAATGAAAATAAACACGCACCTCATCACAAGAGATGTTGGAAATGTTCTCCTCTCGCATCCACACAACACTGACACCATTTTAGGAAATTTTCTTTCACGCGCATAAGTTCAGCTTCCGAGACAGAGTTCATTTCTCTTGTGATAGGCCTATGTGATATTGTCTAAGTTCTTCTAACAGTATGTGAATATTATTTATGGAGAAACTAGAAAAATAAAGTGTATAGGTCAACTTCCCGTACATTACAAAGGAAACGGGTGAAATGTCTACGCTAATAAAGCCCGCTGTTAGTGTAATGGTTCAGGTTCTCACAAAGAAAAACATATGAGATTTATCTGGCACGTGTGTCGTTGAACTGCCACGACCTTGACTGTTTGGTCAAAGCAGGTCAGTATTCCATCTGCTAGTGTCATGTGTTGTTGCTACGACACAGGCCTACGTATACAATAGAACAAAGGATATTTATGTACAATTCTTATGTGATTACATCATCTTGCAAGGACGCAAGACATTGGTTTTCAGCAAAATTCCCAGGTGTACGCCCTCCAAGCAGAGATGCCGTGCGAAAACTTGTAAGCAAACTTCGGGAAACAGGTTCGATTCTCGATAGAAAACGATGAACCAAGCGGTGCGTACTTACTGAACAGAAATTAGATCAAACCCACATACATTAGAAGAACTTAAAGACAATATCAGAAGAGAAATTAATTCTATCTCGGAAGCTGAACTTATGCACGTGAAAGAAAATTTCTTAAAAAAGGTTCCAGTGTTGTGTGGATGCAAGAGGAGGACATTTCCAACATCTCTTATGATGAGGTACGTGGTTATTTTCATTGTAATTCCAACTGTAAATGTGAGAACCTGAATCATAACACCGATCGCGGCTTCATTAGCCTAGATATTTCACCCGATCACTCGGGAGTTGGAGCTGTGCCCGCCGCAGGAACCCGCGTCATTGGCCAACTCTTGCGTGGGACACACTGTATAAGCATTCATGGACCACAGATTATTGTCTCTGTTGCACATTACAGGTGAAAAATTCCTTCGACACTAGGACTTGAATTAATAAATTTCATATTTGCCGCAGAGGGAGGACTATTTTGAGTAGTATTTATTTACATCCTTATTTCCTCTGATATTAAAATAAATATACAACAAACTGTGACGTTGATATTTATGTATATAACACTAAAATGATCATTAAAAATATATACAGAGATTAAAAATTAGTCACCAATTACACAGGTCTATGTAGTAAAAATACTAAAATGTGTATAAAATGGATTTCCCTATTGCCGGGAGTCTTTACAACATATATATGAAGGTGATGTCAAAATCTTCAGTATTGTAGAGTGTTCATTCTTGATTATTTTGTAAAATTTCTTGCAGAATCGGATGTCCAGTGTGTTGTAGTGTTGTTTAAAAATGAATATGCATTTCGGCACAATAGTTACGCCATCCTCAGTTCCTTATGTTGTGGAGCCGGAACTAGACTATGACTCATAGTCAAGTTCCGGCTCCACAACACTCTACAATACTGACATCCCACACGAGTCTATAAGCTTCGAGTTTGCCGGCAAGTGCCATTGGCAAAATAACGAGCTATTTAGAACTGGAGGATGCTGTCATCAACTGGTCTCGGAGGATTGGTCACAAATAAGAAATCTTAATTCTGAAAGTGAAATTACTTAGACTTTCCATGATTCTTTCGAAAAAAAATAATGTAAAGTTTGGATACACTTTATTCATTTTTATTAGCTGTTGGTGGCAGCAACAGAGGCAACATTAATGCCACGCTCCTGTTGTGGCCACCTCTGTCTTGACATGCACAGCGCACCCCCTTACACAGCAGTGAGGTACACCTCAACATAAGAGTCAGAAGGGGAGACATGTGCAAACCAACCTCTACACTACTAAATGAATTTCAAGGCAATGTTATCGACATTCCCAACAATTTTGCTGATGGTTTTTTTTTCTATAGGAGACAACAGAGAAGGAAATTATTACCGTTGTAAAGAAGTTAAGACTGATTAATTGTACCAGTCATGATGACATCTCGATGAAAGTTATAAAGGCCAATCGCTAATCACATTGCTAAAATTGTAAATATAACTCTGATACCTTAAAACAACAGAGGTTATCCCTATTCTAAAAAAGGAAATAAAATCATAGTAGGAAAGTATTACCTACTATGTACAAATTATTGAAAAAATATCCATCTTAGAACTGTTAATTTCTTGGGAAAATAGAGTTGATACCGAAATCTCAACATAATTTCACTCAAGGTAAATCTACCATCTGTGGTGTTACAACAGTTATAGAATTTATTAAGTGCCAGAATGATAGTTTGAGATTGTATGGTGGACGGGAAAATGTCTGTCCATCCATCCGTCCATGTATCTTTAGGCATGACAACTTCAATATGCTTTATCAGATTTTCATGAAACTTTGTGTTAGCACTTATAACATCCATGGGACAAAGCCTATTGATTGTGGACCAATCAGTTGGCTTATACCGCAGTAATGACTAATTAATGGACACATGCTTTTGAAACGGCAAATCATCATTATACTACAAAGTCGCGATGCACTGCCTTCTTTAGCTAACCATAACCATGGCCTTCCCACTTTAGTTAAGACATCATATTATACACATCTTCTATAGCAGGGCGGGTTTGCTAGCGAAAATTTATGGGTCAGCCATTAAATACATTATACTGGATGAAAATTGTATTTTTAAACAGAAATAGGGAAAATGCCTAAAACGTTGTGTGTTCCTGGGTGTGCTATAGCAATAATAATGCCAACGGAGAGTCTGTCCAAGTGTTTAAATTCCCCATAAATGAATCCAGACGGCTTGAATGTGTGCCTTAAGAAGGTGTTAACTTCTATTAGTTATGTCACACATACACATCATCTCAATGCACAGTAGAACAGCCATCCACACATACACAGGATAGTCTGCTGGGAAATGTGAAAGATATGCTACAGGAATAATGGTCCATTGTAATAATATACAGTATTTCAAATAACATTTTAACTTTACTTAAGGTAAGGTACAGTGGTACCTCGAGATATGAGTGCCCTAACATACGAGTTATTTGAGATACGAGCTGTCGAGTGAGTGAAGTTTTGTTTTGAGCGACATTTGAGATACGAGGAACGGCCAGCTGCGATGCTGCACACGGCCCACTAGTTTACTGTGCCTGCGCCTCGTGCGTCTCGTGCATTATCCAACGTATTCCCCCAGTGTGCTTGTTTACCTCGCTGTCGAAGCATCTTTGCTAAGTTTTTCTAACATTGCAAATTGATTGTTGTTTACACATTTGTAGGGAAATAGTGTGCAGAACATATGTGAATGTTATCACAAATGCATATTTGCAATTCATAGAGAATATTTTATACCTTCTCATAACTCATGGTAAGTAAACACACGTTAATGATAAATATTTGTCACTATTTTGTTAAACCCATACGGTGGTGGTAATTGTGATTTATAGTTTGTGAAGGGTATTTATTTACATTACTGCTAAGGAATTGGTACTCTATTAATAATAAACATTTATGTTTCAGATAGACCTATATAGCAATAGACCTATATAGCAATATTAATAGTACAAAATCTGTGCCTTGTATATCAAAAGCATGTGAAATGTGGCCTATAAACTACATCTGGCACTTTGCTCATTAACAGACTTAGGATCTGAGGTCTTTAGTATAGAGTTGTGATGATTTCATTGTACTGGAGTGGATACAGTCTGTGACGGTGTCTTCTCCTCTAACCATACAACAAACCCAAGAAGGGAACCGTACGGGTTGTCATGTCAAAACCTACCCTCAAAATTTGCACATAGACACATGACAAAAATCATCTGCTCATATAAACTTAGTGGGTGAAAATTAATTGGGAATCTCATAAATTTGAAATATTGAGTAGCCTCACATAGTTGTCGGCTTCCCTATTCTAGCACAAGCTTGGCATTGGCTGTCACAGTGTTCCCGAATCCCATGTCAGATATAGGCCTATGTGTAGTTTGCCTTGTGTCTCCCATTCCTTATCACCAGGGCCCGGATTCTGATGACCTAAAAGTGTTTGAAAAATTACCTATAAAATGACTTAATAATTATAAAAATGACCTAAAAACTGATATTTTATTTATAAAAAATTATTATTGCACACACAAAGTTATAGACTAGTTTGTATGTAATTGTAAAAACTGTAAAGTTCTTAAAAGACTTGAGACTTTCCCGGCGTTGGTTATATATAATGGTCTCTCGGGCTTCCAACCGGGTTAAAGTATGGTTTATTTCCGAGCTTTCGGCTGCTGTCAGCTCTGCAGCCATCTTCTGGGAGAGAAGTGCGCTAGTAGGAGGAGGAGGAGGAGGATAGACTTACTGGGCATAGACCCTAACTGCAAAAGGTATGAGCCCTAGGTTTGGGCTCTTGACCTTGTATTTGGTTTGAGATTTCAATTTTTCTTTTGTATTTGCATACGTCCTTTTGACGTGTTGGTTGAGTAATCAAGTTTTATTTTAAAAAGTTATAATTTTATTTCATTAATTTCTTAGACAGTCTTTTATTGCTGAATGTCAACAACTATATTTAGTCTCTTATGTTTGTTATACCTGGCCTGGTTTGTGCCAATGTTTTTTACTAATGTGTTTGGATGCGAGTGAAGTTTACGTGCTTCTTTTTGCGTATTTCTTGTTATATATTCGTGGAGTGTCTCAATTGTAAATTCATCATGTAACAAGTTTACAGGTGTTCTTCTTGGTCTGTGAAGTGATAGTCTTATTACTTTGTTCTGTATGATTTGTAGTTTTTGTATGTATGATTTTGCTGTTAGTGACCAGGCAGGACAGGCATATGTTAATTTTGACCGTATTAAAGCTGTGTATAGCAGCTTCTTCGTTTCTTTAGTTAGTCTTGGCGTTTTGAATAATGGGATAAGTCTTCTAAAAGCTTGGAGACTTTTACTGTGAATATAGTTAACGTGTTGTTTAAATGTCAAGGATTTATCAAGTATTAGACCCAGGTATTTAACGTGAGATTTATACTGTAATATCCTGCCATGTAATTGTATTGGAGGAATCTCACGGGGTCGACCCTTGGTAAAGACAATGGCTTGTGTTTTTCTTTCATTAATTTTGATGTTCCACTGCCTAGACCAGTTCGATACCCGGGTAAGACTTCTCTGCAACTTGGCTGTGACATAGTGTAAGTTTTTACCTGAAGTGTAGATAGCCGTGTCGTCGGCATACAGGGCTATTTGAACTCCAAGGGATGTAGGTATATCATTTGTGTATATGTTATATAGTATAGGGGCTAAGACTGAGCCTTGAGGAACTCCCGCTTCAATATCTCTTATTGTAGAGTCAGCATTGTTATAGCTTACTTTAAATGTTCTGTTATTTAAGTAGGAGGAAAGAATTTCTAGTAAGTATCCCGATATATTAATATCAGCCAGTTTGCAAAGTAGTCCAGGATGCCATGTTTTATCAAACGCTTTCTCAATGTCGAGAAAAAAAGCAGCGGTGCTAGCGTTGTTATTGTATTCTGTGGTGATCGCGTCTATCAGTCGCATTAATTGCAGATTTGTACTGTGTTTTGCGCGAAATCCGAACTGTGCAGGTGGGATAATACCATTGCTGTATATGTGTTTGCCTAGTCTAGTCAGTAAGAGCTTTTCAAATATCTTGCCCACTGGTGACAGGAGACTGATTGGTCGCAAGTTTTGGGGAAATTTTGGATCTGCGCCTGGTTTAGCTAACGTGATTATTTTCGCCGTTTTCCATTCATTGGGGAAGTACCGAAATTTCAGACATGCGTTGTATATGTGTGTGAGTTGTACTAGTGTTTTTCTATGTAAATATTTTAGACAGCCTGGGGGAACTCTGTCAGGTCCTTGGGCTTTTTTACAATTAATTTTGTCCGTGTGTTTTCGAATTTCATCCGGTGTAACGAGTTCAAAATTATGATTGTCTAATGCCGCTGCTGTTAGTCTTTCATTGACACGAGCCTCCACCTCTTCTTCTCTATCTATACTGGTTAAAGAATGGGGTTGAAATTGGTGTTCTAACACATCCGCTATAGCGTTGGCTTGTTCGACCGGTTCATATTTTAGGCCGTTTCTGCCATGTATGACAGTAGGTGGGGGCTCGTCTTTTGATTTAGATAAAATCCTTGACATTTTCCACATTTTGTTCACGTTTTGTTGACATTCATGAATTGTTGCTTCCCAGTTAGCATCATTGCGTTGTCGAATCTTTCTTTTTACAGTTTTGGTTAGCCAGTTAAGAGCTGCTTTAGCTGTAGGGTCTAACGTTCTTGACCATCTGGTTCGAATTTTTCTTTTAATTTTGAGAAGGTTTTCTATTTCTTCCGTGATTACTACAGGGTGATTTGATTCCATTGTGACAGTGTTAAGCGAAAATGAAGTTTTTATGGACGCTATTAGATCTGCGATAGCTGGAGAGATATCATCTTTAATGTGAATAGAATCTGGCTCCTTTTTATAGCTGGTGGAGTTTGCAGAGAGCGACCAATCGGAGCACAGGAAATCCCGGGGTGAAAAGCAGGAATGCTATTGGTTGGTGCTGAAGTTGGTCCTGATTTGGCCCGTTCCTGTAGAATTCTGATTGCTGGGTTCCAGGCTTGGCTGAGTTCTAGCCCGTTGTCCCTGTTGTAATTATTGCGGTGTAGCTTTATTTCCAGAGCTTCGGCCACGACCCGGCCCCAGTAGGTAGGTTGATTGCCCAGGTTTCTCACCCCTTGGAAGTTGATGTGGTGGTCATGGTCGTACATGTGTTGAGCTACCGCCGACTTTTCCGGGTAACCCAACTGGATGCAGCGTTTATGTTCATTGCACCTGGCCTCAATGGTGCGGCCTGTTTGCCCTATATAGACAGCTCCACATTGGCACGGGACTTCGTAGATCCCCGAAGTCCGCAATCCTAGAGTCTTTCACGGGGCGAACCCATTGTCTCACTTTGGGTGGTGGCATATGTATGGTCTTGATGTTGTGTTTGTGGAGCAGTCTGGCTATCTTGTTGGAGACCGGAGGCATGTACGGAATGAAAGCCAGTTTTGGTCCGGTTTCCGACGATGTGGGGGGCTGGCGATCAGTCTTTCTCAGGGCCCATGTACGACCATGACCACCACATCAACTTCCAAGGGGTGAGAAACCTGGGCAATCAACCTACCTACTGGGGCCGGGTCGTGGCCGAAGCTCTGGAAATAAAGCTACACCGCAATAATTACAACAGGGACAACGGGCTAGAACTCAGCCAAGCCTGGAACCCAGCAATCAGAATTCTACAGGAACGGGCCAAATCAGGACCAACTTCAGCACCAACCAATAGCATTCCTGCTTTTCACCCCGGGATTTCCTGTGCTCCGATTGGTCGCTCTCTGCAAACTCCACCAGCTATAAAAAGGAGCCAGACACAGAACTAGCGCACTCGACTGAACAGACTCAGCAGAAGCAGAGAGTAAGATGAGTGACTGAGACACTGACTCGAACCGACTCGCACAGTGAGGACAGACTGAGGTAGCAGGCAGCAGAGCAGTGAGCATCTGAGTTTCCGGGACTACTGAGCTCTTCAGCTAGCGGAGAGGGAAGCCTCTACTACCGACTACTATTGGTTCAGCGCAGCCCGCCTGAACTAAGAGTTCTTCTTAGAACTCATCGTCTGCCCTTATCAGGGCTTTCTGAAAGAGCTTTACCTTATCCCCTTGGCCTTCCTTACCTAACCTTCCGTCGTAGCAGTTCTTTTGAGAACTCTACGAACGGCCCTTTTCAGGGCGGATACAAAAGAGCTTGCTTGTTGCAACCTTCCCTTGCCCTACCCACATTTTTTTTCTTTTCTTTAGGTCGTCGCAGCTACCTGTGGCCCGGCATGGCCGGTCCACCGGACCCCATGGCGTTCTTTCAGAAGAACTTCTCGCGGATTCCGCTGTCTTTGCGAGACCAGCTGGCGACTGTGATGAAGGACCTCTACCAGGAGCAGCAGAGACTGATGAAGAGGACTCCTGCCACGAAGAAGCCCGCTAAGGCAACCGCCAAAGCGGCATTGAGGCCGAGCGAACGACCCACTGGCATTGTGCCAGCTGGGCAGCAACCTGGTTCGTCCGGGGTAGTTGCGAAGGCCACAGCCAAACGCAAGGCCACTGAGTTAGGTTCGCCTAACTCTGCTGGTTCAATGGAACCAGCCACCCGGCGCCCGGCTATTGGGCCACTGTCCATAACCGAGAATGCGTCCCTGACTGTGGCTGAAAACAGCGCTCAAGGTCTAGAGGTCTCCGCGACCTCTCCCTCCGTGGGCGAACAATCCACCTCGTGTGGAAGCCAACTGGGTCCTACCCAGGAAAGAGCACCGTATGCCGCGGTCTTGCAAGCCCGGCATACAGCTCCTAACCAGGCATGTGGGCCTAACACCGCTCAAGCCAAGGCCTCTGGTTCTTTACCAGATGCCGCAGAGTCGATGGACTCTGCACTAGGGCGCTCGCGCAGCGAGTCCGGCGGTCCATTAGGCACGCCTCTTGGCACCACACCCCACGCCCAAACGGATGTTGCTGCCATTCCCGCAGGGAAGCTCCGCAACAAAGTCCCCGTGTATGTCACTGGTGTGACAAACACTCGCAATTTTTTGAGATGGCTGCGAGAAAAGACTGGTGGTAACGGCACGGCGGCTATGCGGGGCGATGCTCTTATGCTAGTTCCGGATACTGCCGACTGTTTCCGAGCCACCATCTCTGCTCTCCGCGCCATCGAACCGGAGAAGGGAGTCAGGTTTCATACCTACTCCCTGCCGGAGGAGCGGTCTGTGAGACTGCTTCTGAAAAACCTAGGGCGTCGCATGCCAACAGAGGATGTTCGCGAGGAACTCATTGCACTTGGAGTTCCCGTGCTCTCTGTACTGCAACTTCGGTCGCAGCGGCGCGACCCCGATCCCCAAAAGGATAGGCCCTTAACGCCACACTTTATTGTGACAGTGTCGCGTTGACCCTCGGTAGCAAAGGTGAGAGCCTTAACCACATTGTGTGGTCTCCACATAGCTGTGGAAGCTTACCACGCTCCGAGCGGCCCTCTACAATGCCGCAACTGCCAACGCTTTGGTCACACAAAGCGTAATTGTGGTTACACTCCAAGGTGTGTCGCTTGTGGCGGAGTCCACCCCTCAGCGGGTTGTAGTACGCCCAAGGAGGCCCTGAGGTGCTGTAACTGCAACTCCTCTCACACTGCCAACTATAAGGGTTGCAGTAAGTGGAAGCAAGTTAAAGGGGCAGCGGCGAAGCGCACTAAGGCGGGGCCCAGAGCTTCTGGGAACTCACGCACCACTTCTGCTGTGCCAAAAGGCATTGCACCCAGTCTCTCCTCTGAGCAGGAGAAGCTTGGCCCAGGTTGGAGCCATGTCACCGAGCGGGGGCGTATTGTCCAGGTCCAGCAACCCACACCACCACCCCAATCCTCTAGCGACTCAGGTGCATCACAGATGCCACCTGTTAGCAATCCAACTGTTCTGGAACCCGCACCTACCACTCCAGACAGCTATATCGTTAAGTTGAGTCAACTTATCGACGACCTTCCTATGGAAGCTAGTTTTGAGGTGACAAAGTGTCTGCTTAAACAAGCTCCATCCCTTCCCACTGGGGATGCCCGTCCCAAGGCAGTCCTCAAAGTTATCGCCCTTTTCCTAGCTGGATATGGCAGTACAAACTAATGCAAGGAGAGCACGGCCCTTCTTGAGGCTCGCTTACTGGAACGCCGATGGAGTTCACAGCAAGAAGGCGGAACTGGAGATATTCCTCAGTCATCATGGCATTGATATATGCCTCCTGAACGAGACTCACCTTCGGGAGGGCTTGCGATTTCGACTAGCAAATTACGTTTGCTATAGAAATGACAGACTCACTCAGGGGGGTGGCACAGCGATCCTTGTCCGAAAGGGCATTGATCATTGCACCGTGCCGGTCTCGGGTCTGCAGCAACTGGAAGCCACTGCCATTCACGTTGTGATTGCAGGTAGGCCTATCAAACTCGTGGCTGTCTATTTATCTCCAACCCGGAACATGATAGATGCAGATCTGACCGAGTGTCTTGGGGGCGGACTACCTGTGATCATAGCAGGTGATCTCAACGCCAAGCACACGGATTGGAACTCAAGGACTAACAATGCCAGGGGCTTGCAACTGGCAGAGTATGTAACTGGGACTTCCTGTATCGTCCATGGACCGGATGAACCTACAACCGATCCTTACTGTACCACACACTCTCCCGATGTACTTGACATAGTGGTTGTCAAGGACCTCACACTACCAGTGAGTCTGACTGTGTGCCCAGCTCTCAGCTCAGACCACCTGCCCGTCCTTGTCGACCTCCAAGGTCGAACATCCTTCGCAACCCTTCCAGACAGGCCAGACGTTAGACGAGTAGATTGGACTAGCTTCCAGAACCACTTGCAATGCAGACTCCCGGGGAATCCTGTGGTAAACTCCGAGGAGGATATTGATGCTAGGATTGAGGATTTGTCCAAAGCGATTACGGAAGCTCTGGAGGCATCAGCACCAAAGAGTCGACCGAAAACCTGTTTACGACCTTCAATACCGCCGGCAATTCTCTCTGATATTCAGAAGAAAAACCGGCTGAGAAGGGAGTGGCATGCAACTAGGGACACCGCTATCAAGGCCCAAGTTAATAGGCTCCAGCGGTCTATTAGCTATGAGCTGAAGAAGTGGAAGAACGGCGTTTGGTCTGAGACGCTCTCATCCTTAAACGTAGAGGATCAGTCCCTTTGGAAGGTTACAAAGAGGATGATGCGGATCTCTGATTCCACACCCCCCTTACGAGTGCCAGGAGGACTCGCTCTATCAGATTCTGAGAAAGCTGAGGCCCTGGCCAACAATCTTGAATCTCAATTTACGCCGGTTGACGATCCTTCGGATCCTGCCGTGATTGAGCTGGTTGAAAGGGAACTGACTTCGTTTGAGTTTGCTCCTTCAAGTCAACCCGAATTAACTACTCCATCAGAGGTCGTCAAGGCTATAAAAGAGCTCAAGCTTGGTAAGGCTCCGGGCCCTAGCGGTATTCCCAATAGGGCCCTGAGGAACCTCCCAAAACGGGGAATCACCTACGTCACCAAGATTTTTAATTCGGTCCTTAAGAGGCAATATTTCCCACCTGCATGGAAACATGCCAGGATTGTCTCTATCCGGAAACCCGGAAAGGATCCGACACTTCCATCGTCTTATAGACCCATAAGTCTTCTTGATTCGGTGGGGAAGCTCTTCGAGAAAATTCTGCTAAGCAGAATCCTAAGGCACGTCAACAGGCACAGCGCTATTCTTGATGAGCAGTTTGGGTTCAGACCCAAACATAGCACGACTCAGCAGATAGCCCGCCTGGTTGAGAGAGTCAAGAGGAACTTTGACGAAAAGCGACTAACCGGCGCGGTATTCCTTGATGTGGCCAAGGCCTTTGACACAGTTTGGGTCAAAGGTCTCCTATACAAACTCCTTCTCCTCAACTTCCCTTATTACCTGGTGAAAGTTATCACCTCCTACCTTACCAATAGGACGTTCGTAGCGTCCTTCCAGTCAGCCACATCTTCACGTCGTTTCATGCGAGCTGGAGTTGCTCAGGGGGGACTGGTCTCCCCTGTCCTCTTTAGCCTGTATGTGAATGACATGCCCACACCACACCGCCACGTCGACTTGGCGCTTTATGCCGACGACACTGCGCTTTTGGCAACGTCGAAACGGCCTGCACTAATCGTCAAGTATCTCGAGACATATCTCAAAGAGCTAGAGTTCTGGCTGACAAAGTGGCGAATTTCCATCAACGTCACTAAGAGCGCAGCTTTGCTCTTCACTGGAAGGCAAAGAACGGCGCCGCCTAGGCCTGTAGAATTTTTCGGAGAGCCAATCGAATGGGTCGAAACAGCCAGATATTTGGGGGTAACCCTGGACAAAAGGCTGACCTGGAAACCCCACGTTAACCAGGTTAGACGAACAGCCATGCAACGGCTTGGAATCTTATCCCCTCTGCTTAACGGCAGAGGAGGACTTTTACCTGCGAATGGAGCGCTGCTCTATAAGCAACTCATCCGACCTCTGCTAGACTATGCCAGTCCAGCTTGGAGGTCCGCAGCACGCACGCATGTCGCAAGACTACAAGCCGTGCAGTCGAAATGTCTTCGCCTCGCTACGGGCGCACCTTGGTACGTCAGTAACAGGCAGATCCATGAAGACCTAAAGGTTCCACAACTTGCCACACACATCAGAAGCCTTGCACAGAGTTTCGACTCCAAGCTTCAAGATGCTGAGAACCCTTTAGTACGGCAACTTGGAAAGCGCCTGCGCTTCCCAGGGGACGATTAAAGTCGTCAGAATTTTTGAGGCCTTCAGTCTAAAAATACCCCTTCCCAATACGTATAAGCCTTCAGCTGACACGTATCCCAACTGGTTGGTTCAACCCCTACCAGGCATTATAAAATGGAGGACCATGACCAAATCCCCTTTGCCAGTTCCGACCAGGGTTTTCCGTGGTTTTCCCTGGTTGTAAGGTGAATACCGGAACTTAAACAAAAAAGGGCCACGGCCCGAACCCCTAATTCATTGCAGTTGCCCTGCATAGGTTCAAGTCCTATGCGAAACACCGTTAGCGTAAGCAAATTTAAGTTATAGGAGAGGAACCCGTTTTCATTTCCAGCAATGCATTTCGTATGCAGGTATGGAATCGGAGTCGAGATCATCGCATTGCGGGCTTCGCCCGCAATGCTCTGATCTCAGTTAGCTTATTTGGTCTGGTCTAACTAGCGCACTCACTGATACTAGAACCTTGAGTGAGACAGCAGCAGGCAGCAGAGCAGAGAGCATCTGAGTTGACCGGACCACTGATCTCTTCAGTTGGCTGAGAGGGAAGCCTCTATTACTGACTACTGTTGGTGATCGATCTTCGATCTCCATTTGTTCAGCGCATACTGCCTGAACTTAAAGTTCTTTTTAGAACTTAACTTCCGCCCTTCTAAGGGCTTTCCGAAAGAGCATCCTTTACTCTCCTTCCTTAACCCTCCTTTCGTAGCTGTTCTTTTTAGAACAGCTTGTTCTACCTTTCCCTTCCTATCCAACCCACCTCTCGCAGCTGTTCTTTTTAGAACACTACGAACGGCCCTTTTCAGGGCACTTCAGAAAGAGCTTGCTTGTTCTACCTTTCCCATTCCACCCAACCTTTCTCTATTTTTTCTAGGTCTCCTCTACATGTGGCAGCCATGGCAGACTCCATGGAATTCGTCGAGCAGAACTTCTTCGAGCAGAACTACTCCAGGATTGACCCGTCTATACGTGAGCGGCTGGAGAAAGAGATGAGCGCCCTCTACCAGAAGCAGCAGAAGAGAAAGGAGAAGAAACGAGCTACAGCGTCGAAGAAGTCCGGTAAGGCAGCCGCCAGACCGGCAAACAGGCCGAGCGAACGACCCGCTGGCACTGCGCCAGCCGGGCAGCAACCTGGCTCGTCCGGGGATTTTGCGAAGGCCACAGCCAAACGCAAGGCCACTGAGGCAGTTTCACCTACCTCTGCTGGTTCGTTGGAACCAGCCACTCGGCGCCCGGCTCTTGGGCCACTGTCCTTAGCCGGGAATGCGTCCCTGACTGTGGCTGAAAAAGCCGCTCAAGGCCTAGAGGCCCCCGTAGTCTCTCTCTCCACAAGCGAACAATCCACTTCCAGTGGAAGCCAACTGGGTCAAACCCAGGAAAGAGCGCTGTATGCTGCGGCCTTACAAGCCCAGCCTACTGCTCCTAACACGACATGTGGGCCTAACACTGTCGAAGCCAAGGTCACTGGTTCACCAGTTACCGCAGAGTCGATGGACTCTGCACTAGGGCGCTCGCACAGCGAGTCTGACAGTCACTTAGGCACGCCTATTGGCACCACACTACACGCCCAAGCGGATGTTGCTGCCATTCCCGCAGGGAAGCTCCGCAACAAGGTCCCTGTGTATGTCACTGGTGTGACAAACACTAGGAATTTTTTGAGATGGTTGCGAGAAAAGACTGGTGGTAACGGCACGGCGGCTATGCGGGGCGATGCTCTTATGCTAGTTCCGGATACTGCCGACTGTTTCCGTGCCACCATCTCCGCTCTCCGCGCCATCGAACCGGAGAAGGGAGTCAGGTTCCATACCTACTCTCAGCCGGAGGAGCGGTCTGTCAGACTGCTCCTGAAGAACCTAGGGCGTCGCATGCCAACAGAAGATGTACGCGAGGAGCTCATTGCACTTGGAGTTCCCGTACTCTCTGTGCTGCAACTTCGGTCGCAGCGGCGCGGCGCCGATCCTGAGAAGGATAGGCCTTTAACGCCGCACTTTATTGTGTCAGTGTCGCGTGGACCCTCGGCAGCGAAGGTGAGAGCTCTCACCACTTTGTGTGGTCTGCACATCTCTGTGGAGTCTTACCACGCTCCGAGCGGCCCTCTACAATGCCGCAACTGCCAACGCTTTGATCACACAAAGCGTAATTGTGGTTACACTCCAAGGTGTGTCGCTTGTGGCGGAGACCACCCCTCAGGGGGTTGTAGTACGCCCAAGGATGCACTGAGGTGCTGTAACTGCCACTCCTCCCACACTGCCAACTATAAGGGTTGCAGTGAGTGGAAGCAAGTTAAAGGGGCAGCGGCGAAGCGCACTAAGGCGGGACCCAGAGGTTCTGGGAGCTCACGCTCCGTTTCTGCTGTGAAGAATGGCATTGCACCCAGTCTCTCCTCTGAGCAGGAGAAGCTTGGACCCGGTTGGAGCCATGTTACCGAGCGGGGGCGTGTGGTCCATAACCAGCCACCCACTCTACCACCCCAGATCCCTAGCGACTCAGGCGCATCGCAGATGTCGTCTGATAGCAATCCAACTGCTCCGGGACCCGAACCAACCACACCGGACAGTTATTCCGAAAAGTTAAAGCAACTTATCGATGACCTTCCTTTGGAAGATTGTTTTGAGGTGACCAAGTGTCTGCTAAAACAAGCTCCATTCCTTCCCACTGGGAATGCCCGTCCCAAGGCAGTTCTCAAAGTCATAGCCCTTTTCCTGGCTGGATATGGCAATGCAAACTAAGCAAGGAACGCATGGCCCTTCATGAGGCTCGCTCACTGGAACGCCGATGGAGTTCACAGCACTGTCCTCGCCTGATATAGGCGTATAACTACGTCTATAACAGGCAGATTCTGGAGGACCTAAAGGTTTCTCCAACTGCCAACGACATCAGAAGTATTGCACAGAGTTCCTACTCAAAGCTTCTCGATTCTGAGATCCCTTTAGAAAGGCAACTTGGAAAGCGCTTGCGCTTCCCAAGGGACGAGTAAAATCGTCAAAATTTTTTGAGGCCTTCAGCCTAACAATGCCCCTTCCAAATACGTAGAAGCCTTCAGTCGAAACGTATCCCAACTGGTTGGTTCAACCCCAACCAGGCATTGCAGAATGGAGGACCATGACCAAATCCCCTTTGCTAGTTCCGACCAGGGTTTTCCGTGGTTTTCCCTGGTCGTAAGGTGAATACCGGAACTTTAAGTTAAAAAAGGGACACGGCCCGAACCCCAAAATAAAACACAGTTGCCCTGCATAGGTTCAAGTCCTATGCGAAACACAGTTAGCGTAAGCAAATATAAGTTATAGGATAGGAACCCGTTTTCATTTCCAGCAATGCATTTCGTATGCAGGTATGGACTCGGAGTCGAGATCATCGCATTGCGGGCTTCGCCCGCAATGCTCTGATCTCAGTTAGCTTATTTGGTCGTGGTCGTGGACTAGCGCACTTCTCTCCCAGAAGATGGCTGCAGAGCTGACAGCAGCCGAAAGCTCGGAAATAAACCATACTTTAACCCGGTTGGAAGCCCGAGAGACCATTATATATAAAATTCTTTTCTCGCGGAAATTTATAGTGGCACTGAGGCACTGGTGAGTCAAAATTCGGGACATCCTTTTGTGGTCTGCTGGATTATATTGTTGTTTATTAAGGGTAAACAGTAGTTTGCACTCTCAATTCCAAGCAGGTGGCAGACTATGGTGCCAAGTCAATCTAATAACAATACTAATATAACACAAAATTTTGGCATTTCTTTGATTCTCACTTCCGACTGAGACATGTCAACACTTTAACACCAAATTTTCCTTCTTGCATTAAACAAACAACACTTCAAAGACAGCACCGCTAGCAACGAAAAAAGTTAATACACTCAATGTAAATACATGAAAATGACTAAATAAGGAAGAAAATGACACGAAAATGACAAAATAATGACCTAAAATTGAAATAAATGCCCTAAGTATATAAAATTGCATAAAATGACAAAAAATGATCTAATAATTATGGATTTCTATAATCTAGAGGCCATAATTAGGATTTATCCACAAGTTGGCAATGTACATGTAGTACCAATAAAAAGATGACATGTCATAGAATCCGGATCCTGCTTATCACTATGGGAGGGAATAATATAGTAAATATGTCAATAGGCTTCTTCCTATGGACGTTATAAATGCATATACTAAGTTTCATGAAAATCCGATAAAGCGTACTCGAGCTATCACGCATACAAATACAGGGACGGATGGAGAGGCATTTCCCCTCCACTATATAATCTCATAAAATATTATTCCTGCACCTGATAGTTAGATTTTATGATGTGAGATGGCGTGTTGAAATACTCACACTACCAGTCTATTTCGACAACCATCAGCTAATCGCAACCAGCAGTACCTGTTACCTTTTGTCATGCGATACATCTCTTTTGTCTAATTTAGTGTCAGTAAGACTCAGGACATGGCAACACAAACGAAAGTTTTCAGGGGTGTGGGGTTATGGAAATCCCCAAAAGGTATTCCAGTGGTCGTCCCAAGAATTAAAAAAAGATGAACATATTCAGGAGTTTTACATAACGAACTGTTTCAAGATTGGTTTAAAAATTTTACTCATTATGATGAATGATTGGGAGTAATTCATGTTTGAATCTCCGGCGGAAGGAAGCGAACAACAAGTGACAGGCTTTGACCCATTTTGTTCCATTATGATATTGGATATTATTGTGAATCAACAATAATTTTAACGTATTGAATTATTTTTAATCATTGGCTATCAGATCCGAAATTCATTTTGGACCGGTTGATAGAGCCAGTTCAGTTTCTTCTGGTTACTGTGAAGGCATTCGTAATGATAGAAGGCTCCTATTTGCTCTGAAGTATGCTGGATATCCAACCAACGTCCAACAAAAGCAATTTGAGCTTCAGTACTTCACCTTGATTTCATAGATGTATTGCCACTATAAACTTCCAACCCTCGTATATAGGAAACATAATATGTACAAATTAATCTAGCCTCAAGGATCTTCAAATTAGTTTGAATCTGCAAACTGAGAAGCTATTATAGAAGCTCCCAAAATGAGTGCCAGGAGCAAACATGGGGGTAAAGGGGGCTGAATGTTTAAAAGTCTGTGAGCCTCAACCTGCTGTAGCCCAAAGTACCTTCACTTTACCTTTACTAAGGTGGGACTTACCATTTTCATCATAGATGATGCGGAAGGAATCTGAGTGGAGATGACCAAAGAACTGTCCAACTATGACGTGTGCATATTTCCTGACAAGTCTTATGTATCTCTGGTTGAACCTGCCCTGGAAGACATCTTGTTGCTGATAAACGAGTCTCTCGTCCACACCCGGGGGCATGTGGCCCACCAAGTACACCTGCAACACAAGGTACTAAGGTAGAGAACTCCGACATTTGAAGTTGAGTTTTTAACATAGATACTCGTTTTCAGGTCCCCTAAATCCAAAAATACTATTTTCAAAAACACATCTATGTGTGTGTGTGTGTGTGCGCGCACGTCTGTGAACAGAGGGGATAATCATATGGAAAAAAAAAATTATTTTATTTAGATCTTCTTGGAATGTGGCATGAAGATTGGCGACAACTTTCTCTTATTTTTAAGACAACTTTATATAAAAAGAAATTACATTTGTTGCATTTTTTTGAAAACGGTTCTAACGATATTGTTTAAATTTTGTACATGAGGTGCTTATACTAAGGGCTAATATTTTTATATGAAATATAAAAAAAAAGTGTAGTTATAAGTAACCCACTGTAGAAACTCAGTCTTGCCTGGTGAAGAATAAAGCTTTGCAACAACTGAATAAGCACTCTTTGCAATACGGCCTCTTATTCTGTATCAGAATGTGAATACTTTAGAGAACATTTCGTCTCAATGTCTTTAGTCCATTTTGCTGTGCTCTGCTTTGGACTATAATTCAATTACTTTTCCTGAATGTATTGAAAGTTTTATATTGATAGTTATTATAACCATTATTATTCCGTGGTAAGGTAATTTAAGTAATAGAAGGCTGGCAGCTACTGGTGAAGATTAGAAATTCAATTTACTCTATACAAGTAGTTTTGTGTTCAGTAATAGTATATTACAATGTAAGTTCCGTAAGCGGTGCATACGGATCGAGGAAAGAGTTTGACATCCACGGAGATACAGGCCCCCTGCTTCTTTGCCGGAGGTTCTAGGATCTGATCTTCAGAAGTCGATTATTCAGCTGAGAACTGCATAAGAAATATGGAGAGATCAGCTGGCAGTGATTTGAGTTGCACTTTAGACCTCTCTTAAGTCCTGCTAACTTCTAGTGACCACATTGACTACAACATGACAAAAGATGGAGTTTACATTGAAGATAAAATGCATGCCTCTTAATCCATTTCTAGGATTACAAGATGATGGGCCTTGGCTATATTTTTCACGTCCTTGAACATTGCTGGAATAATTCACAAATATTAGTTTCCTTCAAAAAGTCAGAGGCAACCTTATGAAAACGTATTTTTTTGCATATTGGCTGTTTGAACTAAACATGCATCTGTGACAAGAGCAGGCGCACGTTGTATTTTTTACAACATTCAACACCTCGTCGCTTAAAGTTCAGAAAATCAACTGAAAAAGCTAAACAAGGAAACTGGAGCCATAGTAACATTGTTGAGTAAGCATCAACAATGGAATAAATTATGGGTTTGGTGCAATAGCTCAAGGTTAAAGCATCGATAATGCACAAAAACTGCTTCTGCTGTCGTATTTACAACTGTGCGCCTGCCGGAGCATTAAACATTTGACAAATACATGGTTAGGTTCAGTTGGACTAAATAAAAATCTAATGTAATCTAATGTACCAACTGGCTGTACCAGTAGAAATACACATTCCAATATTATTTTCTTGAAGAAACAAATTTATAAATTAAAAGTATCGAGATATTCTACTTGAACTAGCAATATTTGAAGTGGGCCTACAGCTATAATGACGTTTCTTATTTGAACTCTCTTTTAAATTTCATTCTGTTGATGTAGGAAATACAGAGCAATATTATGCTATGAGCAGAATCCAGGTTGTACTTTAACGTTTTAATGGTAGGCCTACATTTTGGTTGCTTTCTTCATTCTGAAATCTCAATGTTTGTGCAATGCCTATTTTTATTTTGTTACCGTTTCTCCGCTGTGCTGAGACTTGTTGAGAGTTTCTTCTAGCCATCGCCACTGCCCGGCTGGATCGTCTGCATTGCCCACCATGTCTGAGCACAGATTAGTGTTGAGTGCGATGATGCGCAGCTTCCGCACTTTCTGCTCTATGGTGTAGTAGCCCCCTGTATGATAAAGTCATCAAATAAATTATGCAATTCTACTCGCATGCCTACCAACATTATGAAATCCAGGTGCAGTAAATTATTTGTTGTCAGATGTTAAACTCAATTTGCAAGACAGATGCTGAGTTCAGTGGAATCAGTTACACATAATAATAAACATCTAGCAGAAGTTCCCTTTTTCTCATGATATGTACTAACCAGTTAGCTTTTCTTTTCCTTATGACTTCCAAGATAAACCCTTCTTAAAATTTCATTCGTCATTCTGTTTGTAGACGAAATGTTCTCGATTTTCCTCCAATATAACATCTCAAACTTTCTAGATATTCCCTCCTCCATGATCCGTAATTAGCATTTCGAAACTCTCTTCTGGAAATCTAGTTTATGGGTCAGCAAAGACCTCTTATTGTTTAAACTGCAAGAAATGGGGATCGAAATAAGATGAAAACTTGGATTTGATTATCCCATAGGACAAAAACGAAAACTCCCGAGTATAAGATGAAAGCACTTCAGCCTACGAGTGCTTGAAACAAAAACATTCTCTTTATTAATGATAACCACAATTACTGAATCCGTCACTCATGAAAACTGCAAGTTTGTGTCATCTATACCACTTTAAAGACAAAAGCAAATACCTTTGTTAAACGTCTGGATGGCTTCAGACGGCAGCCAGTGTTTCCACAAGTCGCCCACGTCCTCATAGCCCAATCCGTAGTGAAGTCCTGGGTTCGGATCATCGTGTCCCAGCACAGGGAACACAAACTGACTGCTGAAAGTGTGTTTCAGCAGATCTGTGAGGTTCTGAAGCACTTTCAGTTGGTGTTCTCTACTGGAGCCTGCAGTTATGCCATCTCTGAAAGAACAACAAAGCGTAGTTCTGTAAATACAAGTTCAGGATATCCTTGACAATGTGTTTGATATTGACCAATAACTTTTGACATTTCCTCGGATAAAGACGAATCACGATTGTTTATATTATAAATCCTTAGATTCCCAGGATGCAATTTTATCTTATAAAATGTCAGCTCTTTACTGGACACGTGAGGCATGAACGTGTGTTGATTAATATGTTGCATGCTGTCAATCAGCAGAATAAGAAAACATCATGTTATATAGCATAACTTGTTTGAAAATTGAAATAATATAAAATGTATTGATTAAAAACACAATTTCGATTCAGTGCAAGCCAGTTGGTGTGCTTTTATTCTGTTCTGCTGTTAGCTTACCTGAAATAGGTTAACTATGTCTTACATGCACCATTGGTAGCACTATCACAAATGGTAACTCGAATCAATTCATGGATGGATATGTACATTCTGTCATCTCCTATGGAATAACCTTATGGGGAGCATCACCAAAAATCTCTCTTGCGTTCAAACTACAAAAAAGGATACTCAAGATTATAAAGCAAGTACCAATCAGAGAAGAAAGCAAACCCATGTTTAAAGAACTTAAAGTACTACCCCTACCATGTATATATATATATATATATGTTAGAAACCATATGCTTCATTCACAACAATATAAACACCTTCAGGAAGAATTCGGATTATCATTCGCATAACACAAGAAGAGCCAATGACATACACCTATCCTACCATAGGCTTACCAAGAGTCTAAACAGCACTTTGCACCAAGGCATAAATATGTTTAATAAACTTCCTAATCACATCAAAGAACTAAATAACCATAAGTTTAAAAAAGCTGTCAAAAATATCCTACAACTAGAACTACCGTTCAGTACAAATGAATATCTAAATTTGACCATTGCTTAGGCAAATTCTGAATAGATTATTACTTACTTAGTCCATCATCTTCTACCACCTGGTGACTAGGCTTTTAAAAGAAATTTCCACTTGACACGGTCTCTCACCTTTCTCTTGTTTTGTTACATCCAGTCCCTTCCATTAAAGATATTTTTCATATGCTCACCCCAGGTTTGTCTAGGTCGTCCTCTTGGTTTCCTTCCCCTCTACTCTGGCTTGCCACACCCTTTCTGAAATTCTTTCTTCGTCCATTCTTTTAACATGGCTGAACCATCTCAAATGTGAGGATTCAAATGGTTGTTGAAGAGGTTCAATTTTTAAGCTCATTCAAATTGTCTGGTCTCTGATCTTACATAGTTTTTTGTTTCCCTTCTATCCTCCTTAAGTATTTCATCTCATCTGCTTGTAGTTTGCTAATATGCATAGATATTATGACCATGATTCACATCCATATGTTAATGTTGAAGTTCCTACTTAATGCTTGATAAAATCTTCCTGTTAATGCTATTCTATTGTTGATATCTTCAACTATTTTTCCACCACTATTAATAATAGAGCCCAGATATTTGAAACTTGCTACCTGTTCTATTTCCTCTCCCATCTTTATTTGTGTGTTTTTTTTTGGGAGGGGGGCTCTCTGTTCCTTTATATCAGCACCACAGCTGTGACTGTTACATTTTGTATCTCTTATGTATATATTGTACCACTTGCATCATTGTTATTATTGTAATTTATCTTACTTGTGTGCTAAAGGATAAGTTTAAACATTAGTTTTTATGTTTACTTATTAAGATTTTGTATATTTTAGACGTAAGTTTGACGAAACCACGATTTCTTGTAAATCTCCTATGGTGAATAAAAGCAATCAATCATAGTATGCCATGGGGTCATACCCTTTTGCATCCCAAAGCGAGTGGTTGCTTCATAAAAACAACCCTCATGCGTTTGGTGCAATTTGATGTAAACAACCCTCTTGAACAAGATCGATACATCTATCTGACGATTGTGGAAAATATTACTACAGCGTGACAGGACACTGCATGTGATGATGTTAACAAGATCAGTACCTATATCACTGAATGTTGTAAATAAACTGTTGAGCCTTGCAACAAACTACAGCTCACGTTAGTGGAGGTGTCTGCAAGTAACAGAAACAAAACTCTACGCCTGATAGATGCTTCCACAAGATATTAGCAGGAAATGTCCAATGTTGGAGCTGCACCAGAAAAACATGTAAATCTGACATAAAATTAAACAATGAAAACAATATTGTGGAAAGGGTAATAGATCATAACCACGATAAAGTGATGATTAGGGCAAGGCATTTGATGATTTTGCATCTTTTTTATTTGAAGGCTAAAAGATAACTCGAATATATATAAAAGTGTTTCGTGTTATAATTGATTAAATAAGGGCAATTTGTCTTTGCATTATTTTGCTATTTTCGTCATTTTCAAGAGAAAGGTAATTTTTTGACAATTTTTAGGTCATTTTCGACATTTTTAGGTCATTTTCGACATTTTTAGCTCATTATCAGCATTTTAGATCATTTTTGGCATTTTAAATGTTTCAGTGGAGATAGAGAGGAGCTTTTCCACGTACAAATCATTACTTTCAGACAACAGACAATCGTTTTTATTTGAGAATTTCTGCCAATCTTAGTACATTTTAATTCAGATTTATTGAACACCACAGCAGTTTTGTTGTAGAAATAAAGATTTTTTCTTTCTTTTTAAACAACACATATTTGCTAGGGGCAAATTGATGGTCATGCCAGTTCATAAAGAATTTCTTCTTCGCTGAGGGTGTCGAAGTAGTATAAATCTACATACGTCTTCAGTAACAAAATTAATGTGTTTTATAATGTATATTCATATAGCCTATAATGCACCGTCATAAACTGTTTTTAGCAATTAATTACTTAAGAAAAAATACTAATTATAAGTAATAATGATAAATTTATTGGTAATTTTTTAAGATTTGGGGTCATTTTTCACTATTTTTAAGTCATAAATGCATTTTTTATTTTGAATTTTTTCACTATTTTATGGTCACTAAATGCCTTGCCCTAGTGATAATTCATTGGAAAGATATAAACTTAAAACCAATCTAAAGCGCAAGGCCGTTGAAGATATTTGTGAGCGGCCAAGTAAATTAATTCATTGGGAACATGCTATCACTTCAAAAGATGTTACTCTGATAAAAAAAAGTATTAACAGGATGAGTAGAAAAATGTACCCCAAAGTATCCAAGAAGTGCATCTGACTCTTAGAACCATTGATATAAACAGAAATGGTGATGAAGACTTTCTGTTAATAAATTGTTCAGAACAACACATTGCATCATTTTCCACGCTTACAAATCTGAACCTACTGTGTCAGGGAAATACAATTCTGGTTGATTTTTACCAATTATTTACAGCGCTTGTCGAAAAAAATGGATCCTTTCTGCCGTAGTTTTTTTTCTTCTATCCAATAAACTCAAAGAGACCTACAAGAAATCATTGCATCAACTTGTTTCAAGTACTGAAGAAAATGGTGTTGATGGACTTTGAAAAAGTCATTCACTAGCTGTTTTTACAGTCTGGCCAAATACCCAAATAAGAGGATATAGATTTCATCTGTGCCAATCTTGGTGGAAGAAAATACAAGCACTAGGTTTGGTATCTGAATACAAGAATAACAACTCAGAAATAGGAGAATACCTAAAGATTTTTTTTTTATTACTATTCCACAAACATGTTGAGGTTGAAGACTGCTTTATAGACGACAAAATGTTACTGCAACCTACAGACAACCGCGTAGAAGACTTCACCGACTATGTGTTCGAAACCTACATTAAACCAGAGGCAATGTATCCTCTGTCTTTATGGGCCGACTTCTCTGCTATTCCATTAGAACCAACAACAGCTGTGAATCATTTTATCACTTGCACCAACACCTATTCCAGTTAATCGAAGCCTTGAAGAATATACAAGCAGAAACATTTATATTCATACAGGCTAAAAAACCGTTGTCAATTCCAAGAAAAATGGTAGCAAAAATGGTTGAATATAGTACTGAAGCACTCAGCAGACTGGCCTCCTCGTGGTGCACCCTGGGTAATGCTAAACAAACTGCATGGTACCAATTATTAATTTTACCTGTATTCCATGGGACGTATTTTGGTCATTTCTCTAGAGAGACCCGGGATGCAAACAGATCTATGGATGCAAAAGTCCTAGTTTAGTGGTTTTGGGATGCAAAAGTCCAGACCCCATGCCGTGAACTCGCAGCTGTTAGTTTTATTTTTATATAACAAAACAGGAAAGTAATTATTATTTGTATAATCCATTACATTTTTAATCATGGAATTATCAAATAAATTCGTAAAGTCTATGAAAAGTTGTTAATAAAGCTCATTACTTAGTTGTGTTTGGTATCGATCACATGAATCAACAAGTCCATGTGTTTACAAAATGCATTGTGATGTTTTATTATATTTATTCCTACACTAGTTGTGGAGTGTCTGGGATGAAGGTATTTATTCTGTTTTGTAAATAGCGAGATGGTTCACTTAGAATGTTTCATTTCGCAAATTTAAGTGTAACAGGACTGTTGTTCTGATCTTGTGATGTAGGTACCAATTAGTTCCCTATGTAATAAGACTCACCCCGTCCACAGCACGAACTCAATGTTCTCCCCCTGCTTCTTCTTCATGGCCAGCGCTGCAGATTCCACCAGAGCCCATGGAGAGTCACAGTTGTAATCACCAAACTTCCCAAACTTCCCTCCTGGTCTCCTGTTGGATGCTCCACCTGTCCGTCGACACTCTGTAACAAATTAAAACATCAGTCGATGTGTAAGTCTAAACCAAGCAGTCAAGCCCATACCAAAGAATTTAAATGCCTACATTTCCAATCACACGCAACATCTTAATGGTGCTTTAAACAGTTTTGGAGTTATTACCTATTTCAATTACAAACAATAAAACACCATAAACAGCCAAAATATTGCACCTTCTAACTTATATATGTTATTCCTCTTTGCGCTAACGTATAATATAAATTGGCTCATATTAAGAATTATTACCTTCTCATCATGATATAAAAACTATATTCCTGTCACATATTAATAGAATTGTACAATTTTATTGTAATGTAAAAATTTTTGGCACTTGGGTATAGCAGGACCTCAGCCGTGTTTCAATATAGTCATAGTCACATTATAAGTATTTTACTTTCATTAAATTATTCTTAACTTATATGGTTGTCATAGATTCTTGAGGTTTGCCCACCATAACAAACTTATTGATTTATGCTTTGTAGTTATAACTTTCTTTAGTGCAATCATAGTTACCTCTAGGAAATCTTGAGGCCATTCTCCAGTGTCATAAATTCGGTTGATAAGTTTGGTAAGTTTCCTCATCCCATTTTCTCCTAATTCCTTCAGTAGGTCCACTGGTATGTCATCGTCTCCTGTGGCCTTTCTATTCTTCATTTCTTTTATGGCCTTTTCTACTTCATTCTTCAATATGCTAGGTCCTATATTATCTTTATCCACTAGTTCTTCTGTTTCCATCTCGATGTCTTGTGGTCGATTTTGCTTGTCGTAAAGCTTTTCTATGTAATTTTCCCATATTGTAAGAACTTTTCCAGGGTTTGTAATTAAATTTCCATGAATGTCTTCTATTCCAAAAGTCCGTATTCCTTTATTTTCTTTAGATTCTAACTCCATCGCTTTCTGATACATTAAATCATATCTTCCTTTTCGTCGAAGCTCCATAATTTCATCACAGCTTTCTTTAAGGTAATTTTCTTTAGCTCTGTCTGTCTCTCTTCTTAGTTCATTATTCAATCTCTTATATTCCACAGCATTAGTATTTTTGTATTTCCTTCTTTCTTCCATCTTCTTTAACATCTCTTGTGTTACCCACGGTTTCCTATTTATTCTGTCTATTTTTCCAACTAAAGAAGAAGAAATGTGCCAAGATGTGTAGTGATCACAGAACTATCAGCTTGCTATCCCACGTAGGAAAAATTGTGGCATGGATACTAACTAGAAGACTGGAAAGAAGAATAGAAGACGTAATAGGAGAAGACCAATTTGGTTTCCGGAAAGGAAAAGGAACTAGAGATGCAATTGGAATGCTAAGGATTATATCAGAGAGAGTTTTAGCGGTCAACGAAGAAGTGTGTGTCTGCTTTATTGATTGGCAAAAAGCTTTTGACCGAGTGAACTGGGAAAAGTTAATGGACATACTCAAAAAAATAGGCATTGACTGGAAGGACAGGAGACTAATCCGCAATTTGTACCTGGGACAAAAAGTGAAAGTGTGTCTAGAACATGGAGTGACCAACAGTGTAGAAATAGGAAGAGGTGTGCGTCAAGGATGTTGTATGTCACCCATCTTGTTCAACCTTTATGGAGACTGGCTAGCAAAAGAAGCCTTAGAAGGAGTTAGAGATTTTGTGATAGGAGGATACGCTATTAACACTATCAAATATGCGGACGACCTGGTGATTCTGGCAAAGAAACAAGAAATATTGCAAGGAATGATTGACAGGCTGGTGGAAACAGGAAGAAAGTATGGAATGGAAATCAACATAGGTAAATCGAAGGTGATGAGGATATCGAAGAGAGAAGAGCCGCTTCAAATTATCATGGGAAATCAAGAATTAGAGAACGTGAACCAGTTCAAATACTTAGGAAGTGTACTGACGAAAGATGCCTATTGCACCAAGGAGATAAGATCAAGAATTGCCATGGCCAAGAAAGCATTTATGAAGAAGAGAACTCTGCTAACTAGTAGTCTGAACCTAGAGCTACGTAAAGTATTGCTTTGTATGGATAAGAGACATGGACTTTGAGGAAATTAGAGAAGAAATATTTAGAAAGTTTTGAAATGTGGTGCTGGAGACAGATAGAAAATATAAAGTGGATGGACATGGTGACAAACGAAGAGGTTCTGAGTAGAGTGGGTGTGAAGAAGTCAATCATACACACAATTCGTCAGAGGAAAGCAAACTGGGTTGGGCACATTCTCAGAAGGAACTGCTTATTACATGATGTCGTAGAAGGAAGATTGGAGGGTACAACTAGACTTGGAAGAAGAAGAATTCAGCTGTTGGACGATTTAAGGGAAAAGCGGAAATATTGGATGCTGAAGGAGGAAGCAGAGGATAGACAGTTTTGGAAAACAAAATTCGCGTACCAAGTTTGAAAACCTGCCGGAAGGCAGAATACTTACTACTACTACTACTAGTTATAACTTAGTATGGTGAGTTAGGTTAGTTTAGTTAAAACTATAGTCTAAAGCATGGGCTACTTTATAAGATTCTTGTTTTAAGCCTATTTGTACATTTAATTACCCAGTTACCATCAGGTGCGCCTTGCAAGTATTTAAGGCGAGGGCTTGGAAATGTTTTCAGATGTGTAACATATATTTTATACATTACTAACTGGAAAAAACTAAAAATTGACACTCCAATTGGATAAAAATTGTAAGTCAATAAGAGAGATTTCAATAACAAATATGCATTAAAAGACATTGAACAGAAGACCCATGAAAATATACAACCTCTTCATATAGCCAAGGCCTGGGAGGAACGCTTAACATGCTCAAAGGAAGTCCTTTGGTTTACTCATAAACTGTTAACTTTAACCTCAGCTGCATTGCTTGCAATCTCCAAAAACTGGAACATTTAAGGTATTTAGTTATTTTTTTGTAAATACCTTGCTATGTGCTACAGAAAAAATTACATATTACATAAACGTTACAAAATAAAATTCTGGGTCCATTCAGTGCTTTATGTATAAAAATGGACAGAAATAAAGACTCAAAAGCTTCAAGTTTGAGTGAAACTATCTATCTTTTGATAACTCTCAAAGTAATCTTACTAGAGGAGAGGCTACTCCTTTATTCATTGTAAAGGAATAAATTCTGAGTCTATTGAAAACGTGACGTTAAAAAATCAGTACAGAATTAATGTCATTATTTCCTACATATGCTACCTATTCAATTGATGTGATTTCTTGTGATGAGATAAACATTCTTATGGTACAATTGCACACGAGCAGCCTAAGAGATAAAAATAAATCCGAATAAACGTTGGGATACATGCGGTTGTGGATTCTAGCAAGTAATATAGGACAGACTTAATGCACACCGGGATAGTTCGAATCATTGTACCCATGTAATGTTATGACTTCTTGGCTCAACTCTTCAAGTCTCTTCTATAGGCTATAGGTGTACCTTATCATAATTGTTAGTGCATCATAACAGAAGGAGTGAACAGGGACCTTGATTACGTCACTACTCCACTCATTGCTTGGATTTATGGTTACTTAAAGATGGGGATGCACTACAACTTAGGCCGGTGTGCCAGAATTTTGTCTCACAGGAGTTCCTTTAGATGCCTCTGAGGCTGTTACAACTACGCACAAATCAACCTGAGCCAGAATCGAACCCATTGGGATGTAAGTCAATCAAGTGTAAGAATGCGTTGGACATTAACCAATCAGAGCGATGAATTGTTATGGAATTTTGCTTTATAACCAGTAACAGAAGTGGTAAAGACACGTCATCTTGTCTTTATACTAATCAGATCGGAGAATCTCCAGACATGATTTATGCATACGTCATCGGTCGTTTGAAACAAACATAGCAGTGGATTTGTACAAGCTCCAAACAAAGAAATAAATATAAGTATTTGCTAACACTAGAAGCAACAGGACATAATAATATCACTACCAATGATGACGCAGCTTACATGGAACAGAAACAAGTAGATCTACATCCGTCTCACTCTTAAATCATGCGAGAAATGAGTAATGTGCTTTATTGAACATTTCACTTACTTTTAAATACTTTACTATGTTACATGTTACACTCGTGACTGTTCAAACACTTGGTTGCAATACTACACGCATTTCAAATGATTCCAAACACAGCTGATTCATTTCTGAATTGAAAATAAGTAGAATGTTCAACGAAAGTAACAACATTTCTCACTAGATATACAGTAACATTAGTTACATGTCTATACTCACTGTTGACCAAGATGATGTGTAACTGAGAATGTGTAATCTGAACTCGAAGTTAAGTTTTACAGTCTGATTTAAACAATCTGCGACTTGTGGCAGTTGCTGGAAGAGTAGGTTTCCATGGTTTTTCTTAAGATATACGACATGTCTGCAATTTGGAGTGCTCCTAAACAGCTGACTAAAGGTTTAATACAAGTAATACTGCGCAATTTTCCCACTTTTCCTCTTCAAGTAGACTATCACAAGTCACAGGTTGTTTAAATCAGACTGTAATTTCTCTGGCAAAAATGCTTGTTTCCTAATAATAATAATAAAATCAAATAAACTGATATAACAAAGTGCCAGAATGCTTTTATTTAAACAGTGATAAGTTAAAAGCAAATGAACAAAATAGGTTATTTTTGTAATCTATCTCCAAGTTAACCTCCATATTGATTCATTAAACAGGGCTTGTGGAAGAACATACTTAACCTTAATTCAATGCATAATTAACATAATTATGACATAATTCTTAAAATATGTCAACATTTCACAAAATACGCTGGCGAAGAACTCCACTGACTGTACGGAGGACTAATTATTTCAGAGTAATATGTAGATGTAGATGTAGTTATCTCGTTCTGTAGATCCTGTGTTGAGTGGGACTCAAGGATATAGAACTCGTCAGATTACAATATAAGTTACAAGCAAGTAATAAATAATGATATATAATATACTACACTATAAACTTATTCAAACTGGAAATACTCATCCATATTGTAGAAGGTGTGAGTCATTAAAAATTTCTTGAGGGATCCTTTCAAGGATTTGCTTTTTCTTTGAATACATAATAATTTAATGTTGTTTGGAAGCTTATTGTATATCTGTATTGCGGAGTAATAAGCGCCTTTCTGAAAAAGTTTTAATGCATTAACCGGTCTATGTAAATCATTCCTGATTCTAGTAGTATGTTCATGAGCACTGCTAATAGTTTGGAATCTCTCAATAGTATCTACCATATAACACATAACAGAGTATATATACTCCCCTGTGAGAGTGAGGACTTTTAATTTTTCAAAGAGCGGTTTGTATATAAACAGTATTCAATTTGATCAACGAAATAAACATCTGACTAGTTTGATAATCAAATGCAAAGGAATAGCCTATGTCATAACTAACTGTATTCCAAATTGCAAAGCCATATAGGCTATGATCAGTGTAAAACAATATGTTGTCTGGATAACTGATTTGCATTATTGTTAAATTCTTCCTAATTATTACCACAAAATAGGCACTAAATTGGGCACTACACCGATACCGGTCAACCAATTTAGTTTCTTCCCATGGACATTATAAACGCATATAGGCTACCAAGTTTCATTAAAATCCGATAAAGTGTATTTGAGTTATTTTGCATATAGACTCACGGACGGACGGACGGACGGAAAGACATATTCCCATCCCCACACACATTCTCATAAAGTACCATACTGGCACTTAATGACAAACAATCTTTTTGGCATAGTCCGTTAACAACTCCCCCCATTGTAGCGATATGGCTTCTTCACACGTCCGGCGCAATGTATTTGTTTTCAACCGAGCCAGGGTAACCAACGGGTGCACAGTCACTTATACACTTATGTGTTGGTGACAGGATGTTAGGTTGGGAACAGTGATATTAAATCAAATCAAATCAAATCAAATCAAATTTTATTGTCATTGGGTTCAAAGAATAATAGACAAAGTCACATATTAAATAAGATACAAAGTCATTATTAACATACACATAAGTAATATTATTAACCATAAAAACCTTTAAAACATAAATATGCACAACATTTATCACCAGATGATCAAAATTTTTTATTTAATATCACAGGCATAGTAATTTATAGCATTCCTTAAATTGAGATCACTTCAGGAAGTTCATCTAAGCTGAGAATATTATAGGAGAAAAATTCCTCCGGCACTGGGACTTGAACCCAGGACCTTTGGCTATTCGCGCCAATGCTCTACCAACTGAGCTAAGCCGGAGCTCAATTCACAGCACCAGATGGAACTTCTCTCCTATGACTGATTGCCCTAATGGTCTACCTCACAGACAGACAAGTTATGTCATATGCAGTACTGTGAGGCACACTAAGTAGTGATTTTTGTGACCGGGCTCCCACTGTTATTGTACAGTTAACATTCAAGATAGATATATAAGCATTCATGAGCCACAGATTATTGTCTCTGTTGGACACTACATGAGAATATTATAGGAGAAAAATTCCTCCGGCACTGGGACTTGAACCCAGCCAAAGGTCCTGGGTTCAAGTCCCAGTGCCGGAGGAATTTTTCTCCTATAATATTCTCATGTAGTGTCCAACAGAGACAATAATCTGTGGCTCATGAATGCTTATATATTCATCTAAGCTATAAAAGGGGTTTGATATAAGCCAATTAAAGAGCCAATTTTGAAGTTTCTTGGGTGGCGCACTTGTTATTTGCATAGGTAATTTATTGTATAGAGTCATTCCGATTATTTCATAACTATTTAGAGATTTAGTTAATCTACAATATGGTAAATCTATTTTGTTGCAATTCCTCGTATTATACTGATGAATATCTTGCCTTAACTGTGTATTGGTTAAAGACTCTTTTGTGTACATTACTACTGTATATATATATAAATTTATTATTGTCATTATTTTGAAATTAACAAAAAGTGGCTTACAGTGTTCCATTTGATTGGAGTTTGATATTATTCTAATTGCCTTTTTTTGCAATAGAAGGATCTTTTTAATATGCTTACTATTTCCCCACAATAGAATGCCATAAGAGATAATGCTATGAAAAAACGCATAATAAGATGATCTTATATACTTTGCCGGGACGTGATTTTTGAGCTGCTTCAATAAGTAAATAACTCTTGATAGTTTACCCGAAATATAATTAATATGGTCTTCCCAAGACAAGTTTCTATCCACATATATACCTAAAAACTTTATGCTTGATATATCAACATTGGTAAAACCGTCCCTAAGACTAAAATTTAAAGTTTGAGTTTTGTTTTCGTTTAATAGAAACCCGTTTGCCCTGAACCATAGCGATGCTTGCGATAGTGTAGATTGAGATAGGGCTTTGAGCCATTGAATATCAGAGCTAGTATGGAAAAAGGTTGTATCGTCTGCATACAGTATGGAGTCACATTTAACTGCATATGGAAGATCGTTTATCATAACTAAAAATAAAAGCGGCCCAAGTATTGATCCCTGTGGCACACCAAACTTCACATCCACCTCACTCGATCTTACACCATCAACCCATACAGCTTGCTTGCGACCTATTAAATAGCTTTCAGTTAAGCTGAGAGCTTCTTTACATACACCATAATATTTCAGTTTATCTAGTAAGATAGAGTGCTTTACACAGTCAAAGGCTTTACTGAGATCGCAAAATGTAGCCTGTGCAAAGTCTTTTTTTTCATAGGCACAAAGAATTTTTTTTACCAATGCATCCATTGCACCAATGGTAGATCTTCCCTTTACAAAACCGTACTGTGATTCATTAAATAGATTGAATTGATGGAGATATTCATACAATTGCTTGTGCATTATACTTTCAAGAATTTTCGAGAGACAGGGAACCAGTGAAATTGGTCGATAACTTGATGGACAGTCTTTAGAACCCTTTTTATAAACCGGGACGACTCTTGATACCTTTAGCACATCCGGAAATTTACCATCAGTTATACATTTATTTAGACAGTAGGTAAGTGGATCTAAGATGCAATCAATGCAATGTTTCAATATATTACAAGTAAAACCATAAGTATCTGAGCTAGTTGATGTTTTGAAGCTATTTACAATATAATGTACATCTTGTGGAGTTACATGACGGAACACAAATTCAAGCGTCTCATGGTCCAAGAGATTATTACAGTTTTGTTTCATAAGGTCCAAGGCTGTTACGTTTGGCACCAGGATATCTTCATGGACCTTGGATACTGAATCCAAAAAAAAGTTATTCATTACATCAGGAGATATTGATAAAGGCTCCTTATGCTTTTGCATCCGAACAGATTTGATTAATTGCCAAGCCCCTTTACATTTATTATTAGAGGACTCAATTATCAAGGAGTTGTGTTCCATCTTAGCATTATTAACTGCTTGCTTGTATGCCTTCAGAGTGTCAATATAAACTTTCCTTGACGCTTCTGTTTTTTTTACCCTATCAATATCAAGAAATACCAGAAGCATTTTTTTCATTTGTGCTAGATCAGATGTGTACCATATTTTTGATCTAAACCTATTTTTACCCTTAGTATTGCTTTTTACTACATATGTTTTTTCCGGAACACAAGTGTTAAAATGTTGAAATATTATATTAAAAAATGTCATAAAAGCTTCTCCAGAATTCAAAAGATCAGTTTCCTTAATAAATTTATCCCAGTCAACACTTAAAAGAGCATTTCTAAATAAAAGTAATTTATCAACAGTAATTGGCCTGGTTACAACGGTTTTTACTTCTAAAGGTGGGTTTCTTCTCATACACCAATCTTTTGCATGTACCCATACACACTCATGGTCAGAGAAGGGAAATACTGTTACGTCACATGTAATATTTGTTAGTTCAATGTTTGAGAAAATATTATCTAAAAAAGGCCCTATTTCTAGTAGGTTTAGTATTGTGAGCAATTAGATTATGTTGCCTCAAAACATTATTAAAATCTTGTACTGTATTTTTATCTGTTGTAATATCAAAATCAGAATTAAGATCTCCCCCAAGAACACATTTAAATTTATAAAATTTGGGCCCTGTAATATAAACAAGCAATTCATCAAGCTTATCTAAAAATATTTGAGCACTGGCATTGGGTGATCTATATAAGGAAATTACCACTAATTCCGGATCATTAAATACAATGCCTGTTGCTTCGAAGTCCATGTCCTTACAAAAATTGTCAAGATTTAAAATACTACATTTTAATGAAAGATCATACTTCACAAAGATGCACACACCCCCATGTATATGCTGCATTCTATTAAAACTGCTTATTAATGCATAATCATCGAGTTTAATAAAAGGTATGTGGTCATCCGAGCACCAGTGCTCACACACACAGAGAACATCAAAGTTATTATCTATACCATAGTTGTTTAAAACAACATGCTTATTATTTAGTCCTTGTATGTTTATATAACCAATCTTTAGATTAAAATTATGCCCATTTAAGTTCTTATTTATTCTAAAAAAGGTCCTTTAAGTGGGATAGTAGAAAGCGGTTCAGAATTTGAGAGATTACTTGCTATGCACTCCACTATTCTATCACTGACATACCTTTTCCCAAGTTTATTTAAGTGTAGGCCGTGTATAGTATGGAATCTTCTTCCTATCTTGCTTAGATCAATAAAATTACAGTGAGGAAACAAATTACATATTTTTTGCATGTCTTTGTTGGTTTTGTCAATTAGTTTATTAATACAGGACCAGTTTGCCAGATCATACCGGCGTGGAATTGAAAATACGATAACATTGGTGTTATAGAAGATCCCTAGCTTTCTTTTTAGGGTTACCAAAGCCTCCCTTGCATCATTCGTACAAATATCATTGGATCCAGCTTGTAACACCAGATAGTCTTTTTTGCAGAGATCCCTACAATCCTCTGGTATTATATCTTTAGTTTTAGCTCCCGGCTTCACCATTGAGGTGAATAGTAAGGTTACATTCCTTCATTAATTCCTTATATAGATTTCTTCCCTGGCTATCTGCGTAATGATACACCTTAATTTTATTCTTTTGTTGAGGTAACTTAGATATGAACTGACTCTTTTTTGTATCCGAATGTTGTTCATTATCAATATTTGGCCAAATTATAGGAGTACTGGACCTTGATAGGGATGACTCATACCTGCTTTGATCCGAATATAAAGTTCTTGTTTGTTTTCTTTTTCCTCTTGACTGGGTGTTACAGTTTGGCGCCTCGTCATCAAAGTCCGTTGAAGATTCCAGGCATGCAAAACGGTTTTGCAACGCTAATGGAGGAAAATCTTTCAAGTCCAACGCATTCAATGAAGAAGAGCTGTTCTTTCCGGGTGAGGGCCTTGAACCCGGCTTGCGTTGCAAATTCACTATTTCAGAGACTTGATAATTTAGTTTGGCTATTTCCTCTTCTTTTTTTAGGTACATCTCAGCAAGATTAGCATTTTGTTTCCTCTCAGCTTCATAACTCTGTTGTAATTCTTGAAAGTCAGCTTGTAGTGCCACTATAACCTCATTCAAGTTTTTTATTTCATCTTTTAACATTGAATTTGATTTTATTAGGGAACACTTTTTACATGCCCACTCTTCATCAGACCCTGAGAGTCTAACATATTCTTTTTTATCTAACCCTACGCAATAAATATGATACCACTGTTCACAGTCTAATTCACACTGGATTGCCTCACTATCTTCTTTCACAACCTTATTACAAAAGCCACATTTAGGAGCATTACTTTTGCCCTCCATTTTATTAGATTATTACAATTGAGCAATTACAATATAAAACTTGTAGCCTAATCCTCACATGTGAAGCGCGTATCTATTGAGGTTCAGTTCACAGGCAGGAATGCAGGAGCTCTACACGGCACGTCCGCACTGGTCGACGTCAACTTACTAGTGTTAGTGAACACAACATCTCCTCTCCCGAGAATGATATCTGTTGAAATCCGTGTGTTTTAAACTGTTTTATGGAGAAAATCTCGTGTTAAAATATGGGGGGAGTTGATGCCACAGATAAGGCCACCCAGGCAGTACCAAACCACTCATTTGGATGATTCATGTTAAAATAAATCTGCTTTTGCGACTGGGAAACCAAGAAAATCCCACTAATGAAACTGGAGTTGTGACGTCCCGAATACGTTCCCTTCTCACTCGGTATCCACTGAATAACGCAGGCCTACTCAATTCTTTGTCATATTTACGTTCGGGAACTGATTATTAATGATGTGATATATTTGCTTCCCATATAACCATACCCTACCCCTCATTATGTTGGTTGGTTCCATTAGTGCCACAGGATATAAGTTCACTTAAAACACTGTTATCACTTCTATCGCAACCAGCAAGTTCCATGAACTTCTATATTATACTTTTAATTGTTCGGCATAGTCCCAATTACGGGGATCAATTCACGCGATATTCACTTTTCTACGGACTGTGTGATGTTTTTTGTTTATGAGCGATACACGGTTACCAACTGTTAGGTTAGGAACGTTTATGTTAGTTAAGGAGCAATATACTGAATAGCACAACCACCATTTCTTACGAGCAGCTCATGGCTTGTACCTTTGTAGGTTAGTCACACTGGTCATCCACAATCATATCTTGTTTAGCGATATGACGTCACACCTCCAACGTCCAATCAGGAAGACGAGGACAGAAAAATGGTGGAGAAGAAGGGAGTTTTCGCTAGATCGTGATATAAAAGAAAGTGTATCAATTAGGGCGGGTGGGTTGGACCAAATCATTCGCCAGGACAACATTTCCTCTCCACACATCTATCTATAACAAAATTCGTGTGATATAAGTGTTTTATGAAGAGAATCTCTGTTCTAAAAAAATGGTCCCCGTAGATGGGACTTTACCAATTGTTCACTTCTTTGTGGGGTAGTTTTAAGGCAGCTGTCGTTCTTACAAACAATATAGGCTAGACTATTTGTTATCTTTAAGTGAGGCTGAAACTTCTTGCAATATGACATCTTATTCTACGTGAGAACATTTATTGCTTAGCATAAAGTAAGTCAATTGTTGTTTGCTTATTTCAAATGTTGGACTGAACTTCTCTCACACAGATAGTTAGGTAAGGTTATGAAGTTAATAACTGGTGCCCAGTGTGGACTCTACCCACATCGCTTGTGCCTTGACATTAACCACATGTTATAATCTCTTCATTTCCCTCACCTAGAGTCGAATCAAGCTCTGCCGGCAATCATCTTGTCTCCATAATATTGTTACAATAAAATCTACATATAAATGACATACACAGACCACACTAATTTGAAGGAATCAACGCAGGCACACACGAAAAGTTACGAACACCATTTACTTAAACTACTCAACAGGCGTGCCACCTTACTGTTAGTCAGCTGTTTCCAAAACTTCCCTGTGGCTACCAGCAGCAGCACCAATGATTAAAACAAAATAACTTCCTTTACCCACAATACATCACGGCACTGTATTGGAGATGTGCGTTCAGTTACTCAGCCTCGTTCAAAATTGCATTATTCGCGAGGCAAGATTTAAAACATAAGTTTGTAAATGAAAGTAGTGGCTTATGACTACCCTTCAGAAATATGATGAGAATATCGCGAAAAATGAAATTACCTGCACGTAAAAAAGACGAGAAAGTTTTTGCAACGTTCCTTGTCGCATTCTTAAAGGACACAGAACCAAAATAAAATCATACTATGCACTCACATAACTTTCTTTGCCTTAAGCATGGGCAAACATATTCTGAAATACAAGAGGATGTCATTATTTTAACATCTTAATGCTATCTATATTATCTACTTATGTGGAAAGGGCTGTTTATCTTTAAGCTTTAGAGCGAAAAGAAAAACGAACAGAACGTGAAGATGTTACGAATTGTTTAAAAGGGAAATGACCTTGCAAGTAGCTGTCATCTTTAATTATTAATTTATAAACTTACTAGCTGATAATTTAATCCGAAATTAAAAATTAAGAGCAACATAATTAAAACATTATATTCACTAACACTTACACGTGAATCATTCATAAACTGAACGATTAATAATTAAAAAGAAACAGTTAAAAATCCGGCTTTCGAGTACATTCCACGATTACAAAGCTTAGCCTGGTAAAAACGACCTCAGATCCGAGTTCCTTGGCCCAGAAATCCCCTCTATAGTGAGTTTCGTCCAAATCGAACAATGTTTAACCATATTTAGGCCTATATTGATTATCCCTCTTCCGTGTAGGTTGAAAATTTCATATGTCTGCCGGCCTTGATATTCTAAACAAATGAATCGTCCAGGATGGACTTACAAAATCAAGCGATCGCCCGCGATAATTATTTCAAAAATTAAAAATTAAGAGCATAATAGTTAAATCATTATATTTATAACACCTAAATCACGTGGACAACATACCACGATTAGATAGCGTCGCCTGGTAAAAGCTACCTCAAATTAGAGTTCCTTGGCCCAGAAAACCCCTGTATAGTGAGTTTCGTCCAAATAAAACAGTTTTTGACCATATTTAGGGGTTACAACATTCAAGCGATCGCGAAAGTTTTATTTCCAAGGTATGACAAAAATAGCCAAAGGCAACTGTAATTGATTTGACATTGAAATGTATAACTGAAAACTGATGCTTCGAAAACGCAAAAAATACACGTTTTTTGCCCGTTTTTTACTCATAACTCACGAACGAAAGCGAAAATTAAAATTCTGGCTTCGAGGTGGATTTTCCGACCCTTCAGTCCACCTATGTTTAAAATTTCAGATCTCTGCGTTGAGTAGATTTCGCTGGGCATCGCGGACAGACAGACAGAAGGAAGACAGCCACTTCCTTTTATTAATATAGATTTCCACTTTAAATTTTGAAAATGTTATAATATGTGTTTGAAGATTGTGTTTCAGTGTATAGCTTTTATGCTAAAATTAACACGGTCAATTTTTGAATGATTTAAGTTGTACTTACCCGCTTAAGGGTAGCCTAATAATTCAACTTACGTACCATATTTTAATATAACTGCATACACTCAAAAAACAATAACATACTGAACATTTAGTTTTCATGTTCCCTTACACAGGCATAAGAATTCTCACTTACGGTAATTGCTTTCTTCGGATGTTGAATACTCCGTGTCCAAATGAAAGTCACTTATGTGCCAGAAATAACCTGCAAACAAACACAACACACGTTAACATACACACACCAACATGGACATCGGCTAATACGTATTATCTGGGACAGTTAATCTTTCAGATTTCAAAACGTCATTTATTATCTTGGTTTGTTTACTTGCTGTATAACCCATAAAATTCTCTTACGATAAACCAACGTCATCTAGCGGGTCTTTTGCAAAACATTGGTGAAAAATAATTCTTACTGCGAATTTCCAGCACATGCTGTACCTTGATAATCTTCCAGGCTGTTAACTAACTCTCCTTTAGAAATAAAAGCAACTTTTACTTTCTCCCATATACGTAGTATGGAGAAAGTATTGTGATCGTGACAAAAAATCGAAGTCGAGATAACACCGGGAGAGCATGTTTCATGAAGCCTAGAAACCGAAAAAAGTATTTTTGGAATGACGTCTGTCCGTCTGTCCGTCTGTCCGTCTGTCCGTGGACAAGCACAGCGGGTAAACGGCTCGTTGTATTTACTTCATTTTTTGAAATAAGGACTTTTTCGAAATTTTGTCGAACCGCCCAGAAATTTAGCTTTACAACTGAAATATTAAGGGGACTTTTCATTAAAACTTTTTAAAAATTTTTTATTTTTGAAAAAATGGCTCTAACGATTTTAATAAAAATTGAAAATTGGAAACTATTATCTATGACCAATAAAATGGCTATATCCGTATTTCTGCAAAAATGACTTAAGGGGTACTTTACTCGTATCCATTTTCAATTTTTGTAGATTATATCCATTACTGTAGGCGATACAGGAAAACCTACCACAGTAAAGTTGTAGAGAAATTTAAAATGAACATTTTTTGTTTAACACATTTCTTTATACATTTAATAGATATCTAGATAAAAACGAAATAAGGACGGCTTAAATGCGAATTTCAGAACATACATGTCAATTGAAATATGAATGACATTTTGTTGCCCCTAGCAACAAGAAAACTATAGGCCTAATGTACTTATTGTTGCAAATGCAGTCAGTTTAGATCAGTCGTAATGAACACGACCAAAACCAATTACAGCGAGGTGGTATAGGCTAACAGGGAAGAGGTCCTGAGTTCAAATCAAACCTCGTGGCTGCCCAAATTGACTTGGGTTTTTCATGGTTTCCTCGTTCGCAAAGGCAAACGCCGGGTTTGTAGGACTTGCTTATTTTCCATAACTCATCGCCGCTATATCACTGGATATTATAATCGTTTAAAATGAATATTACATAAGAAGACATCACTAAACAATAGAAACAGATGACGCGAATGAGCTGTTACTATAGACTAATGGTTCACGCAAACATACTAAACACGTTATATGACCTACATGCAGTTAAAGCGTGCAATATAACCTAAGTAGTAGCAGTAGTGGCGAAATTCAAATATAAGTCGCTCCTTAAGCTCCGCCCATTCGATATTCACATTTGCATGGACTGTGTGATGTATTTTGTTTCTGAGCGAAGCAGAGTGACCAACTGTCCTTCTATACTATCGCAAGTGCCTTGTATCCCCCTCTACATATAACTAAATAATGCATAACACTAACCACATAGTTAAAGTGCGCGAAGCGGAGGCGGCAGCCGTAGCGAAGCGCCCTTGCATTTTCGAATAATGTACGATACACTGTTTGTAGGTTTCGAAAATGTGGCATATTATATCTCCCGCGAGGTTTGTCAGCCTGTCACCTCTCGTCTAGCGGTATGACGTCACACCTCCAACGTCCGATCACGAGTTTCTTCATAATACAAGGACAGAAGAATTTGCTAGATCGTGGTACAAAAGAAACTGCATCGGTGAGGGTGGGTTGGGTGGGACCGATTCATCCCAAGGTGCGATTTATATTTGAATTTTCCCGTAGTATTAGTACTAATAATATACAGTTTTACTGCCATTGATTATTATTATTATTATTATTATTATTATTATTATTATTATTATTTCACAGTAAAAGCATTGAACATAAAGATCGACCCTGATGCTTTCCTTTCTAGATATTTGTTAGTTTTTATGAAAATGTAATAAGTAAAATTTAATTATCTCTTTAATTTACTTTTCTCTGTGCTAGCCATTAACACGTATATGGGAGAAAGTTTGTGCAATATATTTTTGCACCATTTATTTAGAGAAAAGTTCATAATGATCGTTACCCTGTTTTACATGTGACAACATCGATCTAGGTCCTTCGTATTCTTGTCACTGTCCTCATATCTCAAGTCGATCAGCTGTTCCGATCACGTACACGTCATCTTGATATTAGTTCCGATTACTCTAGGTGGTGAAACGCAAAAGGAACGATATCTCAGCTTTTCAGCCTCAAACCAGGATAAATTAGATTATTGACGTTGGTGAACGCAGCATTCCTAGAATTTGTAAAGAATAACAACAGCACTTTCATAACACAAAGAGAGATGTAGACACAACCAATTTAAAATGTAACAATATTATGTAGAAACTAATAAATCTTATCTGCATAGTCTATATTTTTCAAAATTAGTAAATAGTCTATATTTAAGTATTCCAGGTTAAACTAAAGAACAATGCAAGAATTTGTTTATTTAAAGAACTCAACAACATGTTTTACATATATACATACGTTATGTAACGAATTTCAACATATTCATACACTGGCAAAATCTCAAGGATAAGAAAAAACATATTTTAAATCGGTCTCTGTGCAGCCCAAGGTCACGAGGTCAAACCAAAGTAAGAGCCCCGGCATTTCACAAAGAAGGTTGAAGCACGTGATACCCATTCTGATAACAGTTACATGTTTCGTAGTCACATAGGCCTGTGTTGCTCTGATGGGAGTATTACCTCAGCTCTTGTATTCCGAAGACATTTGGATCAAGCAGTGATTTGTCAAAGGGTTTAGAAAATATGTTGACATTATTTTAAGCGATATCTGTGCATATAAGAATGATGACTTTTTTTTTAGAAATGGGTAATTACGTACGATCTTATTTTGCGTGACGAATCTTATTGCCTTATGCTCTACAAGATTATTTTCTAAATGAATACATAATAAAAATATAAACCTGATTTACAAAGTAAATATTGGATAGATACATTGACATATTATGTAAATGGAGGCAAGACATTTCATTACTTATTAAATTATAGGCATTTAAAAGTTGTTCAATTGCATGGTAACGGCATTATAAATGGCAATTAATGTTCATATATACCGGTATATATTTTTTTATTGAAACTTGTTCTTGGTTATTAAGTGCCAGTATTGTACTTTATCAGATTGTGTGGGGGACGGGAAAATGTCTCTTCGTCTGTCCGTGTGTCTGTACGCGCGATAACTCAAATACGCTTTACCAAATTTTAATGAAACTTGGTATGCGCGTTTATAACGTCCATGGGAAAAAGTCTATTGTGACTTTTTGAAGTTAAAAACTTTGCTGCTACCAAGTCAGGTAGTATTTAGGGCATTTTTAAAGAATTGTAAGTAATTTTAAAGTCGATTTAAGAAGAATCCCAGGTTTTAGTCATATTTGCATTTAACTGATGGCTTATTCTTGTATTGTAATTATGTCTGTATTTAGTTGAAATGTTGAGATTTTTTTTTGTATATAGGCCTAATAAAACTTGTAGTATATAAATGCATGGAAAAGGTAATATTTTTTGTGATTTAAATAGTGTCTTACAAGATTCATTTTGTTTTCTACCCATGATCACTCTTAATACTTTTTTCAGAATTTTAAAGATACTTTCCGCCTTTTTTCTGATACTGTTTGTAATTTATTGTGTTGACTGGTAACGGAGTAATTATCTATTTAGCGCGAAATTATAAAATGCAAATCAGTACTCATGACGACATATTTACTTCCTCTGCCCGTACCATAGGTAGGCTACTATAGGTAGAGGAAGTATTGTTTTCGTCCCCAAAATTCGAAGTTGAGTTTTTAGCATAAATACACGTTTCAAGGCCCCCTGAATCCAAAAATACCATTTTTGGAAACATGTATATGTGTATCTGTGTGTCTGTCTGTGTGGATGTTTGTGAACAGGCTAGCTCCAAAACGGAAAACCGTATGATAGAAAAATTTCGTATTTCGGTCAGGTACCTTCTGAAGATGTGATCCGAAGATTTGCGACAAATTTATCTTATTTTTAAGGGGACTTTACATGAAGAAATGTTTGTTTTTCACGATTTTCTCGAAAACAACTTCAACGATTTTCTTTAAATTTTGCACATGGATTACTTATACCAAGAGCTAAAACTTTTATTTGAAACATTTTTCGAACAAATTTTCTGAAGGGTAGTTATAAGCCACTCATAGTGAAAACGCGCTCTTTGCAATACGGCCTCTTGTAACGGAAAATCGTATGAAAACAAAATTTTCTTTTTCGGTTAGGTACATTCTGAGGCTATGACACGAAGATTGGCGACAACCTTCTCTTATATTTAAGGAAACTTTATATGAAGAAAATTTTGTTTTTTTGCGGTTTTCTTAAAAACGGCTCTAACTATTTTCTATAAATTTTGTACATGGAGTGCTTATACCAAGTGCTAACTTTTATTTGAAACTTAAACAAAAAAAAATTCTCTGAAGGGTGATTGTAAGCTACCCACTGTTTGTAGAAACACTGTCTTACCTGGTGAACAACTCAATACGCGGACATTCACGGCCTCTTATTTTATATAAGTACGTGAAGTGAGAAAGATGTATTGTTGGCCATGCTTACAGTAAAGAAATATCTGAGGGGAATATTCCTAACGGCGGAAAGTTCAATAAACGTTTGCAGTCACTTGTTTTTTCTTCTTTTTTTTTAGTTTGTCCATAGCCTTTGTTTTGAGTCGCAACATACAAATGAGGGGCTATAAGGTATTTATAGGATAATTAGCGTAAAATTGTATCTTGCGATTCTGTACAAGGATATATGAATACTGCTAACTTTTATTTGGTCAGAGGAAGTTATGTGACATTCACATCAGATGATTTTTACAGGGTTCATATAGAGCTTTGGAAGTTGCAATACAGTTAGCTATGACAAATAACACTTCCCACATATTCCTTAACATTTTCTTATGAAACTAGAACTTTGTTCTTCCGTAAGCCTGGTTTAACTGGAGCTTAACTCGGAAATCGATTACAAAAATAACACGCGATAACTCGAATATGCTTTATCGGATTTTTATGAAACTTGTATACGCATTTATAATGTCCATGGGACGAAGGCTGTTGGTGTTGGACCAAATCGGTTGACCGGTACCGGAGTAATGCCCAATTATAAGCCTAATTTGTGAAAATATTCATCAAATGCAATTCATTTCTAATGACAACAATATTGTTTGCAATGTTCACAGAAGGCCTTGGAAGTTGCAATACACTGGGGTTTGCAAAGAACACTACCCACATATTTCTTCACATAATATGCATATCAAACTTTAAAACCTTGTTTTTCGGTAAGCCCTGCATACCGAATCGATCTGGAGGTTAACTTGGAGATCGATTAGAAAAATGACGTTTTTTCAGTAGGCTATATCATACTTGTAATTGTGGCATCCAGTGAGAGAGTGGACTAAGCCAGAAGTAACGGAATATTTTGAGATTTGTGTTTGGCTTTCTAATGAGAAAAAAAAATTCATCTTAACACTTAATTTATTTGTTCTTATCAGAATTTACACATTTGAAAGTGTTTACAAAAATTAACTTCAGACCACAGTGCCAACCCTTTATCACCTTCTTAAGGTTTTTCTGGCAGTTTTTCGATATTTTTAAAAATTTTCAAAACCTTGAAGCGCCATATCTCGGTACATAATTGGTTTTATAAAACGTTTAAACAATGCACATGGTAAGAAATTTTATGCTCTTTAACTTTTGTAATGGTACGTTTTTGGCTATAACCCGTTGTTTAGGAGTTATAAGGAAAAACTACAAAAACCAAAAAATTTCGAAGTTTTCGGCTGCCCTGAAGTTTGTACAGAGTTCTCGAATGTGAAAACTTGGATTATACCCCACAGAATACCCACATACAACATATTAAAAAATTATTATCTTCGGACCTTTTCCAGGTAAAAGTACCTGGTGAAAGGACTATTACGTTACTAATGCTTCCGAGCTGGCCTAGCCCACTCTCTCACTGGAGAAACGCCATTCCCTTAATTTATGAAAATTGTCTTTCAACAATAGATAAGGAAGGAACCAACACATACCTTCAATATTAGGATTACAGTTATACTACTATATGTACTACACAGAGATGACAATAACTCAAATTTGAACATTTTTGGCTTAGCCCACTCTCTCACTGGATGCCACAATTGTCACTAATTAAACAAATGCATGACGCATATAAAGTAATGAATTCAAGACTTCATAATTATAGAAGTTATGAATATAATGCAAGCTTGGGCTATTAACTCCATCTGGCACAGAACAACTCTGAACCTGAGGTGGAGCAGGCAGAGTCACGTGACGAGTGACAAGCGAATGAGGTTGTTGCGGTGTTGTACAGTTAACGGGCCGCATACTTCACTTATTCCTTTGCGCGCTCATAATCTTTTACATTTTCTGAAGTTACCATTGGAAAGCTGTATTTATTTGGAAGCCATATGTGTACGACGCTCCGTTGAGGAGAAAACTGCTTATTTAAAAATAATGAAATGCCTGCTTGTTCCTCTTAGTGAGTAGGCATGCATCTTCCTTAGATAGCTGTTAGACTGAGTCGTCAACGCCGCACGTAAAATTGTCTGTGTAACTTTTGATCAACAACTGCATGATGCTGTCCATGTAACCCTCATGAATACCGTAATTAAGGAAGTGGTTTGTACTAAATTCTTAGGTGTATGGTTAGATTCATACCTTAACTGGGATAGCCACATTCAACATCTATCGGAGAAACTATGTCGTCTATGTTATGCATTTCGCATTCTTGCCAAAGCATTACCAGTAGATCTATTAAGAACTGTATATTTTGGATATGTCCATCCAGTTCTCTCATATGGTATCATCACTTGGGGATCAGAGAGCAAGAATGTATTCAAAGAACTAAAAATCTTACCAATATCAAGCATTTATATTTTGGAAACAGTATGCTTTGTCCATCAAAATATAAACTCGTTCAGAAAAAAATTATGAATGTCACGAGTATGATACCAGAACATCACATAATATACATATGACCTGTCATAGGTTGACCAGAAGTCTTAAGAGTATCTTTCACAGAGGTATTAAATTATATAATATCTTGCCTAAACACATAAAGCAATGTAACATAAAAAAAGTGTGTGTGGAACGCCACGCGACGGAAATAAAGGTAGTTTTAATTTACATTTTTTCAATTTTTGATTATTGGATTTTTTCAATTTTGCATTATTGGAATTTTTAATGTTAGGTTTTTGGACTTTTTATAATTTAGGATTTTTTAATTTTGGATCTTTGTATTTTTAATTTTGGTTTTTTAAATTTCTTAAATTTTCGATCTTTGAATCTTTAAATTTTGGATTTTATTATTAAAAAAGGATTTTTGGATTATTGAATTGTAAATTTTTCTTTAAATTTTGAAAATTTGGATTTTTTAATTTGTTTCATTTTGGATTTTTTTATTTTTTAAATGTTGGATCTTTGAATTTTGGAATTTTTTATTTTGGATTTTTTAAATTTTGGATCTTTAAAATTTTTATTTTTTTGATTTTTTAATTTTTGATTTTTAAATTTTTAAATTTTTAAATTTTGGAGTTTGGATTTTTTAATTTGGAATTTTTTGATTTTTTAATTTTCGATCTTTGAATTTTTTAATTTTGGATTTTTTAAATTTTGATTCTTTGAATTTTTTATTTTTGGGATTTATTAATTTTGTATTTAGATTGTTTTATTTTGTAAATTATGATATTTTTAATTTTTAAATTTGGGATTTTTTATTTTTAATTTTGCATTTTTTATATTTTAAATGCATGGATTTTTTATTTTTTAAATTTCGTATATTTGGATTTCTTATTATTTAAATTTTGCATTTTTTGACTTTTTAATTTTGAATCTCTGATATTTTAATTTTGGTTTTTTAAATTTTGGATCTTTGATTTTTTTATTGTTTGCATTTTTAAAGCGCTGTAATGAACCTCCGGGTTCCATAAAATCTCTATATATATATAAAAGGCTTTGTCCTGACTGACTGACTGACATGAATCAACGTAGAGCCTAAACTGTAACAGGTAGAGACTTGGAATTTTGACAGTACCTTCGTTTCATAATAATAATAATAATAATATTTATTTTCCTCATCGCCATACATAATGTACAGATTGAGATGTCGTGGTTTTGAGTACAATTTAATTTAATTTATAACATTATTAAAACAGTAAATTTAATTAATATTTAAAATTTAATATTATAAAAGTCATGGACGCTATAGCCTACAGTGGGTTTGCCAACATTGTCTTTCTGACTGATGTTTTAAACATATAGAATGACATATTTCTTATTTCAGTTGGTAAGAAGTTATAAAATTTAAAAGCCAAGCATATAAAACTATTCATAGTTGTGCTATAGTTAAATTTTCTTAAATAAATATTGGATCCATTACGGGTAGAATAGTTATGAATTGTTGAACATGTGGAAACGTTATGCAAGTTGCGCTTAACGTACAGAAGGCAGTCCAGAACAAACATTGATGGCAAGGTAAGTATTCCTATTTCCGTAAAAAGTGGCTTACGGTGAGTTCTCGAAGGTACACCACATATCATTCTCACAGCTCTTTTCTGGAGAATAAACAGTTTCAAAGCTGAGGTGTGATTGCCCCATAGCTCAGATAACTATGCATGTGAGCAAAGTAAACCATTACTAGCGAGTCTCGTAATAACGTTTGTCTTAATATTCGTATCATGAATATTGCTTTGCTTAGTTTGCTTGCAAGGTATTCTGTATGTGTACCACAGCCCAGACCTGCTTCGAGGTGAATTCCGAGAAACTGTGATGGGCTTTTCTTACTTTATGCTATAAAGTTCCCTAACTTCTTGGATTAAATCTTCGCCAAAATTCTTCGCCAAAATCTGTGACGACTAATATGTGATTATTCTCAATCGTAGTATATAAGTTTACTGAACTCCTACAAAACAAGGTCACTCATGCACCTGTCGTGTCATCATAACACTGCCTGCATAGTCCACATTCCAACGTTCAGTACAACTACCTCTGTCACCGGGTGATTGCAAATTTCCTACTCTCAGTCTACTTTCTCTTTCTTTTAACAATTTACCCAGTCTTGATAATATTGATGAAAATTTATATTAACGGGCGCCATCATCAATACGCTTCCTCTTTTCTTTTTGTTATGTATCAGCCCAGTCACAAATTAAATTATAGATACACAGGCTATGTATCTACATGCCTCTCGACTAGCTTTTAAATTAACAGTGGAGACGGGAATTGGGTTCGGATTTACCTTTCGTTTATTACTCTGCTTCTCTCTATTTCTTCTTTTTCTCCTTTTTCAGTGCTCACTACCAAAGTATATAACTTAGCCCAAAAATCAGCGACTCTCAAACCATTACAAGGATAAGGGTCAAAAATCTGAACTTCACGTTAATTTACTTTGCATAACAATAACCATAATTTATTTAATATATTATTTTTTTTTCTTTTTTCAACAATAACAATCTTACATACAATAAATTACATTTACCCAACATTAACCATTCAACATTTTTATTAGTAGGATAGTATTTAATTATTCAAGGTTAGTATACCCAGTTTAACTATATAAGTACGTTCTCTGTTCAACAATAACAAATCCCTAATTAATTACTTTAACCTTCTTTCTTTTTTTTTTTCCAGGTATCTACTAGAACGTCTTGTATTATTCTTCTAATTTACTACTGACTTGTGTAGTCATTTACATTTGCAACTTCAGGATAGTTCAATATATATATTATACCTTTTTTTTTTTGAATAAATAAAGGTTTTCAATTCATAATCCAGTCCTTAACTCTACAGATTACACTCAATAATCCCACCTATGTCTCCTATACGAGTCTACTAGTCATCTTAGTCCATGAAGAATTGTATTTAAAGATAGATAGGAAAGACAGTCTCATGAAGAAAGAAATAGAAGTTTAGGCCTATACCCACAGAGTGACTGTGGCGATAGACCACCGATACAGGAGCGGCGTCTAGATCTTGAGTTACAAACAATCTGACTCCTCTCCTGCAACCGGGAAAATATTAATGGGCCGCAAACAAAAATAAAATTTTGTAAATCGATGTCAGAGGTCCCTGACACTCTCTCCTAGAGGCACGTGGGGCCGTTGTTCGCCTCCAACATCGATGGCTTTCACAATCTCTCATAAATTTCTTTTCTTTATATATTACTAGTATAGGTCTTGCCTACTACCAGATTTTATTTGTTTGATTCGGGATGCTTCCGGCGTTCCCTCACCTCACCCTTACAATCTCTAGTACTTGTTCATAAACTACTTATCATCAGTACACTACTCGTAATTACCGATTCTCCTCTTTCTAACCTGACCAATCATCAGCTATTATCTTTTAACCCCTTTCTTTCTTTAAGTAGAGTTCCCTTCAGCTTATACCATTGATTTAATTCACTTGGTGGTTATTCTAGTTTTCCTACTTCTTAAGTTACTACTCTTCAGCATGGGCACCCAATCTTCTTTTGTCTCTAAATTCCCTAGAATTCTAACTGAAACTAATTCACGCCCAGATTAGTAAGCTTCTCTATAACCCCTGTAGTGACTTCTACTTCTACCCTAACATGTAAATTTTCCAATGGTACACACCTACTGCACTACCACTCGTAGGCCTTCTTTTGCCCTTCAATCTTTCCACTTCTTATCCCCCTCTACCATATTCCATACACCTTCGCTTGTAGATAAATCTCTATAAAAAAAACATAACTTAACACTACAGGCCAGCATGAAATCTATTTATAGATAGTCACCCGTCACCTGAAAGAAACCCAAGTGGGAGGGGCCCTCGTAAGAAGTACTAAGCATGCCCCTTAATTACCTTTCTTCCTTACTCCCCTCGCGTCCTGTCTCAAAAATAACAAAGTTTATATGAGCATCACCAATTGCCCCTAGCTATGTATTCATTCGTGGAACAATCACCCATAAAACCCCAAAGTGAAGAGATCTATCTTTGGCATTCAGCGGTTAGGCTCTTGACTGCTCTTTCATAATTAACTTAGACCAGAAATAGAAAATAGTTGGATTACTGGATTTCATCACTTTACTTCTAGAATTCTCACTTCTATGTTCCTATTCTATTCTTTTATCATACGATACGGCGTCTAATCGCCACACATTACTTAGAAACCATCCTTACAAAAAAAAAGGAATATCTCAATTTTCTCACTCCCCAAACAATAAGAAAAAGTCTAGACGATTATACTCAACCAGTGATGTCCAACTTATCCTCCGATCCTGAGTTGTCTTCCATTACTTCCTGATGTCCATATCTGCTCTTATTCAGAGCGAGCAGTCACGACTCACTCTCACAGCTGATGTTCGCTGTAGCGGTGTCTCGTACTGGCCGACTTGGTGTATTCTTCTGATTAATGACTATCTCCATATAGCCGTGTCAAGGAAGTTCACAACCAGAATTTCCTTAGATGAAGGTCTGACACACCATTATGCCAGAACGCCTCTACCGCTGTCGCACATCCCAGTCTCGTCTTCTCCCTTCTGCCTTTTCAACTTCTCTCTCTCGTAGTCAGGCACGTACTCCCAACCGTCTTTCAGGTTCCACACCTCTCTCGTCGATTCACCGTCGACGCATGCGCACCTCTCCTTTTCTGTAATTCAAATAAATTCAGGGCAGTATCGATAATCATGAAAACGTTCAATATCGATTAGTTGCGGTCCCCCAACCCTTCCTTTGTTTAGGAATGGTCTCCTATCGTTGATTATGCACGTCGCTATTTGCGTCGTGACAAAACCTAACTGAAGAATGCAAATCAAAGCCATGTCTATTAAATGAGAAGTTAATGTCTACAGTCTTATTAGAGTTAATCTTGAGCTTATTGGCTTCACACCATTCCATTATTTTAGATGAAGATTCATGGAGTTTGATTTCCAACAATGCCTGATTTTCTTGAGAAAGACCAATAGCCAGATCGTCTGCAAACATAAAAGTATGAAGGCATTCATCCTCGATGCAAGCTGGGAGATCATTTATATAAATTATAAACAGTATGGGACCAAGAATGGAGCCTTGGGGAACACCGAATTTAACAGGTATAAACTGAGACATTGTACCATTAGAGTAAACAGATTGATACCTGCCTTTTAGATAAGATCTGAGAAACATAATACAGGAGTTGTCAAAGCCATAAAACTGCAATTTTTTTAAAAGAATATCATGGGAAATTGTATCAAACGCTTTGGTGAAGTCATAGAAACGACCACTCATTAGTTTGAAATTGTCTAAAGCTTCAAAACATTTCTCCAAAAACTTTTCATTTAATGTGTCGACTAAGAGGGGTGGTTTATAAATTGAATTTATTATATGATTTATTATTAATTTATTTGAAGAAGTAACGATTTTTAAAAAAACGTTCTTAAAAATCGAAAAATGTAGGTGCTCACTAAGAAAGGAATTTACAACATTTTGATTTTAAATGCAAAAAATTAAATGGTTTTGAGAATACTTAATCCCTTTTTACACAGAATTATAAAACCCAATTAACAGAACATATTGTTGCTAATGGTATCAGATGACTTTGGAAAAAAGAAAGAAATGCAAGTTTGACAAAATTATTTAATAAGAGAAGGTTATTCATGTTATAAATAAACATTAAAGAATGTAATCGACGAAAATAATGCAGTCACACATAACTTTTCTCTACCCTGGACGTAGAGAAAACAATACGAGGTATGGTAATATGGTATATTATTATATCGCAGGTTTTGGAGTGAGAAGTATGAAAGTGATATTGCTTTCTGTTTAATTTCATCCCCAAAACAGTTTTATGGTAACATGAGAGGGAGAAATAAAAATTTTCCGCCTCGGTATTACAATTTTATGTTACAGGAATTTCTGTTTCTTCTTATTTGAACCCTTACCAGGCTTGCTGTGTACAAGCGAAGCGATGCAGAATTCTACATCCTCTATGAGCCATAAAAAGCTATATCAAGCGTTTTCTGAGGGAATAGTTTGAGTGTGATAAATCGTTCTTCCTATTTCAGATTATGAATACCTATATAAGGACCTAGAATTTAAAAATCGAAAGTCCTTTATAAGTTAATTTCCAATTACAATATAAAAAACCCGGGCGACGACGGGTCTTTTAAGCTAGTAGATATTATACCTTTAGATTGCTTAGGAATTGTCTATTGGCATTGAGCAAGTAAGTATTATTATTATTATTATTATTATTATTAATATAACTGCTACTACTACTACGACTACTATTACCATTTGCAGGTCCTCGTACTAGGTCTGAAAAATTTCCTTTGATAACTCCTAATCATTGAGTTGATTGTTTTTGTGCAGTCCGCTCCGAAACACTCTACTAATTTCGTGACGGTTTTGAGTGTGACGCTAATTTCGTGACGGTTTTAGCGTGACACAAGTTCCCGATTTACCGCCGCTAAAGAAGTTTTACTTCAAAAATTTTAAATATGAAGTCAAATCCACCTTAGGCTACTAGAAAATTTGCCATTTTGCATAGAAGATTATTTAAGGTTAAAATTCTGACATATGCCATGTAGGCTACATACCAAGCTGTTTTTTAAGTGAAACTTCTTTAGGGGTAAATCGGCGCTAAAACTGTCACGGAATTAGTAAAGTGTTTCGGAGTGGACTGCACAGAAAACAATCAACTCAATGATTAGGAGTAATCAAAGTTAATTTTTCAGACCTGGTACGAGGATCTGCAAATCGGAATAGTAGTAGTAATAACAATAATAATAATAATAATAATAATAATACTAATAACAATAATAATAATACTTACTTGTTCAATGCCAATAGACAATTCCTAAGCAATCTAAATTTATATTATCTATTTTATGGAACCTGGAGGTACATTACCGCGCTTAAAAAATCCAAACAAAAAAATCAAAGATACAAAATTTTAAAAAATTCCAAAATTAAAAAATAAAAGATCCAAAATTAAAAAGTCCAAAAATCCCAAATTTAAAAAATTAAAAATCCAAATATCGAAAATTTAAAAAGTAAAGAAATAAAAATCCAAAATTAAAAAAAAAAAAATGCAAAAGTAATTCGTTTGTAGTATTTAGATAGCATTGACTTATTTCTTGTTGTCTTTGTAGGCTCATATTGTAAATACTAAAGGGATTTTTCATTTTTGTAAGCACTTATTCATGGAAAGAAAAGATATTAAACGAGCAAGGGCACCGAATTTTAGTGTGTACGAAAATTCAGTGCTTGTTGATTTAATAGAAAAGCGCAAAGGCACAATTGAAAACAAGCAAACAGATGGAACTAGGCCTCTCAAACAGAAAGAAACTGTGTTTGGAGTTAACTGCGTGCCAGGTATTTATTTATTTCATTATTAAAAAACAAAGTACTGTTTTCTTCTTTGTTCTATGCCAAATAAACCAGTGCACTTGCTTATACTTGTGCTTATCCACAGGTGTTACAGAAAGGACAGATTAAAATCTGAAAACAGCACATGAAAATATAAAAAGAAGGGCAAGGAGGGCTTCGGCAAATGAGAAAGTAGAAATGTATAAGTGGCGCAGTCAGCAGTCGATTTCTTGGAGACACGGGAAAATTTTTGTTCAATCTTTCTCCAAGAAGTTCCAGAACGGATAAAACTGTCTCCTTTTTTAGACGATATTTCCTCTGAAATACTTCTTCAATCGGGTCTTCGAATGGATCAGACCTTTCCCTCTCTACTTCCTGATTTCTCTCATGATATTCGAGATACCAAGCGTACAACAAATAGCTATCCAACTCCATCTTGAATGCTGCAGAAACAGACGTCGCCTCATGAATACAATAAGGCCGGGCGCAAGTTGAGACGCAGTTTGGTGAGGTGAGGTGAGGTGACTCACCGTGAATTTTTGTGAAACGCAGAAATAAATACAACAGCGAATGTTCGCACGCAGGGTGAGGTGACGCAATTGCATCGCGTCTGTGAGCTGCGAAGGTTTGTGATCGTACCACAGTTTTTCACTAGTGACTACGACCTGCGCGTGAAAAGTTGTGTTTGTCCACCATGGAGGAGAAATTAATCGAAGCAGTGCGAGCAAGAAAGATTTTATATGACACGTCCCATGCTGATTACTTGAAAGCAAAATTAAAATTGCAGATTTGGGACGAAATTTCTAAGGAAATTGGATTGAAATGTGATAAGTTTTTATAATTTTGTTTACGTAAACAAGATTAATTAATTATGAGGGTACAAGGGAAATTGGTAGTAGTCCGAGTTATTTGACTTTGAGGTAGTAATGCCTTCTAGTAAATTTTTAATGTTGGAATTAGTTTAGGGATAAAGCGGCAATATTATAGGTAGAATAAATTATATAAAGGATCGTATTCCATGCAGTTGTAGAGGTGAAATATTGATGTCCGCTCTTCTCTTCAACTCATCATAAATTTATTGTTTATCAGTTTGTTTTTATGGTCTTTTCAATCAAAAGCGTTTCTTGCACTAATTTCTATACAATGTGTTCAATTTGTTCTTCTATAAATGCCTCTTTTTTTACCACTGCCGTTTTCCGCTGTACCCTTTATCTGTTTTAGAAAACATTTTATATATAGTAGACTTCCTGCGAAGATATATATATATATATGTCATTGTAATGAAGCAAATAGCTGCGTGCCAAATAGACGGTAGAAAACCATTCCTAAACAAAGGAAGGGTTGGGGGACCGCAACTAATCGATATTGAACGTTTTCATGATTATCGATACTGCCCTGAATTTATTTGAATTACAGAAAAAGGAGAAGTGCGCATGCGTGGACGGCGAATCGACGGGAGAGGAGTGGAACCTGAAAAACGGTTAAAAAGAACGTGTCTGACTACGAGAGAGGAAGGTTAAAGAGAAAGAGGCGAGGAGACGAGACTGGAATGTGTGACAGCGGTGGAGGCGCCCTGGCATGATGGTTTGTCAGACTTTCATCTAAGGAAATTCTGAAGGGGAATTCCACTGACGCGACTATATGGAGATAGTCGTTAGTTGGAAGAACACATCACGTCAGCCGGTACGAGAGACCGCTACAGCGAACACCAGCTGTGGAAAGAAGAGTGGGTCACGACTGCTTAGTCTGGAATAAAGGAAGATGTGGACATCAGAAAGTGGATGGAAACAACTCAGGATCAGAGGATAAGTTGGTCACCACCCGTTGAGTATAATCACATAAACATTCTTTTTGTTGTTTTGGGAAGTGGAAAAGATTTTGAGGCATTGTTATTTAAAGCCGGTTTCTAAGAAATGTGTGGCGACTAGACGCCGTAATGAAAGGTAAAAGAGTAGGGTTAGAAGATAGATGTGATTAGTCTAGGGTGAGGTAGTAAATTACAGTAATCCAATCAGTTTCCATTTCTGGTCTAAGTTAATTACAAAAAGAGCAGTCAGGAGTAAAACCGTGAATAGTAAAGATAAATCTCTATACTTTAGGTTGCTATGGGTAATTGTCCCACGAATGAATACATAGCTAGGGGCAATTGGTGATGCTCATACAAACTTTGTTTTCTTATAAGACAGGACGCGAGGGGAGTAAGGAAGAAGGGTAATAGGGGCTTACTTAGTATTGCTTACGAGGGCCTCTCCCACTTGGTTTTCGTTAGGTGACAGGTGATTATCTATAAGTGGATTTCATGCTGGCCTTTAATGTTGAGTTGTTTTTTTTTTTGAGATTTATCGAAGAGCAGGAATTGTATGGAATATGGTAGAGGGGGATAAGAAGGTGAATATTGAGAGGCAGAAGAGGGCCTATGAGTAGCAGTACATTAGGCGCATACCATTGGAAGATTTACATGTTAGGATAGAAGCAGAAGTTCACTCAAGGGTTATAAAGAGAGAGTTACTGACCTGGGGCGTGAGTTAGTTTCAGTTAGAATTCTAGAGAATTTAGAAACAAGAAAATTGGGTGCCCATGGAGTAGAGTAGTAACCTGAAAAGTCTGGAAACCCGAGTAACATAAAGGAGGTAAACTAGAGCAATGGTATAAATTAAAAAGGAACTCTGCTTAATGGAAAGGAGATAAAAGATAATAAATAATAACTGGTTAGGTTAGACTGGTTAGGGTAGAAAGAAGAGAATTGGTAATTCTGGGTAGTGAATAGATGATAAGTGGTTTCAGTAGCACGTACTAGAAATTACTCCAAAAGAAAGAAAAAAAAAAAAAGAGAACAAGGGTGAGGTGAGGGAGCGCCGGAAGTGTCCCAAATAAAGTAAATGTAAATCTAGCATAAAAAGATTTATGAGAAATTGTGAAAGTCATCGGTGTTGGAGGCGAACAACGGCCCCACGTGCCTCTAGGAGAGAGAGTGTCAGGGACCTCTGACATCGATTGTCAAAATTGTATTTTTGTTTGCGGCCCATTAATATTTTCCCGGTTGCAGGAGGGGAGTCAGATTGTTTGTAACTCAAGATCTAGTCGCCGCCCCTGTATCGGTGGTCTATCACCCCAGTCACTCTGTGGGTATAGACCTAAACTTCCGTTTCTTTCTTCAGAACATTGTCTTTCCTATTTATCTTTGAGTACAATTCTTCATAGACTACAATGACTAGTGGACTGGTATAGGAGAAATAGGTGGAATCATTGAGTATGATAGGTCAAGTCAATGACTGAATTATGAATTGAAAATCTTTATTCATTCGGAAGAAAGTATAACATATATATTGAAATGTTTTGAAATTGCAAATGGAAAAGATTACGCAAGTTAGTAGTAAAGTATAAGGGTAAAGTGAGACGTTCTAGTAGACACCTGGAAATAAAGAAAGGAAAGAGATTAAAGTAATTAATTAAGAATTTGTCTTGTATAACAAGGAACACATTCATACAGTTAAACTGGGCTACTAACCTGGTAGATAGGAACTGAATACTAATCTTTCCAATAAAAGTGTTGAATGGTTAATGTTGTTCGGATCTGGTGATCTGAAGATTTTAAGGATGAGTAGTTGTTAAAAAGGGGAAAACCCAAGAGTAAATGTAATTTATTGTAAATCAGATTGTTATTGTTGAAAAAAAAGAAAACAGAAAAAAAATATTAAATAAATTATGGTTATTGTTATGCAAAGTAAATTATCGTGAAGTTTAGATTTTTGACCCCTATCCTTGTAATGGTTTGAGAGTCACTGATTTTTGGGCTAAGTTACATAATAATAAAAGGACAGAGCCGAATCCATTCCCATCTCCACTGTTAAAATAAAAAAAAAGCTAGCCGAGAGGCCTGTAGGTACATAGCCTGTGTATCTATAATTTAATTTGTGACTGGGCTGATGCAAAACAAAAGAAGAGAGAAGAGTATTGATGATGGCGCCCTTAATATAAATTTTCATCAATATTATTAAACTTAGTAAATGGTTAAAAGAAAGAGAGAGTAAACTGGGTGTAGGAAATTTGCAGTCACCCGAAGAAGTCCATCACATCATAACTAGTATGAACTGTAATAATGCATGACAAGAATTAATTAGTTGGGAAGTTTCAGATTTGTAAGTAAAAATAAAATGAAGACATATTCTTGAAATGTATTTTCAACGTTTATAAATGTTTTATAATTATGTACAGTAAAATAAATACATTTCTCCATGTTAAGGAACAGACGATTTGAAATGATACATTATCTCAGAATGATTTTATTTACTACGAACTACCAATTAGTTATATCACTTTATCACGATTTTCCGTTCAGAGTTGAGGTTTAAACCTTTCCTTATAGAAACCGGAATTTGAAAAGTAACTTTAATTGAAATTTCAATGCTTGAGAAAAGAAATGGTGTTACAGTGACGTTACAAAATAAGAAATATTAGACAACGTAAGTTATTACATTTATTAAAAAGTATATATTATGTATTATGTCTTAAAGATGAATTTTTATATCATTATTATGAGACATAGGATCCGAGGCACCTTATGATTGGGACTAAGTTAGGTTGATGTGGCATGGAGTTGCGATGAGTCATCGTACTGGATACAGTCTCGTTGAAGACACAAAGAAAAACTTATTACCGCTTTAGGTAAAACCGAGGCTTCTTGTATAACGGTAGCTCAATCCCTGATTTCGAAAGTTATTCGAAACTTTAAAGTTTATAAAGGACAATTTTGGGTGTGTAAACAGAAGTTATGCAGTGTTTTGATACAAAATAGTGGGCGATGCGATGCGTTACATAGTAAATAAATTTAAAAACATACAACAAATATCGTACTAGCAGTCGAAATATTTATCTGCACCATTAACATCCTTGCGATGTCAAATTCGTCCTTAAGGATGAATTCTCTTTTCTTTAAATAATTACTTTTTGGAAGCTTTTCGTGTAATTTTGAAATTACTTGTTCTTCGAGTTCATCTGACTCTGATTCTGAACTTAGTAATGTTTCTATGTACATGGCAGCCATCGCGCACATTGCTCACTGTCTCGTAAACACGCAGTAGTGATAGAACTGCTTCCCAACTTTCGCTCTCCCTGCGCGCAGTTGATTGAATCCTGCTTCACGGCGTCACTCTGCGTCACCTCACCTCACCAAACTGCGTCTCAACTTGCGCCCGGCCTAAAGCTGCGTTTACACTATGTAACTTGTTTAATATAACTTGAGTTATATAACATGTTTTCCAAAATTGTTACAAATACATGCAAATTGTTACATATAACACTGTGTTGTATAACTGATTTATGTGTTATATAACAAGTTTTCTGCGTTTACACTCCGTTAGCTGCGTTTACACTATGTAACTTGTTTATAAAACTTGGGTTATATAACATGTTTTCCAAAATTGTTACAATTACATGTAACTTGTTACAGATAACATTGTGTTACATAACTGATTTTTGTGTTATATAACAAGTTATACTTTTCCCGCATGGGATGGGAAATGTGTAACTTGTTACATGTAACCTCCTACATGTACATTTTGCTGCGTATGTATAGTAACAACGAACTGTTCACTTAACCACAAATAATTAGATTTATCCAACAATTCAATCAATGCAACGTTTACTATGCTTTTCAGGTCTACAATAGTATAATAATAATATAACCTAATCTCACATAGCCTATATGTCCCTCTACAAAATATAATATTATAACAATCTTCATTAAAGTTCCATATCTTGGTGGCACTGATATATCGTATAAATGGATATTATCAATGAATATATAATAGTAAAAACTATTGTCGATCACACTGTATTCAATTACACATTAAAACTAGCAAATGTTGACATAACCACTTAGAAATTGTTAAAATAATTAAAATTGTATTAAATTTATACATCTTGTATAACATTTGGTTGGTTAGGTTAAAATCTGTGCACTATCATACCATTGTTTATTGCATCTCTATTATGCATATGTAAATTTGCCAACCACTTCTCAGCAAATTATTGCCATTAATATAAAATAACTCGCAAGCGCACTGAAGTCCAGTAATTGTAGATTAATATTAACCACATTGGTGATGATTCATGGTAGTATCGCGCTGCATTAATTGAACTTTGTGGCATTTTTTAGTATCACAGTTGTACTCAGGCAATCCGGACGTGGAAATTTACAGTCATAAATAGGGACTGATGATGATCAAGATATGATCGAAATGAACATATCCAAGAGAGAAATGAATGCCACAAAGTTCAATTAATGCAACGCGATACTATTTTGATCCATCACCAATTTCGTTAATATTAATCTACAGTTACTGGATTTCAGTGAGCCTATGAGTTATTTATATTAATAACAATAACTTGCTCAAATTTTACATATGCATGATAGAGATGCAACAGACAATGGAGATGCAACAGTGCACAGCTTTTAACTTAACCAACCAATTGTTATACATGATAGATAAATTTAATACAATTTTAATTATTTTAACAATTTCTAAATGGTTAAATCAACATTTGCTAGTTTTAGTGTGTGATTGAGTTCAGTTTGATCGACAATAGCTTTTACTACTATATATTTTGTGATAATATTTGGACATATCCATTTATACGCTATATCAGCGCCATTGTCCAACGCTGTGACAAAGGGGATGCGTTCGCTCCTCTCACGCAGCGGGCCCGGATTCGATTCCTGGTCTGGACAAGTTACCTAGATGGGTTTTCTCTGGGGTTTTCCTCACCTGTGAGACAAATGTCAGGTAACTTTAGGCCCTTGTGGTCCCCAGATATCATCTGGCCGACATTATCATCTTCATCCCATCCTCACCTTGTTCGGAAGTGAGTGTGTATTTGAATGGAGTGTCTCGTCCTATGTGTTCGTGTGGTCTCGGAGATGGCCCCGGCATTGGGCTGATCACTCATCCGAGGTGGCCCTTCATGCCCTTGTCTGGTCAAAAAAGTATGTATGTGTTCCAAAGATAATCCCTCCCCCGACAGGTTGCGGCCCTGTAAGGCCCGGGCGGCTGGGGTCGCTTCAATCCTAAAAGGGAGAGATAAAACTAAGATAAAGGAAGAGAATCAGCGCCATCAAGATATGGAACATTTATGAAAATTGTTAATATTACATATGAGAGTTTTGTAGAGGGGAATATATGTGAGATTAGGATATATTATTATTATACTATTGTACATCTGAAAAGCATAGTAAAGGTTGCATAGATTAAACGTTTGGAAAAATCTAATTATTTGTGGTTAGGTGGGCAGTTTATTTTATACAAACAAACGGAAGAATTAAATTCATCAATATCTAGTAACAAGTTACAGAAGATAGTTGAGATATTATTGTGATGATATTATGGGAAAAAAATTCTGACTCTGGGACTTGAACCCAGGACCTTTGGCTATCCGTGCCAATGGTCTTACCAACTGAGCCACGCCAGAATTGAATTCACAGCACCAGATAGAATCTCTTTCCTATGACTGGCTGCCTTTAATGGTCTACCTCCCCGACAGACAAGTTATGTCATATGCAGTACTGTGAGGCACACTAATTAGTGATTTTGTTACCGGGCTTCCACTGTTATTGTACAGTAACATTCAAGATAGATATATGCATGTACATTCATGTACCACAGATTCTTGTCTCTGTTGGACATTAAATGATAATATTACAGGAGAAAAATTCCTCTGACACTGGGACTTGAACCCAGGACCTTTGGCTATCCTTGCCTATGCTCTATGCTACGCCAGAGTTCAATTCACAGCGCCATCTGGCGGGAACCGAATCTCGAGGAAATATTTCCAGGGAATGTTCCCGGAAATCTTCCCACAAAGGGAATTTATGATTTACGAGTAAGGTAACTCAGATACCTATTTGTTACTTAAATTTAATCATGATTAGGTTAAATAAAACTAAAACCTGTCATAAGTTCAAAGATTAATAAATAATTAATGAGAGAACACAAAAAACATTAATTATTTACGTATAAAATATTGTAACACTGGTTTTTCGGGTTTAGTTTCCCACTCTACTGGATTTCCACACGCGATGTTCGGCGTTGGTATGCGGTCTCTGGCTCGCAGACCAACACTCCCATTGGCTCCCAACGACCTTGCATGTCATTGGTCTGTTCCAAACGGTCCTGCAACCTCTACATATAGCTAAATTAAGCATAACACTAACCACATTAGTTAAGTGCGCGAGCGGAGGCGGCAGCCGAAGCGAAGCGCCCTTGCATTTTCGAATAATGTACGATACACTGTTTGTCGGTTTCGAAAATGTGGCATATTATATTTTCCGGAGGGTTGTCTGACCATTATCATGTTGGCAGGTAATTCCAGCACCATGTGACCTATCGGCTTCTTCCCAGCATGCACCTGCGCTGTTTCTAGCAGCTGATTCTGCATTATTGTGATTCCTTTCTGAGCGCCTTTTTAGGTTAGTTTTTTGTGAACTTCTTACCGATTTTACCCATATTTCAAATATTCTTAGAAACAAAATGTGCCTTTATATGGATTCTAAAACTTCTGGATAATAATATTACATGAATTTTGCCGTTTTTCGTGTGTAAAAAACAAAATTAACGAATCCAGTAGAATGGGAAACTAACCCCGGGTTTTCACATAGTTAAGAATGAAAATAGGTTCATTAAAATTTGCCCTGGTTCTTGAAGGTCAATACAGAAGATTAACAAAAGAGTTCATTGAAGAGATTGACTATTAATTAGACAAAAATTACAGTAATAATCATAAACTGTACGAGCCCAAACAACTTTTAGGAATAGGCCTACTTGCTTTCTTCAAATGTGTGACCTTGACTTCACCTTAGAAGTTGGCCCTAATCACATCCATTGAAATCCATTAGATTTTCTTCATCATCCTCTTCTTTTTCTTCTTGATCAGAAAGGTTGCCAATACCATCACTGTCATCATGGCCTTCATCATCATCATCATCATCATCATCTAGGTTTTCTTCTTGGTCCTTCCCTTCATCTAGATCGTCTGGATTACCAGCACTTTGGGTTTGAACTTCAGTGGATTCACTCTTCTTTTTCTTCTTCTGAGGTTGAGCATTCATCAGTTCCCGTTGTATGAAAGATAAGTGAGTTTAGCTGCTTGCTCAGATGATAGGCATCCTTATTACTTATCTTTTTAGATTGCATCCATGAAAACTTACTGAATGTACGTTTTGTTGCGGCAGAAGTGACTGCAGCTCCTAAGATTTGGATGGCCACATCTGCCTAGTCGCAGGTTCCTCTTAGCCCTCATAAATCATGAAAGAACTAATTTTTCCCCTAAACTACAGTAGGATTAGCCTAGACCGTGGGATTGATGTATGATTAATTATTAGGCTCTAAACTATTTATATTGAAATTTGTGTTTGTGTAATATTGAAGGTGCTGGTTTCTGGCATTTTATTTTAAATACCTACACAATCTATTAACAATTATGTTAAATTACTTATCTTTAATCATGTTTAAATACGTGTGAGGTATCACTTTATAACATATCAGTTTATAAATAAAACCTAAGAGATTATCACGAATAATTATAATTTTTTAAAAGGAGATGACTTAGGGTACATTGTTCTGACAATAAGTGAAAAATTATATCATAGGAAAAGGTAATACTTCCCTAGACGGTTCCTTGATAAACATGTGGAATTTTACTGAAATAGTTTCATTTTTAAGGTACCTGGACCGTTAATAAGTAGTAAAACATTCAAAACTAACGATTTTTATAAATGCTTACTTTTGGGAATATTCCTGCCCAAGGAAATTTTATAAATTCCTTCCCACTGGGAATATTACTGTGCGGTACAAATGTCTCTTTGTCTCTCTAAACTTTAGTTATATAAAAAAGTTATATAACCTAATTTTTAAACATGTAACTTGTTACATGTTACGTATAATTTGTTACATGTTACATATAACTTGTTACATGTAACAAGTTTATTAAACAAGTTACATAGTGTAAACGCGGCTTAAGAGTACATACAGCTATAAGCGCACAAGTATGTGGTGTGCTCGGGGCCGGTTAGCTAAATTCTCCCGGTTAGTGTCGTTTAACTCGTAACCGGGCTCGATGAAATGAAAATTCGTGAAAATGCCTGGTTAACTACTAGGTGTTATTTAAACGGCCCTAACCGAGGTCGGTGAAATCGGGCATTAGTAATACAATTCTATGGCAAACATGCCCCTGTTAAATCTATGAACACAAGAACGAAATCCGACATCAGAGAGATACATATAGGAAATTCAGACATTACAAACGTCTACATAGATGATTAGAAATGCACAAACTTTTCAAGGAACAATGGGAATAGGGAACTCAATAGAGCAGGTAGAGCATATTCCTGTACCTCTTCACCGTTGGAAGGAATATTTAAAAGATGCCTGTTTATATCTTGGAATGTTACTAAATATTTTTGAAATGACGTGATTCACCAGCAGAACAACACAATCTCTAAAGGAGACGGTTTTTGTTTTTTTACATTATGATTGATGATGCGATGTCAATACTGAAACGTATCAAATCTAAAGCGACAAGTGTTGACAAAATTTGTATTACTCTTATAAATATAGTAGCACATACGTATAATACTATGCTTCTATTGTGACAACTTCCCTAGTACCTGGAATAAATCTGCCCTACGTACATCCAGTCTAGAAGGCCAAAGTCCCTAAAAATCCCCAACCATTGTAAATCAATAGCCTACTACAATCCAGTCCTCTTTGTAATTGGCAACTTACGAGGGGAAGCCAATAAGTATTCGCACTTTTTGTACAATTTTTTGTAGGTTGGCTGTACCGCTTCGTGCTCGCCCATGTCGACATGTTGTTCATTTATCTCCGCTTGTGGAATGTTTGACCACTGTTTATTGCGCTGTTACACATTAGCGCTCAGCGTTTGCACCAAAGAAGAACAGCGTGCAGTGATCCGTTTTTGTCGTTGTATTAATGTGTACCAGGAGCACAATATGGTGGCAATGCTTTACAACGGCGAAGCGTGTAGGAATGGTTTGAAAAGATAAAAAATAGTCGGACGAGTGTGAAAGACGAGAAAAGAGCAGGACGCCCAAATTAGCCATGGTCCTGCATATCACATTATTCATAACAGGCTTGACTTTCATAAAGTCTGCAAGCACAATGCTTACTGGACCGCCATGCTAATGACCTCAAATGAGCTGAAGCCTGCAATTAGAACCAAACGTCGAGGCCTATTGCTTTGTTGCATGACAATGTCCGCCCGCTCAAACTATTGAGCAAGGTGGAACTGTTCATACTTTTACTGATATTGAGATACTAGGTTATGATGCGTTAGAGGATCAACATGCAGTTCTGATCTCGACCTGTCAGATTTCCGTCTTAATGGCCCAATTGAAGATATCTTAAGTGGCCGTCAATTCTCCACAAATGAAGAACTGAAGGAAACGGTGCATGCGTGGCTTGCTGCTCAGTCTATTTTTTTCTGAGGACATCAGGAACTCGTGCAATGTGGATCGAGTGCATTGTGAAGCAAGGAGGCTTTAGTGAAAAATGAGTTAATTGAAAGAATTGTATTGTTGTTGCAATAAATTTAAAATAAAGTGGGCATACTTACTGACTTTCCCTCGCACTCAAATTACTCGAAAATGAAAAATCGTAACAAATCAAAATTTAAGTCTTGCAATGTATTCTTTAACATGTTGGTTAACTTATAGTAAAGGCCTTCCCAAAGGAGAAGTTTATCCGCTACCTGAAACTTGTTTCCATGGTGACCAGAGTATTATGCAATGACATTATCTATACTCTATTTCAGGATAGAAGCTGAGGAGGCAGATGGCAGACTTGACCACGTGTTACAAGTGGCCCAGTGCATTATCTACAAAATGTTCAAAATTAATATTTGAGCAAATATTGTTACGAATTACTTTGTACATATAGATATTACAAGTGGAAGAACGCTATAGGGTCAATCCATTAGAAATGAACCAAATTTAATAAAATTTTTTGCTCAACATTTTTTATTTTCTTAATTTTTTTTCCAGTTACTCCCCAATATTAGGAGAGTTCAAAACTAGAGTAAAACATTTTTTAGGCTCATACTTTTTTCTTGGCGGGCATTTTAAGTTATCATTGTAACAGTTTTTCGGCCGGAAACTTGTTTTGCACAAATGTATGTAACTCTGTTAATTTTATAGATAACAAGACAAAATAAACACCAAAATTATCAGAATGAAATGCTCTACATTTTTGTTTTAACGCAATTTTACCTAAGTAGTGAGAAAAGTGAAAAAAAAATCAAAACTACAAATTGAAAATTTACTTAAAACGGGAGTTTTGGTGCAGCAAAATTATTAGAAGGAAGAAAGACTCGCCCTTAATTTTTTATCTGGTGTAGATCTACTATAGGACTACTCGCTGTAGAAGTTTAAAGCTTGAGAACTTTGCGGTTTTTTTATACAATTTTTTAAAAAAATGCCCAAAACCGTATTTTGACAATATTTGAAGTAGAATATCTCAAAAGGGACTGAGTGAAAAATTATGACATTTATACAGGTAACAACTCTTCATGATATAAAGATTTTATAAACATTTGGTGACTGAGACTCAACTGGTTCCCGAGTTACTGTGCATCGAATTTGGCCAAAAATTGCGTTATAGGCACACGAAATTTAATAGTAAAAATTCACTTTGTAATTTTAAATATAAAATTTTTGTGAGCCTAAGTTTGTTACACAATGGAGTTGTATATGTAGGCTACATTTCATCAGTTAGCATGACAAATATTTGGTTTCCTCAAAGCTTTGAAGAGTGTTGATATTTCGGTGCATAGTTTGCAGTTATGGCCAACTTCGATGCACTATAACTCGGGAACCAGTTGAGTCTCAGTCACCAAATTTTTATCACATCTTTATATCATAAAGAGGTGTTATCTGTATAAATTTCATAATTTTTCACTCAGTCCCTTTTGAGATATTCTACTTCAAATATTGCCAAAATACGGTTTTGGGCATTTTTGAAAAATTGTATAAAAAAACCGTAAAGTTCTCAAGCTTTAAACTTCTACAGCGAGTAGTCCTATAGTAGATCTATACCAGAAAAAAAATTAAGGGCGAGTCTTTCTTCCTTCTAATAATTTTGCGGCCCCAAAACTCCCGTTTTAAGTTCATTTTCAATTTGTAGTTTTGAATTTTTTTCTTCACTTTCCTCACTACTTAGGTAAAATTGTGTTAAAACAAAAATGTAGAGCATTTCATTCTGATAATTTTGGTGTTTATTTTGTCTTGTTATCTATAAAATTAACAGAGTTACATACATTTGTGCAAAACATGTTTTCGACTGAAATATGGTTAAAAAGCAAACTTAAAATGGCCGCCAAAGAAAGTATGAGCCCAAAAAAATTTTTACCATAGTTTTGAACTCACCTTTAGTTGGGAAATAACTGGTAAAAAAATGAGGAAAATCAAAAATGTCAAGCAACTTGGCCTGGTTCATTTCTAATGGATTGACCCTATATTTCTAAAAAAATGTTTACCGTAGTCAAAAAGACCTAATAAATTAATTTCTACTTTCTTTTTTCTGTTTAATTGCTGTATTCCAACTCCTTTAATTCTAAGGAATACTTCGTTTGAAACGATTCTAGATTACAGTCTGATTTAAACAACCTGCGACTTGTGATAGTTCACCAGAACTGATAAAGCGTGACAGCTTTGTATTACCTGTATTAGAGATTCAGTCATTGAGCTCTATTACATACTGGAGGTAGCACTGCATGATGAAAAATCGTGACGGCAGGGTTCGCGGTCCGCCATGAAAGTGAGCGTATAATTTAGCTCCTATCCCGTATCTCCTCCTAACAAACTCATGTGTATTAATGGAATTATGAAGATGTATTGGCGTTTTTAAAACACTTTTATGAATGAAACGCTTCAATATAAACTACTTGATGCTTTTTAAGTACATAACAAAACTAATTTCATATCGTAATGGTTTGGTAAAAGTATTTCTTTAATCTCGATCAGGCGTGAATGTACATTGGTAAACAGTTCTAAACACTCGCATTTTAAATATTAAAATAACTTCACAATAGGCCTTCATTTTGCGATATTATGCTTGATTTCGATATATAGACAAAATCTGTTCTAAGTGCTTTGGAAATGTATAAACCGTGGCCTTCAACTGTACCGTTACTGTACTGGATACAATTCACATTATTTATTTATTTTGCTAATGATTCCTGTAGATTAGTGTAAAGGGAAGCCACTGAAATGAAATTTCAAAATACTTTAAGTCAGTAGGCCTACTTAGAAGTTCCTTTTCTTCGAATCTGAAATTTAATTAGCCATGCTATTTATCTTCTTATTCTTGCGACAGACAATCGTCTGTAGCCTTTTGTTCTTTCTCAATTCTGTTTGGATAGGAGATGGTGGGAGATCATCTGTTTGCGTCTGTTTATCTATTTTCGTATAATTTTCAGCGAGGTCTTATACAAAAACATCTGCTTCCTCTTATTTCTGCGATTAAAAACTAGCATGAAAAATTTAGGCCTACATGCATAAGAATACTACGTTTACATGACTGACATATTGCATAATTTATATTCCTACTTGGTACCTAAAGTAGGCCTACTACTAACCACATTACGAACCAGAGGCGTACCGAGGGGGGGGGGTTTGAACCCCACCCATTGATTAAAAAAAAGGAAAATTGTACAATTTTTTAATTCTGCTTATAAATTGCTTAATACGAGTATAAAGCGTGGGAAGCTTAAAACTCGTTATTGTGCATCTTAATTTTTAAAATTTTCCGGGGGAGGACCCCCTGAACCTTCCTCTCCCTGGGGTGTATTCTATACCCCACAGATGTTGTAACCCCCCCATATGGTCGGCCTGTTTACGCTTTGTTACGAACCTGTGGTCTTTTTGGAACAATAATTTTTTGAAGGTGTCCTGGAAAATTGAAGACTGATGGTACATCATATTTTAGTAATTTTACAAGTGCACCAGACCTTGACTGATAGCAATCAGATGTAAAGTGTCTGCTGCTTAATTTACTGTACGCTGTGGATGACCAATATTCTCTGCGCATTGCTTGAACCCACTTCTTCGGAATATCAGGTCAAGAAAATGGAAACCTGTACAAATAAGCAAAAAAAAGACAAGCGTTCGTGGCTAATCTACGATTGAGGTTAAGTCAGATTTGGCCAGTATCCTCAAATGTTCCAAACAAAAATAACCTACTTGTGAAACTTAAGTCCACTTCTATTTCTCTGGAGCTCTGTGTAGCCATATACCACGCAATATTCGACCATTTTGCCATGAAAAATAATAAAAACACATTCATAAATATATGTTTACCATACGAAGCACACTTCACCAATACGCACGGTGTAGCCAACTTAACAACAAGTGAACGTCACGATTTATGCAATTCCAAAGCACAGCTGTATCCTGTTTATATATTGAGATCACTGGATTCAGTCAGCTGTTTAGCGGCAAACATCTCGCACATCTCCAACTTTTGTAATGTGGAGATGGTTTAATATTCAATATCAGTATCACAGTTCCTACATTGTCGGTTTGGTAACATGCTGTATTATACAAGGGGGACAGTTATCATTAAGGTAAATGTCTTTATATTTCGAGTTTTGTGATTACATTAATGACTGACGAGATAATTAAGCTGAGAGTTCCACAGAATGGCAACAACGCACTGCCAGTGAGCTCTTCCGCTGTTTCATTACATTGAAGGGTATGTTCTAACTGGAGCGGCTTCAAACAAAACTCCAAATGTACAAGAATATACTCAGCCAAACTCCATTACATCAAATCATGCCTCGCTAACACAACACAGACAATTAAAGTTATATTTTTGTCGCACGAATTTCTTTATAAACGTAACAGGTATCAAAATAAAAAAAATCCCTTTAGGCAGGCCTTCAGGCTGAGGTAGATTTTGAAGTGCTTTTGGTTTAATTTATTATCGCTGCGCAGCACTCTTCTTTTTTAGCCTTGGCATGGCAAACCCGCAGTAATAAGAACTGAATTCGGTAAAGAAGAAGAGCCTACAATCATTTGTTTTGACAACAAGAATAGGATATAATATTCTGGGAGGCCGTGCGCAAGATCAGCAATGAATAAAATTAGCAAAGCCGCTAAACAAGACAAAATTGTGATATTATAATAATTCTTTTAAGTGTTATTATTTTCAAACATTTAAATCTCGCGTCATATGAGAGCTATCAAGAAACTAGTTATTGATTTGTAGAGTACTCATCAAGAGCTTTTCAACGATACCTCACAAGACGTAGTTTCAAAAATTTCGAATTTCCATCCCCTCACCCTCATCCCCACCCCCACTCGTACCCCCAAAAACCCCCGAATTGTTGGTGTCACTGTGAACTCCATAGGGAGTACTCTGATTTATTCAAACAAAGTTTCCCTCTATACTTCATAGGGGCCGAGATATAAATGTTTTAAAATTTCAACCCCCTCCCCCGACCACCCCTTGGGCCAATTTTGCCCATTAACGAACTTGTCCGAACTATTGGACCTAGAAATAACATAATAAAATTTGGTTCAAATATCTTCAAAATTACGGCCGCTATCGTGTAAAGATATATATATAAATATCACAATTTTTTTTTTGAACGGGCGGTGGTTTCGTGCTTAGGGGAGCATGAAACCTAAAGATATGAAAGAATTTTTCGAAAATCATGACATGGTATCCATTGCAATAGGTAGATTTTTCTTCGAAATCTACCTAAAAGTAAGACTACAATGCATAACATCAAAACACAATTTGATAAAAAAAAAGTGTGCGTGGAACGCCACGCGACAGGAGTGAAACTTTTTTTAATTTTAATTTTTATTCAATTTTTTATTATTAATTTTTTCAATTCTGCATTATTGGACTTTTAAATATCGGGATTTTGCACTTTTTTATTTTTTATTTTTGGACTTCTTAATTTCGGAAGTTTGACTTTTTAATTTTTGGATTTTTTTATTCTTTGGATTTCTTAAGCGCGGTAATGAAACTCCGGGTTCTATAAAATAGATAATATACCTTTAGATTGCTTAAGAATTGTCTATTGCCATTGAGCAAGTAAGTACTACTACTATCACCACCACCACCACCACCACCACCACCACCACCACCACCACCACTACTATTCCCATTTGCAGGTTCTCGTACTGGGTCTGAAAAATTTCCTTTCATTACTCCTAATCATTGAGTTGATTGTTTTCTGTGCAGTCCGCTCCGAAACACCCTAGTAATTTCGTGACGGTTTTAGCGTTACACAAGTTCCCGATTTACCCCCTACCGCCTCTATAGACGTTTAACTTCAAAAATAATAATTCTTTATTGTATCCAATAGTTACAAGAAAACTACAGTAATAATATATTGCGATATTACAGGTTGGGGCAGAGGAACTTGCTTATTTAGAAATTCTATTTAAAAAAAAAATGTAATGCAGATATATAATTAATTCTTTGAAGAGTATCAAGTACAACATTTAAATTTTATGTTTAAACTGTTTTGAAAATGATATCAGGCAGATGGCGTCCATTATCCTCAATACCCTGCGTTAGTCGAACTCGGAAGTTTCGTTCAACTCTTTCCAGCATATCGACGGGTATGTTGGCAATAGCTTGACGAATATTGTTCTTCAGGTGAGCCAGGGTCCTAGTGATTTTAGATAGCCCCATAGAAAATAGTCGCTGGCCAGTGCAGATCGCCCCCTCAAGGAGATGAGGCGTCCTGGGAAATGATGCCGCAAAACAGTCATTCACACACGCGCTGTGTGTGCCGTGGCACCGTCCTGCTGGAACCATACATCTCCCACATCCATCTCGTTGAGTGTTGGCAGGAAAAACTCCAGAATCATGTGGACATATCGGTCAGAAGCCACCGAAACGGCCCGTTCGTTTTCTTAAAAAAACCATGGACCAATTAATCCAACTCGCGATAGTGCACACCAAACAGTTACACGTTGTGAATGGAGGGGACGCTCATGACGTTGTCTGGGATTATCAGGGCTCCAATAGAGCATGTTTTGCTTATTACAGATCCCGAAAGATGGAAGTGAGCCTCATCACTGAAGAAAACAAGTGCGTCATGAGGCATGCCAAGAAGCGCCTCACATGCAGTTTCTTGTGTGGATTAAATTCCTGCACCACAGCCAACTTGTAGGGATGAAATTTCAGCTCTTCATGAAGGATTCGCCTCACAGAACGAGCAGACAACTCAACAGCAGCTGCATGCTTACGGGCAGAGCGCTGAGGGGATCGCAAAACAGAAAGCCTTACCATGTCAATGTTTTGGGGCGATCTTGCTGTTCGTGGAAGTCCAGGTTTTTTTTCTTCTCATCACAAGTTTCCCTGGAGTTGTTTACGCACGCTCCAGCTTCGTCCACTCCATGACGCTAACTAAAGTCTAAACCAAGCTTAGATAAAACTGGACGACGCGTCCTCTCAAATGTGCCTACCCCCACCCTTCTCGGAGCAACAATCGCTTCAGGGCGCCAAATTCAAATAAGCAAGTTGCTCTGCCCCACCTTTTAGTTCCGTAAGCGGTGCATACGCATCGAGGAAAGAGTTTGCAAAAACGATTCAATTTCCGAGATCCGTTATGCGCTTACGGAACAAGTATTGCATGCTATTTTTTGCACGATGATTATTTATATCAATTTATTTGTATTAATTGAGATATTAGCTGAAAATATTATGTATATACATTATTGAAGATGGATGTTACATTTCAAAAAGTGATTCGCATGTGTTGGTTGTTATAGGGACTGAATATTTGTCCTGTTAAAGCCGCGACAAACTGGGGGGCCTTGGTTCCGGGCTTCGATAAAGGCTTGTATTATAATGGCTTTACTTATGGCACTAGTGCTTTTTGTAATTTTTTTCAGCCCTGAGATTTCTTTTGTTTTCATAGCAACCTAATTGCGTGTGGGAATGTCAAATTACGATCCACGGCAACAATTTTCGTAAGTACCACTAATTAGTTACGTCGTGCACAAATTTATTTTTGTGAAATGCAGTGTACCTAAGACAAACCCGAGAGAGGTGGCAAATGGTCTTGGGTTCTAACCTCGTGGGAAGCAACTTTGACTTTGTTTTTCATGGTTCCCTCATGTTTTCTTTCCACCGTGATCATTTAAACTGAATATCACTGAACAATAGAAAGAGATGCTCACGAATGAATCATTACATGATAAACGTTTGCTGTCAGAACATAAATCATTAGACTTAATAGCAGGTAATAATTTATTTGACATATTTATGACAATACTTGTGGACATTTAAGACCTCAAATAATTTACTCATTCTTATAAAACTTTATGCCTTTCAATTCACAAGTATGCAGTTAAAGCTTGCACATTCAGATTAATAATACCAATAATAATAATAATAATAATGTAAATAATAATAAATCAATTTATTAAGAAATAAAATAGTAGTTTTGAATACATATTATATCTATATTTTCATGAATCAAACTGAATTAAAAATATGAAAAGTATTCAGATAAAATTGTACTACGTAGGTCCATAAAGATATTCTCGCCTAAGACTGACAATATTTAAGGTGTGCTGGTTAGCACTGTGTTCCCCGCGTAAAGCAGTTTGAAGTGGTTCATAGAACTCCCAATCGGTCACGTGCGCGCTGCAGTAGGCGATCCGAGCGCTCTTCAAGCAAGGCGAAGGGGATGCCGGAAGCTCCGGAGAACAGAGAGTGATAGACAGCCATGTGAAGCCATGTAGAGTGCATCATCAGTACGCAGCAGGGGCCATGGACCAAGGCAAGAACTGTTAACATGTGAGTTAGAAATCCTAAAACTGTAATAAATTCTTTATTTCAAAATTTAGCTCTGATTCCTTCAGAATCAGGAGATTTCTAAATGTAGAATCAGTGCGATCCTAGGAAAATCACCTTTACAAATGGCTGCCCACGCGGAGGTAAATTAGTTTAAAAGAATATCAGTACACAACCCATATTTCGACGGTTAAGGCATAAAGTTTAGCATCTTAAATAATCTTGAATTATTATATAGCATTGGAATAATAATAATAAGAAATAGTTTCAGACATTACATAATCATTTTGTAGCAATGCGAGGGCTACGTGATAGAACAAAGGGGAAAAAAAGATGGCTACGTAGGAATGCACGAGGTCCACATGTCTTGCTTGTGAAAATATATGCACATTAATATTCACAGTAATTACTTCCTTAAAGAAAACCAGTCCATTATGCAATCCGACATTAAAAAAAAAAAAAAAATAGGGGATTCTTAAATAAAATGTGACGACGTACCCAAAATAGAAAATTCGTTTTGGTTTTTTTTTTTGGTATTATATAGTCAGCACCGGGTACAAGGACATATTGTTTTCTGCAGCTAGTGAAAGAACCCCGTAGTAAGTTCGAAGAGTACCTTATATTATATTACCTTGAAAGGAATTACAATTCAATACTTAGTAATAATTAAATAAGAAAAGAAGGATAATTAATATGTGATATTCAGTATTAATTGAAGGGCGTTAATATTATCAGTGGTATTCCAAAATGTCGGCTTGAATAATGAAGGAGAAAGTGGTTAAAGAAAGACGTACAGGCTAGTACAGCATTTTTAGTTTGAGTAGTATTATATTATGATTATAACCTTCGATGTGGCCTATTGTGATTTCAAATAATGTGATGAGTCTGATGGTTCACTTCGAACTTATTACTTCGGTACATTATTCTAATAAGTGCTGCCTACTAAAGCTGACTTTAATTAGCTAATTCATTTAATTTACATCATAGGTGCAAAACGTAAAATATAAGTTTGACAAAAACCATAAGGTAATGGTAAGAGTTTGTTGTTCTGGAAAATAAATAAATTGTTTAAATTGACTCAGCATTTCCATCATAGCATTTAAGCATTCAACTTCTCCTACCCTTCGTGGTTCAACGATTGGCCTGTAGGGAGTGGTAGCCCTCAGTCGCTTCCAATTAAGCAATATCAGGTATATTCTATTTTATATTACCGGTATCTTACATTACATATTACATTACTGGGAACCAGCAACACTACAGTAATAGTATAGCATAATTAGATACCATAACTAGCCCAAAACCAACCATAACCCCCCCCACAAATCAACATCACAACAACACCCCAGCACAGTGGTAGCACCCTCTTTTTTTGTGCCTTTCTCTTCCGTTTTGTTTTTTTGTTGAGTCGTAGGGGCGGTTGATGCTCCTTATGTCGCATCATTCATATTTTTACATATTTTACTGATTTTCTGGTTAACTCTCACCATGGGATAATGCAGGCGGGTATAGCAGGAAGTAAACAAAGCAATCAGCTGTTGTCAACCAACTCGTTGCAGTCATTACACCCAGTGCTTCACACATATCAACTTATAGGTGACAGCTTGCTAGTTAGGTTTAGTGAACAGATTTTACATTATACGGTGAGAAATATTCATGGAACTAGAGCTATAGGATTGTGTGTTAGTGGACAGACAATTAGTGAATTACTGCATAGACTAACAGTGAAAGAGTACCCGGTAGGATCGAGAGTGCTTGTACTTATTGGAACTAATGACATTTTGAAGAATACTAGCCAAGCTGATATATATACAAATTTGAAAACATTGCTAAGCGAGTTGTGTAAGACGGTAGAACGTATTGTGTTGCTAACCATACCACCTATACCCAAATTGCAAGCGAGTTCTGCACATTGGGAACGTATTGAAGGTTATAATGCTTATCTCAAAACATTGGGAACTGATCACGTTACAATAGCAGATATTCATCAGCTGTATTTATCGAGATATAGGGAATGCGAAATAGATTGTTTTGAACAATTTTATGGACGAGGACCAAGAAGGGATCTTATACACCTTAATAAAATAGGCCTAACCAAACTTTACCAGTATTTAACCACACATAATTTTTTGATTGCATAAAGCAAATTTGAGGCAGTTCTCATGCGAAATATATATACGTATATTTGCATATAATATAGAAGGGAAGATAGGTTGATACAAGCTGATTAACTACACTGAAATATAAATACTTGAGGACTTTTGTAGAGATTTTTTATGTTTTGTACATAGAGATAAATATCTTGAGGAAGATTATTTTTATTGCATTAGAACTACTTAAACCATTCACATATACATATTTCCCAGCTTTCATACAGAGATACAAGCTGATTTATAAACATAATTATAAATTTTGAGGGAAGTTACCTTATGAAAATAGGCCTACTTGATCTTAGTTAATTGCTGCACAATACCTTCATAACCCAGAGGTCAGTGGATCGAAATATTGTGCAGATGACAATACAAGATTTATATTCACATCTATTTGCATATATTCGGGAAGGTTGTTTGATATATTCACATATATTTGCATATTCGGGAAGAGTGTTTGAGTAAAACTAGAAGTTACTAAAGTTTTTTGTACGTGCTAAGATATATTCACATATATTGGCATATATTCGGGAAGGTTGTTTGATATATTCACATATATTTGCATATTCGGGAAGAGTGTTTGAGCAAAAAAAAAAAACTAGAATTTACTAAAGTTTTTTGTACGTGCTAAGATATATTTACATATATTTGCATATATTCGGGAAGATTTTTCAAGAATGTTATAAGTGCCACAATATATTCACATATATATTTGCATATTCGGGAAGGCTGTCTGAATAAAGTAGACTTAACCAAACTTATGAAGAGTGTTGTAAGTAACAAGATATAAGTACACGTATTTGTTATTCACAATAGAGAATGTTTATAGAGAATGTTGAACATGTGAATGTAAGATGTTCTAATACAATATATCTACATATATGGGCATATATTTTGAAGGAGACTATTTTAAAATTGACTTGGCGATAATTAAATATTTCATAGGATTAAATACACATATTTAACTGCTGTATAAATGAACTTGTAGACAACACTATAAAATATATTGACATATTTTTGCATATTTTGGCGACAATAAGACATTATATTTGGTATATGCTGATTCATAGTGACGAAGCGAGTAGACTTGTGGGACTTCTACGTGTTAGGCTTGTGCTTGTATAACACATATTCAGAAGTAATTTAGCATTGGTTTCATTCTTATTTTGCGTAATTACCAGTCATAAACATGCCGTTCCATAGGGCACTGTCTTGGGACACGTTGAGGAAAGACGAGTTGATTTTTGAAATTAGGAGTAGGGGAGCAGAGGTGTCAGACACGGCAGATGTTTTCCAACTAGTTGCGTTGATTAAGCAAGTAGCTACTAATGATATTTCAAGTGATTTTCTTTCGCAAGAGGATATGCGTGCTGAAATTAATGTATTGAAGCACAAGGTGGTTGAGATGCTGGATACAATAAAGGAATTACTCGCTGAATCTGATTTCACTGTCAAACAAAGGCGTCGCTTGTTTAATAGGTCGTGCCATTTTGAAAATAGATTACAAGTTCTATCTGATGTTCCGTCTTCTCTTATGGATGAGGATACTATGTCAAAATTTACTGAACAAATACAATCCATATTTGCCTTATTAAAGCCAGAGCAGATGGATATAGCTTCCGACATGCTTACTAGTAGTCAAGAACGCAATGTAGAGGTCGAGGTTCAGCAAAGGCTACCTATAATGCCAGGGCGATTAGAAACCCAGTCGCAGATTCAAAATGTTCAGAATATTTCCGCTCCCAATATCCCCTCATTAATTAACTTAGCATCTGGGAATGATTCAGTTGCGGTACAACCACTTAGTTTACAACAATTAGTACCGGATCAGGCAGTTGTAACTGAACATGTACCTTTGGTTCCTCGACAAACATCTACGCAGGCTTCGGTTTTCATGAACACTGAATTCGCACAGTTGAAGATACCACACCCCTTACAAAAACTTATTGAAAGACAAAGCATGTTTACGATTGTACAGATACCAGAGGTTATAGCATTCTTAAGGTTTTTAGTAAAGTTTGTAGAACAGGCTAGTTGTTTCAATGTGAGGGACCCTACTATTTTGCGATTGCTTATGAGTATAGTTTCAGATAGAGTTTTGGATATTTTGACAACAGTTATTCATTCATCTAATTCAGTACAGCTTTTTCATGCTCAAGTGCTTACAGAGTTTATCCCTTCCAGATTAAGACAGGAGTTGACATTACAGTATTATTATAGACCCCAAAGGGAAAATGAAGCATTTACGGAGTTTGTCCAAGATATTAAATTACATGCACAAGTTTTTCAAATGGGTGGGTCGGAAGGACAACTTGTACAAACAATAGTATCTGGACTTAATCCATCTACACGATCGTGTTTGACATTCATGCAACGACCCAATACGATCGCACAATTATTGGAATTAGGCGCCCAAGTTTCAGAAGTTTCTTGTGCTGATGCGCGTAGGACTTTAACGCTAGCATCCCACAATGATCTAATGAACGTAAATCAGACAGCATCACGACAGTCGTATGAAAGGAGCAGAGTAGTCTGTTCATATTGTCATCGAACTGGACACACCTTACCAAATTGTAGAAATAGGGCTGCTCAGTTACCCGTACGTGATACAGTTAACTCTCAGAGGACACTACATTATCAGAATGCATCGGATCGTAGAACTACCAATTCGAGTACTACAAGACCACCTATCACACAGTCAGTTCACAATAATAATCAAAGAAGGTGTTTCATATGTAATGAGGTAGATCATATTGCAAGGGATTGTGGGCAAAGGCGATACAATGGTAGATTTTCTGAACAAGGAGGCTCTAGGGTTATTAACCGCACGACTCACCAGGATCACCCGACGCGGCCATGACAATCCGTTGGGAATCACACGAGCAAGACGTCACAGTCCAATAAACAGCTTACGCAGTCTTGGATACAATCCATGGGTACTCAAGGGCGTGTACCGTTAAATTTACCTACGTTAGACATAGAGCTGAATCGAGTCACCTTTCCTGCATTAATTGATTCTGGGGCTTCTTGTTCATGTATCCACGTGGAAGTTATGAACGCTTTAGGTATACACTCATCCGAATTAATACCTTATAATCGTCCTGCGATTGTTGCTGATGGTACAGCGTTACATATTGTAGGTGTTGTAGTTCTCAAATTACATATTGCGAAATTTTCTTGGAAACTGCCGTTCCTAGTGCTACGTAATTTGGTCGCACCTGTAATTATTGGGGCAGATTTTGCAAGTTTTGCTGGGTTAGTTTTAGATTTCCAAGCAGCGAATATTCATTTCAAGTTTGCACCCAACTATCTAATTAAGATTCAAATTAACCGAAGGAGATTTAGTGAGTTAGGATTGAATACTTTGAGTTTTTCAGAAGCAAGTAATGAGGCAGACCGTGTTATAAATTCTGACATTTCAATCAAACATTTGGAGGGCGATCAACAAGACCAAATTATTCAAATCATTCAAGATTTTCCAGCTGTATTAAGTGACGAATTAGGAAAGACAAATGTTTTGGAGTACGAGATTCTTTTGAAAGACACAACACCTGTTAGGTTACCTCCGTACCGGATGTCTCCGCCTAAGCTCATGGTTATGAGGAGTAAAATACAACAGATGCTAGATAAAGGTATTATTAGACCATCGATATCCACCTATTCGAGTCCCATGTTCCTTGTGCCAAAAGGGCCAGAGGATTTTCGTCCCGTAGTGGATTACCGTGTTCTAAATCAGAAGATCTTAATAGAATCAATGCCGTTACCAGACATACACTCCGCTGCCCACTGGTTTTCGGGGGCCACGGTGTTTACCTCATTGGACCTCAATAGTGCATACAATCAAATACCTTTGAAAGAGTCTTCCCGTCCTCTCACCGCGTTCTCAACTGAGTGGAACCATTTCGAATTTTGCCGCCTACCATTTGGCCTCGCCACAGGCGCTCAAGTCCTCACTAGGCTATTAGACAAGATCTTTTCAGACATAAAGTTCAATTTCGTCTACCACTACCTGGACGACTTGGTGGTCTATAGCAAAGACTTCTCTCATGTAGGTCATCTCCGAGAGGTCTTTCGTCGCTTACAGGAAGCGGGCTTGACTGTCAAACCATCTAAAGTACAGTTTGCTCGACCACAGTTGGCATTCATTGGGCACATTATTTCCCCAGAAGGAGTAGCGATCGATCCTGAGAGAACAGTTGCCATCCGCAACTTTCCACCACCCAAGAACGTCAAGACAGTTGCACGTTTCATCGGCATGATGAACTTCTTTTCCAAATTTATACCACGTTTTGCCGCCAGGGCAGCACCACTTAACCGTCTCAGAGGTAAAGGAGTGACATTTGTTTGGGGAGAGGAACAAGAAGCTGCCTTCCAGGATTTAAAGTCCGCAATCATGAATCCACCAATCCTAGCCATGGCCGACTTCAATAAGACGTTCATAGTACAAACAGACGCTTGTGCTGTTGGGCTTGGGGCGGTACTTCTCCAAGAATTCCCCGAGGGCCGAAAGCCTATAGCCTATGCTTCCCGGTCGCTCACCAAGGATGAACAGAAATTTTCCATATACGAGATGGAGGCGTTAGCTGTTGTGTTTGCACTCGAGAAATTTCGTATGTATCTTGAACATGTAAATTTTGTTCTAGAGTGTGACAATCAGGCGCTTTCCTGGTGTCTAGCTCGACCCCGTAAAACAGGTCGCATTGCTCGCTGGGCAGTACGACTGTCTGCATTTAAGTTCCGTCCAGTGCATATTAAAAGTACAGAGAATTTAATAGCAGATTCTCTTTCTAGAATGTTTGAAGGTCATTGTTCAGAGGAACCGGAAGAGGTTAGTTCGAGAACAGCAAGGTTAGGTGATGTTGACTCCGAAATTGTAGCTTCCTTGCAATTAAGTTCACCTTTGGCATTTTCTGATTTGGTGGAACACCAAGCTCTAGATCAGGAACTTGCAGCCATAATGGATAGGTTAAAGGGTGGACAACAGGTTTCTAATTTCTTTCTGTCAAAGGGCTCGTTGCAGATTAGAATAGGTAAAGGCAATAAACCCAAAATTGTAGTTCCGTCCAATTTATATAATCTCTTGTTTCAATACTACCATGAGTCGCCTCTTGGAGGACATTTAGGTATCAAGAAGACTATAGACAAGATAGGTGCAGACTTTTGGTGGAAAACTATGGCACAGGATATACGTGATCGTGTAAGAAGTTGCCATACTTGTGCACTTTCTAAACCGGCACGTAAGACACGTATAGGAGCCTTAGCTTCTACAGTGGCTGAACGGCCTTTTCAAAAGCTTTTCATAGATTTTATGGGAAAACTACCACGCAGCAAGAAAGGCAATGCTTATATCTTGGTAGTAGTCGACGCTTTCAGTAAATTCACTTGGTTGTTTCCGCTTCGGGACTCTTGCACCGATAAGGTGATGGAGGCACTGTCAAGTATATTCCGTACCTTTGGCCTGCCGGAATCAATTGTATCAGACAATGCGCCACAGTTTACAGCTCACGCATTTAAGAAATTCTGTTTCCATTACGGCATTCAACACATATTTACCACCCCATATTACCCTAACCCGTCGCACGCAGAACGTGTAATGCGGAATCTGAAAAATGCATTGATCGCTTTCCATCACTCCGATCACTCTCGGTGGGATACCAATTTATCTTGGTTGCAATTCGCATTCAATTCTGCGCGGCATGAGAGTCATGGTCATACTCCCTTTTCATTACTGTTTACATTCAGTCCAAACCATCCCCTTAGCAACCTGTGGAAACTCTCAGATCTACTCCCAGATCAGCCTGAGCCTGGGATTATTCAGCGAAATTGGAGAGCTGCTGCACGAAATCTTCGTTTAGCACATGCGAAACGAGGACGGAGATATAATCAGGGTAGAAGTGCATGTACCTTCAAAGTAAATGATGTAGTCATGTGTAAAAACTTTCCCCAAAGCAAGGCAAAGGACCGGTACACTAAGAAGTTTGCTCCCAGATTCATTGGACCATTTAGAATAATTGATGTATTGCATAATGGACTGTCTTTCCTGTTACAAAGTTTGCAAGATAATTCGGTGCGGTGAGCACATGCCACACAGCTTAAGGAATTTCACATTTAGTAAAAGATATATGGAGCCTCGTGTGTGACTATCAGGCTCATTTGGGGGAATAAAGAGTTGCATTTGATAGAGTGAAATTAGTTTATAGATAGAGTGAAATCAGTCTATAGGAATACAGAAGTATCAAGCTCTTAGGGTGAATCATGAGTTGCAGTTGATGTAGTCAAATTGGTTATGGAGAATGAGGGATAGTATGTGTAACTGTAATTACTGGATAAACGTTGAGAGAATAGGTAAATTATGATAAGTATAAGTGAAATGGATACCAAGAGGGGAATCGAGCACTTTAATTGTCAGTAGCAACAGGATTTTATATTTCTATTTATGTTGGATAGCAGTATTATAAGTTAAGGTTAAGAAGTGAACATTATTTTGATATTTAGGTGTGGGCAACCATTTGTGTTTACATTTGATTTATTTAAATTTGATTTAATTTTTGAAAAATCATGTTTCTTTCTACTCACATGTTGCGGGGATTCGACGACCATGGTCCCGGAGGTGCTGCTGGTGTACGGCACTAATGGCTAATGGCTAAGTATATACTCTCTAGAAGGTAGAGAGAGTATTGTAAAAAAAAAACATAATGTAAAAAAAAAAAAGGAAAATAGATAAAAAAAAACAAAAAAAAAACATTGCTTAAGCATTATCTATTATGTACATAAAACTGATTACGACTAAAAGAAGTACTTCTACATTCTAATAAAGTAAAAAATAAAAACTTGCAAGTTGACAATCAAATAAAGTTAAACGTTAAAGATAAATGAAGCTAAAGAAGAGTAACTTAAGGTTAAAGAAGAGAAAAACTAATGGAATTCAGTATGATTATTATGGACATTGAAAAAAGGAACTAAAGTTTAAAGTCAATAACAAATTATTCAACATGACTTCAGCGAACTGCTAACAATGTATACACTTAGAAAAATACTGTGCGCAGTCGTCTTCATGTTACAGCTGTCATAGTGGTGATGGGAATGGATTACCAGGAAGATATCGGCAACGATCGATGGTGAAGAAGGACCGGGATGGACTTGGTTTCCAGTTGCAGCTGCTGTGGTGTGTGGTGCACCGCACGCTTGGCAGTAATAGGCCTAATTCATGGTGAAGGCCTCACCTATTCTAATTTGTCATCCAACATTGGGTGGCCGGGATTACGCCTCACGTCGCAGATTCACACAACCTTGGAGATCCCAAGACACCATCCGAAATCACAACAGGTCCGAGGGCATGGAAAACTACACATCATCAACGGAGTCGGTGACATCTGGGTCACTGGCGTAAGCTGATAATATATCGCAACCGCGATGTATTCAAGGACCAGCTTATTGGTGCTACGAAGTGTAGTGGAATAGTGGAAGACCCACTGTGTTTGGTAGGTAATCATCGATGCTTGGGTGGCAGCTGTGCAGTGTATGTGTGATCGCAATCAAAAAAAAAAAGTAAGTAATAATTTCATGTAATTATTAGAAAAAAAAAACCTTTAAAGAAGAATATAGAAAAGTAAACTTTCAAGAAGATTATAAAAAAGCAAAATAAAAACTTTCAAAAGAAGAGGATACATGTAAGACACTTAGAATTTCAAGACTAACCATTTAAAATAAAATAATATAGAAGAAACAGAACTCTATCCAAGGACGTCTAAATAATGATGATAAATAAATAAATAAATAATTTCATGTAATTATTAGAAAAAAAAAACCTTTAAAGAAGAATATAGAAAAGTAAACTTTCAAGAAGATTATAAAAAAGCAAAATAAAAACTTTCAAAAGAAGAGGATACATGTAAGACACTTAGAATTTCAAGACTAACCATTTAAAATAAAATAATATAGAAGAAACAGAACTCTATCCAAGGACGTCTAAATAATGATGATAAATAAAAACAAAAAGGAAAGGTATATTAAACTATAAATGTATTAAAATGTAGAAGTGTTTATATTTAGCTTAAGGGTCTTATATGCTTATATGTCTTTGTAATATTATATATATTTTGTGTTAACATAACATGCAACATATTTTGAACAGTTGCACATTTACAAATGAAGGCTGATTTCTAGTGAAAGGGTAATGTGCTTCCTGAAAGGTATAACCGATGTATTTTTGTTGTTTTTTTTGGAGCACTGATTTTTTTTGTAGACTGTTCATTTAAGGGTATTTGTGTTCTAAAGTTGTAATGTTGTATGGAATAATTAATTTGATAACATTTTGATAACAGGTATAGAGGTATCTAGGGTTCAGTTTAGTATCTTTGTCACATTTTATTAAGGGTCTCCTATTAAAGGGTTTGCTTCTTTGGGGGGAGGGGAGGTTGTGCTGGTTAGCACTGTGTTCCCCGCGTAAAGCAGTTTGAAGTGGTTCATAGAACTCCCAATCGGTCACGTGCGCGCTGCAGTAGGCGATCCGAGCGCTCTTCAAGCAAGGCGAAGGGGATGCCGGAAGCTCCGGAGAACAGAGAGTGATAGACAGCCATGTGAAGCCATGTAGAGTGCATCATCAGTACGCAGCAGGGGCCATGGACCAAGGCAAGAACTGTTAACATGTGAGTTAGAAATCCTAAAACTGTAATAAATTCTTTATTTCAAAATTTAGCTCTGATTCCTTCAGAATCAGGAGATTTCTAAATGTAGAATCAGTGCGATCCTAGGAAAATCACCTTTACAAATGGCTGCCCACGCGGAGGTAAATTAGTTTAAAAGAATATCAGTACACAACCCATATTTCGACGGTTAAGGCATAAAGTTTAGCATCTTAAATAATCTTGAATTATTATATAGCATTGGAATAATAATAATAAGAAATAGTTTCAGACATTACATAATCATTTTGTAGCAATGCGAGGGCTACGTGATAGAACAAAGGGGAAAAAAGATGGCTACGTAGGAATGCACGAGGTCCACATGTCTTGCTTGTGAAAATATATGCACATTAATATTCACAGTAATTACTTCCTTAAAGAAAACCAGTCCATTATGCAATCCGACATTAAAAAAAAAAAAAAAATAGGGGATTCTTAAATAAAATGTGACGACGTACCCAAAATAGAAAATTCGTTTTGGTTTTTTTTTTTGGTATTATATAGTCAGCACCGGGTACAAGGACATATTGTTTTCTGCAGCTAGTGAAAGAACCCCGTAGTAAGTTCGAAGAGTACCTTATATTATATTACCTTGAAAGGAATTACAATTCAATACTTAGTAATAATTAAATAAGAAAAGAAGGATAATTAATATGTGATATTCAGTATTAATTGAAGGGCGTTAATATTATCAGTGGTATTCCAAAATGTCGGCTTGAATAATGAAGGAGAAAGTGGTTAAAGAAAGACGTACAGGCTAGTACAGCATTTTTAGTTTGAGTAGTATTATATTATGATTATAACCTTCGATGTGGCCTATTGTGATTTCAAATAATGTGATGAGTCTGATGGTTCACTTCGAACTTATTACTTCGGTACATTATTCTAATAAGTGCTGCCTACTAAAGCTGACTTTAATTAGCTAATTCATTTAATTTACATCATAGGTGCAAAACGTAAAATATAAGTTTGACAAAAACCATAAGGTAATGGTAAGAGTTTGTTGTTCTGGAAAATAAATAAATTGTTTAAATTGACTCAGCATTTCCATCATAGCATTTAAGCATTCAACTTCTCCTACCCTTCGTGGTTCAACGATTGGCCTGTAGGGAGTGGTAGCCCTCAGTCGCTTCCAATTAAGCAATATCAGGTATATTCTATTTTATATTACCGGTATCTTACATTACATATTACATTACTGGGAACCAGCAACACTACAGTAATAGTATAGCATAATTAGATACCATAACTAGCCCAAAACCAACCATAACCCCCCCCACAAATCAACATCACAACAACACCCCAGCACAGTGGTAGCACCCTCTTTTTTTGTGCCTTTCTCTTCCGTTTTGTTTTTTTGTTGAGTCGTAGGGGCGGTTGATGCTCCTTATGTCGCATCATTCATATTTTTACATATTTTACTGATTTTCTGGTTAACTCTCACCATGGGATAATGCAGGCGGGTATAGCAGGAAGTAAACAAAGCAATCAGCTGTTGTCAACCAACTCGTTGCAGTCATTACACCCAGTGCTTCACACATATCAACTTATAGGTGACAGCTTGCTAGTTAGGTTTAGTGAACAGATTTTACATTATACGGTGAGAAATATTCATGGAACTAGAGCTATAGGATTGTGTGTTAGTGGACAGACAATTAGTGAATTACTGCATAGACTAACAGTGAAAGAGTACCCGGTAGGATCGAGAGTGCTTGTACTTATTGGAACTAATGACATTTTGAAGAATACTAGCCAAGCTGATATATATACAAATTTGAAAACATTGCTAAGCGAGTTGTGTAAGACGGTAGAACGTATTGTGTTGCTAACCATACCACCTATACCCAAATTGCAAGCGAGTTCTGCACATTGGGAACGTATTGAAGGTTATAATGCTTATCTCAAAACATTGGGAACTGATCACGTTACAATAGCAGATATTCATCAGCTGTATTTATCGAGATATAGGGAATGCGAAATAGATTGTTTTGAACAATTTTATGGACGAGGACCAAGAAGGGATCTTATACACCTTAATAAAATAGGCCTAACCAAACTTTACCAGTATTTAACCACACATAATTTTTTGATTGCATAAAGCAAATTTGAGGCAGTTCTCATGCGAAATATATATACGTATATTTGCATATAATATAGAAGGGAAGATAGGTTGATACAAGCTGATTAACTACACTGAAATATAAATACTTGAGGACTTTTGTAGAGATTTTTTATGTTTTGTACATAGAGATAAATATCTTGAGGAAGATTATTTTTATTGCATTAGAACTACTTAAACCATTCACATATACATATTTCCCAGCTTTCATACAGAGATACAAGCTGATTTATAAACATAATTATAAATTTTGAGGGAAGTTACCTTATGAAAATAGGCCTACTTGATCTTAGTTAATTGCTGCACAATACCTTCATAACCCAGAGGTCAGTGGATCGAAATATTGTGCAGATGACAATACAAGATTTATATTCACATCTATTTGCATATATTCGGGAAGGTTGTTTGATATATTCACATATATTTGCATATTCGGGAAGAGTGTTTGAGTAAAACTAGAAGTTACTAAAGTTTTTTGTACGTGCTAAGATATATTCACATATATTGGCATATATTCGGGAAGGTTGTTTGATATATTCACATATATTTGCATATTCGGGAAGAGTGTTTGAGCAAAAAAAAAAAACTAGAATTTACTAAAGTTTTTTGTACGTGCTAAGATATATTTACATATATTTGCATATATTCGGGAAGATTTTTCAAGAATGTTATAAGTGCCACAATATATTCACATATATATTTGCATATTCGGGAAGGCTGTCTGAATAAAGTAGACTTAACCAAACTTATGAAGAGTGTTGTAAGTAACAAGATATAAGTACACGTATTTGTTATTCACAATAGAGAATGTTTATAGAGAATGTTGAACATGTGAATGTAAGATGTTCTAATACAATATATCTACATATATGGGCATATATTTTGAAGGAGACTATTTTAAAATTGACTTGGCGATAATTAAATATTTCATAGGATTAAATACACATATTTAACTGCTGTATAAATGAACTTGTAGACAACACTATAAAATATATTGACATATTTTTGCATATTTTGGCGACAATAAGACATTATATTTGGTATATGCTGATTCATAGTGACGAAGCGAGTAGACTTGTGGGACTTCTACGTGTTAGGCTTGTGCTTGTATAACACATATTCAGAAGTAATTTAGCATTGGTTTCATTCTTATTTTGCGTAATTACCAGTCATAAACATGCCGTTCCATAGGGCACTGTCTTGGGACACGTTGAGGAAAGACGAGTTGATTTTTGAAATTAGGAGTAGGGGAGCAGAGGTGTCAGACACGGCAGATGTTTTCCAACTAGTTGCGTTGATTAAGCAAGTAGCTACTAATGATATTTCAAGTGATTTTCTTTCGCAAGAGGATATGCGTGCTGAAATTAATGTATTGAAGCACAAGGTGGTTGAGATGCTGGATACAATAAAGGAATTACTCGCTGAATCTGATTTCACTGTCAAACAAAGGCGTCGCTTGTTTAATAGGTCGTGCCATTTTGAAAATAGATTACAAGTTCTATCTGATGTTCCGTCTTCTCTTATGGATGAGGATACTATGTCAAAATTTACTGAACAAATACAATCCATATTTGCCTTATTAAAGCCAGAGCAGATGGATATAGCTTCCGACATGCTTACTAGTAGTCAAGAACGCAATGTAGAGGTCGAGGTTCAGCAAAGGCTACCTATAATGCCAGGGCGATTAGAAACCCAGTCGCAGATTCAAAATGTTCAGAATATTTCCGCTCCCAATATCCCCTCATTAATTAACTTAGCATCTGGGAATGATTCAGTTGCGGTACAACCACTTAGTTTACAACAATTAGTACCGGATCAGGCAGTTGTAACTGAACATGTACCTTTGGTTCCTCGACAAACATCTACGCAGGCTTCGGTTTTCATGAACACTGAATTCGCACAGTTGAAGATACCACACCCCTTACAAAAACTTATTGAAAGACAAAGCATGTTTACGATTGTACAGATACCAGAGGTTATAGCATTCTTAAGGTTTTTAGTAAAGTTTGTAGAACAGGCTAGTTGTTTCAATGTGAGGGACCCTACTATTTTGCGATTGCTTATGAGTATAGTTTCAGATAGAGTTTTGGATATTTTGACAACAGTTATTCATTCATCTAATTCAGTACAGCTTTTTCATGCTCAAGTGCTTACAGAGTTTATCCCTTCCAGATTAAGACAGGAGTTGACATTACAGTATTATTATAGACCCCAAAGGGAAAATGAAGCATTTACGGAGTTTGTCCAAGATATTAAATTACATGCACAAGTTTTTCAAATGGGTGGGTCGGAAGGACAACTTGTACAAACAATAGTATCTGGACTTAATCCATCTACACGATCGTGTTTGACATTCATGCAACGACCCAATACGATCGCACAATTATTGGAATTAGGCGCCCAAGTTTCAGAAGTTTCTTGTGCTGATGCGCGTAGGACTTTAACGCTAGCATCCCACAATGATCTAATGAACGTAAATCAGACAGCATCACGACAGTCGTATGAAAGGAGCAGAGTAGTCTGTTCATATTGTCATCGAACTGGACACACCTTACCAAATTGTAGAAATAGGGCTGCTCAGTTACCCGTACGTGATACAGTTAACTCTCAGAGGACACTACATTATCAGAATGCATCGGATCGTAGAACTACCAATTCGAGTACTACAAGACCACCTATCACACAGTCAGTTCACAATAATAATCAAAGAAGGTGTTTCATATGTAATGAGGTAGATCATATTGCAAGGGATTGTGGGCAAAGGCGATACAATGGTAGATTTTCTGAACAAGGAGGCTCTAGGGTTATTAACCGCACGACTCACCAGGATCACCCGACGCGGCCATGACAATCCGTTGGGAATCACACGAGCAAGACGTCACAGTCCAATAAACAGCTTACGCAGTCTTGGATACAATCCATGGGTACTCAAGGGCGTGTACCGTTAAATTTACCTACGTTAGACATAGAGCTGAATCGAGTCACCTTTCCTGCATTAATTGATTCTGGGGCTTCTTGTTCATGTATCCACGTGGAAGTTATGAACGCTTTAGGTATACACTCATCCGAATTAATACCTTATAATCGTCCTGCGATTGTTGCTGATGGTACAGCGTTACATATTGTAGGTGTTGTAGTTCTCAAATTACATATTGCGAAATTTTCTTGGAAACTGCCGTTCCTAGTGCTACGTAATTTGGTCGCACCTGTAATTATTGGGGCAGATTTTGCAAGTTTTGCTGGGTTAGTTTTAGATTTCCAAGCAGCGAATATTCATTTCAAGTTTGCACCCAACTATCTAATTAAGATTCAAATTAACCGAAGGAGATTTAGTGAGTTAGGATTGAATACTTTGAGTTTTTCAGAAGCAAGTAATGAGGCAGACCGTGTTATAAATTCTGACATTTCAATCAAACATTTGGAGGGCGATCAACAAGACCAAATTATTCAAATCATTCAAGATTTTCCAGCTGTATTAAGTGACGAATTAGGAAAGACAAATGTTTTGGAGTACGAGATTCTTTTGAAAGACACAACACCTGTTAGGTTACCTCCGTACCGGATGTCTCCGCCTAAGCTCATGGTTATGAGGAGTAAAATACAACAGATGCTAGATAAAGGTATTATTAGACCATCGATATCCACCTATTCGAGTCCCATGTTCCTTGTGCCAAAAGGGCCAGAGGATTTTCGTCCCGTAGTGGATTACCGTGTTCTAAATCAGAAGATCTTAATAGAATCAATGCCGTTACCAGACATACACTCCGCTGCCCACTGGTTTTCGGGGGCCACGGTGTTTACCTCATTGGACCTCAATAGTGCATACAATCAAATACCTTTGAAAGAGTCTTCCCGTCCTCTCACCGCGTTCTCAACTGAGTGGAACCATTTCGAATTTTGCCGCCTACCATTTGGCCTCGCCACAGGCGCTCAAGTCCTCACTAGGCTATTAGACAAGATCTTTTCAGACATAAAGTTCAATTTCGTCTACCACTACCTGGACGACTTGGTGGTCTATAGCAAAGACTTCTCCTCTCATGTAGGTCATCTCCGAGAGGTCTTTCGTCGCTTACAGGAAGCGGGCTTGACTGTCAAACCATCTAAAGTACAGTTTGCTCGACCACAGTTGGCATTCATTGGGCACATTATTTCCCCAGAAGGAGTAGCGATCGATCCTGAGAGAACAGTTGCCATCCGCAACTTTCCACCACCCAAGAACGTCAAGACAGTTGCACGTTTCATCGGCATGATGAACTTCTTTTCCAAATTTATACCACGTTTTGCCGCCAGGGCAGCACCACTTAACCGTCTCAGAGGTAAAGGAGTGACATTTGTTTGGGGAGAGGAACAAGAAGCTGCCTTCCAGGATTTAAAGTCCGCAATCATGAATCCACCAATCCTAGCCATGGCCGACTTCAATAAGACGTTCATAGTACAAACAGACGCTTGTGCTGTTGGGCTTGGGGCGGTACTTCTCCAAGAATTCCCCGAGGGCCGAAAGCCTATAGCCTATGCTTCCCGGTCGCTCACCAAGGATGAACAGAAATTTTCCATATACGAGATGGAGGCGTTAGCTGTTGTGTTTGCACTCGAGAAATTTCGTATGTATCTTGAACATGTAAATTTTGTTCTAGAGTGTGACAATCAGGCGCTTTCCTGGTGTCTAGCTCGACCCCGTAAAACAGGTCGCATTGCTCGCTGGGCAGTACGACTGTCTGCATTTAAGTTCCGTCCAGTGCATATTAAAAGTACAGAGAATTTAATAGCAGATTCTCTTTCTAGAATGTTTGAAGGTCATTGTTCAGAGGAACCGGAAGAGGTTAGTTCGAGAACAGCAAGGTTAGGTGATGTTGACTCCGAAATTGTAGCTTCCTTGCAATTAAGTTCACCTTTGGCATTTTCTGATTTGGTGGAACACCAAGCTCTAGATCAGGAACTTGCAGCCATAATGGATAGGTTAAAGGGTGGACAACAGGTTTCTAATTTCTTTCTGTCAAAGGGCTCGTTGCAGATTAGAATAGGTAAAGGCAATAAACCCAAAATTGTAGTTCCGTCCAATTTATATAATCTCTTGTTTCAATACTACCATGAGTCGCCTCTTGGAGGACATTTAGGTATCAAGAAGACTATAGACAAGATAGGTGCAGACTTTTGGTGGAAAACTATGGCACAGGATATACGTGATCGTGTAAGAAGTTGCCATACTTGTGCACTTTCTAAACCGGCACGTAAGACACGTATAGGAGCCTTAGCTTCTACAGTGGCTGAACGGCCTTTTCAAAAGCTTTTCATAGATTTTATGGGAAAACTACCACGCAGCAAGAAAGGCAATGCTTATATCTTGGTAGTAGTCGACGCTTTCAGTAAATTCACTTGGTTGTTTCCGCTTCGGGACTCTTGCACCGATAAGGTGATGGAGGCACTGTCAAGTATATTCCGTACCTTTGGCCTGCCGGAATCAATTGTATCAGACAATGCGCCACAGTTTACAGCTCACGCATTTAAGAAATTCTGTTTCCATTACGGCATTCAACACATATTTACCACCCCATATTACCCTAACCCGTCGCACGCAGAACGTGTAATGCGGAATCTGAAAAATGCATTGATCGCTTTCCATCACTCCGATCACTCTCGGTGGGATACCAATTTATCTTGGTTGCAATTCGCATTCAATTCTGCGCGGCATGAGAGTCATGGTCATACTCCCTTTTCATTACTGTTTACATTCAGTCCAAACCATCCCCTTAGCAACCTGTGGAAACTCTCAGATCTACTCCCAGATCAGCCTGAGCCTGGGATTATTCAGCGAAATTGGAGAGCTGCTGCACGAAATCTTCGTTTAGCACATGCGAAACGAGGACGGAGATATAATCAGGGTAGAAGTGCATGTACCTTCAAAGTAAATGATGTAGTCATGTGTAAAAACTTTCCCCAAAGCAAGGCAAAGGACCGGTACACTAAGAAGTTTGCTCCCAGATTCATTGGACCATTTAGAATAATTGATGTATTGCATAATGGACTGTCTTTCCTGTTACAAAGTTTGCAAGATAATTCGGTGCGGTGAGCACATGCCACACAGCTTAAGGAATTTCACATTTAGTAAAAGATATATGGAGCCTCGTGTGTGACTATCAGGCTCATTTGGGGGAATAAAGAGTTGCATTTGATAGAGTGAAATTAGTTTATAGATAGAGTGAAATCAGTCTATAGGAATACAGAAGTATCAAGCTCTTAGGGTGAATCATGAGTTGCAGTTGATGTAGTCAAATTGGTTATGGAGAATGAGGGATAGTATGTGTAACTGTAATTACTGGATAAACGTTGAGAGAATAGGTAAATTATGATAAGTATAAGTGAAATGGATACCAAGAGGGGAATCGAGCACTTTAATTGTCAGTAGCAACAGGATTTTATATTTCTATTTATGTTGGATAGCAGTATTATAAGTTAAGGTTAAGAAGTGAACATTATTTTGATATTTAGGTGTGGGCAACCATTTGTGTTTACATTTGATTTATTTAAATTTGATTTAATTTTTGAAAAATCATGTTTCTTTCTACTCACATGTTGCGGGGATTCGACGACCATGGTCCCGGAGGTGCTGCTGGTGTACGGCACTAATGGCTAATGGCTAAGTATATACTCTCTAGAAGGTAGAGAGAGTATTGTAAAAAAAAAACATAATGTAAAAAAAAAAAAGGAAAATAGATAAAAAAAAACAAAAAAAAAACATTGCTTAAGCATTATCTATTATGTACATAAAACTGATTACGACTAAAAGAAGTACTTCTACATTCTAATAAAGTAAAAAATAAAAACTTGCAAGTTGACAATCAAATAAAGTTAAACGTTAAAGATAAATGAAGCTAAAGAAGAGTAACTTAAGGTTAAAGAAGAGAAAAACTAATGGAATTCAGTATGATTATTATGGACATTGAAAAAAGGAACTAAAGTTTAAAGTCAATAACAAATTATTCAACATGACTTCAGCGAACTGCTAACAATGTATACACTTAGAAAAATACTGTGCGCAGTCGTCTTCATGTTACAGCTGTCATAGTGGTGATGGGAATGGATTACCAGGAAGATATCGGCAACGATCGATGGTGAAGAAGGACCGGGATGGACTTGGTTTCCAGTTGCAGCTGCTGTGGTGTGTGGTGCACCGCACGCTTGGCAGTAATAGGCCTAATTCATGGTGAAGGCCTCACCTATTCTAATTTGTCATCCAACATTGGGTGGCCGGGATTACGCCTCACGTCGCAGATTCACACAACCTTGGAGATCCCAAGACACCATCCGAAATCACAACAGGTCCGAGGGCATGGAAAACTACACATCATCAACGGAGTCGGTGACATCTGGGTCACTGGCGTAAGCTGATAATATATCGCAACCGCGATGTATTCAAGGACCAGCTTATTGGTGCTACGAAGTGTAGTGGAATAGTGGAAGACCCACTGTGTTTGGTAGGTAATCATCGATGCTTGGGTGGCAGCTGTGCAGTGTATGTGTGATCGCAATCAAAAAAAAAAAGTAAGTAATAATTTCATGTAATTATTAGAAAAAAAAAACCTTTAAAGAAGAATATAGAAAAGTAAACTTTCAAGAAGATTATAAAAAAGCAAAATAAAAACTTTCAAAAGAAGAGGATACATGTAAGACACTTAGAATTTCAAGACTAACCATTTAAAATAAAATAATATAGAAGAAACAGAACTCTATCCAAGGACGTCTAAATAATGATGATAAATAAATAAATAAATAATTTCATGTAATTATTAGAAAAAAAAAACCTTTAAAGAAGAATATAGAAAAGTAAACTTTCAAGAAGATTATAAAAAAGCAAAATAAAAACTTTCAAAAGAAGAGGATACATGTAAGACACTTAGAATTTCAAGACTAACCATTTAAAATAAAATAATATAGAAGAAACAGAACTCTATCCAAGGACGTCTAAATAATGATGATAAATAAAAACAAAAAGGAAAGGTATATTAAACTATAAATGTATTAAAATGTAGAAGTGTTTATATTTAGCTTAAGGGTCTTATATGCTTATATGTCTTTGTAATATTATATATATTTTGTGTTAACATAACATGCAACATATTTTGAACAGTTGCACATTTACAAATGAAGGCTGATTTCTAGTGAAAGGGTAATGTGCTTCCTGAAAGGTATAACCGATGTATTTTTGTTGTTTTTTTTGGAGCACTGATTTTTTTTGTAGACTGTTCATTTAAGGGTATTTGTGTTCTAAAGTTGTAATGTTGTATGGAATAATTAATTTGATAACATTTTGATAACAGGTATAGAGGTATCTAGGGTTCAGTTTAGTATCTTTGTCACATTTTATTAAGGGTCTCCTATTAAAGGGTTTGCTTCTTTGGGGGGAGGGGAGGTTGTGCTGGTTAGCACTGTGTTCCCCGCGTAAAGCAGTTTGAAGTGGTTCATAGAACTCCCAATCGGTCACGTGCGCGCTGCAGTAGGCGATCCGAGCGCTCTTCAAGCAAGGCGAAGGGGATGCCGGAAGCTCCGGAGAACAGAGAGTGATAGACAGCCATGTGAAGCCATGTAGAGTGCATCATCAGTACGCAGCAGGGGCCATGGACCAAGGCAAGAACTGTTAACATGTGAGTTAGAAATCCTAAAACTGTAATAAATTCTTTATTTCAAAATTTAGCTCTGATTCCTTCAGAATCAGGAGATTTCTAAATGTAGAATCAGTGCGATCCTAGGAAAATCACCTTTACAAATGGCTGCCCACGCGGAGGTAAATTAGTTTAAAAGAATATCAGTACACAACCCATATTTCGACGGTTAAGGCATAAAGTTTAGCATCTTAAATAATCTTGAATTATTATATAGCATTGGAATAATAATAATAAGAAATAGTTTCAGACATTACATAATCATTTTGTAGCAATGCGAGGGCTACGTGATAGAACAAAGGGGAAAAAAAGATGGCTACGTAGGAATGCACGAGGTCCACATGTCTTGCTTGTGAAAATATATGCACATTAATATTCACAGTAATTACTTCCTTAAAGAAAACCAGTCCATTATGCAATCCGACATTAAAAAAAAAAAAAATAGGGGATTCTTAAATAAAATGTGACGACGTACCCAAAATAGAAAATTCGTTTTGGTTTTTTTTTTTGGTATTATATAGTCAGCACCGGGTACAAGGACATATTGTTTTCTGCAGCTAGTGAAAGAACCCCGTAGTAAGTTCGAAGAGTACCTTATATTATATTACCTTGAAAGGAATTACAATTCAATACTTAGTAATAATTAAATAAGAAAAGAAGGATAATTAATATGTGATATTCAGTATTAATTGAAGGGCGTTAATATTATCAGTGGTATTCCAAAATGTCGGCTTGAATAATGAAGGAGAAAGTGGTTAAAGAAAGACGTACAGGCTAGTACAGCATTTTTAGTTTGAGTAGTATTATATTATGATTATAACCTTCGATGTGGCCTATTGTGATTTCAAATAATGTGATGAGTCTGATGGTTCACTTCGAACTTATTACTTCGGTACATTATTCTAATAAGTGCTGCCTACTAAAGCTGACTTTAATTAGCTAATTCATTTAATTTACATCATAGGTGCAAAACGTAAAATATAAGTTTGACAAAAACCATAAGGTAATGGTAAGAGTTTGTTGTTCTGGAAAATAAATAAATTGTTTAAATTGACTCAGCATTTCCATCATAGCATTTAAGCATTCAACTTCTCCTACCCTTCGTGGTTCAACGATTGGCCTGTAGGGAGTGGTAGCCCTCAGTCGCTTCCAATTAAGCAATATCAGGTATATTCTATTTTATATTACCGGTATCTTACATTACATATTACATTACTGGGAACCAGCAACACTACAGTAATAGTATAGCATAATTAGATACCATAACTAGCCCAAAACCAACCATAACCCCCCCCACAAATCAACATCACAACAACACCCCAGCACAAAGGAATACCTAAGTCATTAGAATACTGAATTTGTTTTGCTTCCACTCTCTTTTATGAATTGTTAAGGGCCAGAATTATTTGGCAAATGGGCAAAATGTAAGTCCGGCTGCCCATGTGTCTGTACGCGCGATAACTGGAACACATTTTACACAAGTACACAGGAAAATCCCTGTTCATTTTAGACCAAATGAGTTGATCAATATGAAACTAAAAACTAATTAACCTTTCTTTTTAAATATCAAATCAATCAATAGAACTGAAGACAAGTGACTGTGTATGTGTACACCTTCAAAAGTTTTGGCAAAAATAAAGGGAAACTGTTCAAGTGAGGAATTTCTTGTTAGGTTTAGTCCGTTAATATTTATGCCGATCAAACTTTCCCAAGAAATCGTGGTCTAAAACTAAATAGTTTTTTTAATAGTCCTATTGCACTCTAACTCTATGTGGTACTTTGGTTTATCAGTTTACCTGATTTAATTTGACCCAGGAAATCTAAACAGATAGTCGGAGCAATTACTTATTCAGTCAGTTTGTCATGTGTGATGACATAAGAAACCTCCATAACACGTAAGGTAAAACTTGTGCAGCATGTTTGCACTATTTATTTCAAGCAGTTGACTAATTCTCATGTTTGTCTGACCCTGTTCCACGCCATAAAATTAATTAATAATGTTATATAGTAGTAAACAAACCATTCATTTATCATTTAACTCGGGATCGCTTCCCGGCGAGGGAAAATTTCGATCTTAATTTCTTACTTATTTCGCAAGCTTCCACATTCCGTTGCAATTCTATATTTTAGTTGGAATATTCAGAGTAAGAGACATAACTCAATAAATAAAACCTGTCTCAGTTTAGTTTCAACTTGCAATGTAAAGGTAAAATACGACGAGGATAAGAATTGATTGTCATACCAGCTTCGCCTATATAAACATATCACTCATAAACTTTATTCCAAACACAAGAATGATGAAGAATTGCCTCCTCCTCTTCGCTTTGGCCTGTTTGTGGGTATGTATTACAGAAGTTACTTCCTTTCTCTTCCTATAACTGGTAGGTTAAAGGGACAGTATTACACATTAAAAAAAGAGGCCTATAAGGCATATTATTCGTTTTGCAATTACGTTTTTATTTGCTCATATAGTTAAGTTTAAAGCTTCCACAAAATAGCAACAGCGCACGGCCATTTCTTGTCAACTGATGTTTGCAGTGAGGGTAATTCTTATCCCGTAAGCAACTGTATAAGTTTACTAAAGTATTCGCTTGGTATTAGAATGTTCTGGTTGTCTCTATCGAAGGAAAACCCTGTATAAGTAATTTGAACGTAATCTTTACACACTATTGACAAAGTTTAATGTGGAGATTGAATAATAAAATAAGTGAAATTCTAAGAGATGAAATCTTACTAAAAGTATATAAATGATCTCCATAGTAACAGTGTCCAAAAACTGAAATCTTACAGGAAAAGTAACATGAATCTTTCACACTGTCTTTTATTTCAGTATCGATGTGTCGTTCATTCTGAAATCTATTAAACAGTGTACACCTGTGAAAGTAGATGAAATATTCACAACTCAATTGTTTTAAATCACTTTTGTTTTAATAATGGTTTGTTCAAATATGTTGTTACAAAATAGAACTCGACAACAATCAACAGCAACAATGACCGTAGGTTTTCTCGAGTTTAGCACCAGATGAGATTCAAATAACAACTTTATTCTCGCTAAGCACGAGGGAAATTCCAGCGATGCCGAAAAAATCTGAAATGAATTACGCGTGAAATCTGTGTTTTAAGCACTCTGTGTGTTAGAACATGGCCGTCTCCTATGTTGTATCAGCTTCCTATGTTATCCAGCGTATAGCCGGTAGGGATCAATTCTCCCGCTAGAGGTGTTGATTTCGTGGTATAAATCAGTTTAGTAACAGTGTTTTGTTGTATGCTGTATTGATGTAAATTTCAAAAATTGATAGAACATGCATTAGGTTCAGAGTTATTCAGTATGGACGCTTTAAATTCCTATTTAGTACACCCTCTCGAAAGCGATTTCTTCTCAGACTACTAACACGCCGTACCGGCTTAGGCCTGTGAAGTAATTTTACCGGCCTAGGGCGGTCAAGTTAATAAGGCAAACTCTAGAGGACGTACTTTAAACTAATGCTCCTAGATGTCTCTACAGTGTCCCCCATTCCAATTTCACATGTTAAGGGCTTTATTGTTCATTGTCTATTAACAAGCATAGTAAACATTGTAATTTAGAAACCGTTAGATTCGTCCGTTAAAGCCTTATTTTGCGTACTTGATACATAAATAGCTATTCTGATACTAATGTACGTTTATTAAAGCCTTAGGGCCTGTATTACCACCTGCCGACAATTCCTCCCGATACGTGACTTCCAGATAGCTTAACTGGAAAATGTCTTGTAATACCACCGCTGAACTGCTACCGGCAAGAACGCAGTAAAAAATTGTAAAATGTTCCTTAGCTCATTGAGCAAAGAGGTGTGTTTGTTTTAGTTCGGTAGGTGTCCGCTAGGTGCGGCAGCTCGGATTTGTATTTGTACAATTGAATTACGCAAGAACATATCGTTTTAAGTGCATTAATCGATTTGTTCAATTCTATTTCAATCGTATGTGAGCATAAAATGACATTTTTGTGTAAATTAAATCTTCTGACATCAGTTCTAAAATTCAGGTGGCCAGGAAGGTTCGGAGTGCAGCCATCTTGTTTCAACCAAGATTCCCTAACTAGCAGTTGGAAGCTTGTCAGCCACTCCATCCTCCTGCTAGCTTATCTGGAAGTTGACTTGCCAGACAGATTTTGTCAGGAGCTCATAATACGCAATTCTTGGCCAACTTCCAGATAGGTTCTCTATCTGGCAGATAAATATGAAATCAGCAGGTTGTCGTACAGACCATACTGTATTTACTGCTTTGTCTACTGCGCTAGCCATTCTGTACAATATTATAGGTCGTGCGTCTAGGTCTCTAGGGGAATATTTATTTTACTTATTTGTACCCTCTAAATTTATAGGTATTCCTATGAGAATAGATTTGACTTTACCACGAAATCAGCGCCAAATAGCCAGCTTGATTTCACTGTTTTCGTCCGAATGGGAGACGGCAGTGGTTAGAAATATTGTGAAGTCAGGACACGCTGGGTTTCTTTGCCTAAGGTTGCAGGTTCGATCCTTGCCCAGGTCGACGACACTTATAGATTTATAGGCACATAAAAGAACTCCTACGGGGAACAAAGTTTCTGGCACCCCATCGATGGTCACAAACTTTAGTTCCAGTTAAGCAGCCTACATGAGGACATTCTAATTGTATGGCAATATTACAGAAGAAAAATTCCTATGACACTATCCGTTCCGCTGTTCTACCAACTGAGCTAAGCCAGAATTCGCTTCGCAGCGCCAGATGGAACATGATTACCCTTAATGGCCTACCTCACTGCCAGATAGCATTGTATGTCGAAGGTCCTGGGTTTGAATCTCAGTGTTAGATGAATTTTTCTGCTATAATGTTTTCATATAATGTCCAACAGAGAGAATAATCAGTGGTTCATGCATGTATGTCTCCACCAAATTATAGGAGAGTGATATTACTATCTAATTTTTGTAATTTACCGTCACGAGTCGAGCCCAGGTTATAAATTTCCTAGGTGGGTTTTTGTCTGGGGTTTTCCTACACCCATAATGGAACCTTTAGGACCCTGAGGACCTCTTATCATCTGGCAGTCATTATGACTTTCATCACATCCTCCTTGTTTAATGTGTGTGTGTGTGACTGGAGTCTCTGAGGTGACCCTGGCATTGGGCTGATCACTCATCATAACCTTGTATGTACGTGATCTCCAGATAGGTTCTTACAATAGGAGAGATAAACTGAGCGAAAGAAAAGAAACCATAAATTATCCCATAGGATTAATATAAAAAAATATTTCAAGTTTATTTACGGATAATAATGTTTTTAATTCCAGGTTACTACCATGGCCAAGTATAAGGAATGTAAGTAAATATATTTTTATCAGCCAGAGTTCGAGTTATGCATCCATTTTCCCAATATTGTTCCTAGCTTGAGGATCTTTACATTGTATATTTAGTCTCAGAAACCTATTGAAAGGTACAATCAAAGGAATATCTAATAATGATGTGTAAAACTCTAGTGCACTTACCATTTCCAGACAAGAGTTGTTGGGGTTGTTGGAAACTGTTTCTAACAAAGAAATAAAGTGTATGTGGATACAAGTCCATGTGGAGATTGTTTCCCTAAAGTTTTATCACAAATTTTTGTTACATTCTGTAAGATATCTTGTTTCGCATAAGTGGGGAGAATGTTCTCGAACCAATTCTAACCACCTGAGATACTTTTACGAAAAATCAAGAAAACGGGAAGACAATAATTACTTTACTTTACAGTTGATGACGAAACCACCTTCCCGACGTAGCGAATATGAAAAATAAATTGGCGCAAAAATAAGAAAGGAGTGTTTAAAATGAATTGTACGCTATTCACATTAAAGTATAGCGTAGATTTAGCATTAATTTTAGCTTGAAAGTTAACCATAATCGCTAGCATTTTTGTTTGTTTTATTGTTATGAATATTTTAGCCAAAATAGTTGTTAAAAGTGAACGGTATAAACTTAGTTAAACCGGAGCGAAAATTCTTTCCATTGATGTATTACACTTACCTTTTGCAAACTCTGAATTCATTTTTATGTAAGTTATTATGATTTCTACAACTACAACTACATTTTTAATAAACATTGCTAATTTTTTTGTTACTTTGCAAAATTGTGAAGAGATCAGTGAAGGGATCAAAATGACTCGTGGAGTGTGTGTCAAATTTCATCCTTTCAGCAAATTCAGTTTGGTCTGAATTTTATTTTAATTTCGGTTTAAGTTATTTTCAAGCCAAACCAGAAGCATGATAAGAGAGAGAATCCCCAAGAAGAGACAGAACTGATAAACATGACTCATCTTAATACTGTATATAGTTTTCATACTTTAAATTTAATCGCATAAATTTCACATTTGCATTTAAAACAAATAATGATCTTCATTTCTAGCTCTGAAAACAGAGAAAGAAACTTGTTCTGACATCCGGCAAGTTGCGACGACAAAACAGTGACTGCACTATACTTTCTTATACAATTTTATGCATTATTATTATTATTATTGCAGCCAGGTTTGCAATAACTTTCACTTTTATTTCTAGGGATAGGCCAAGAATTGGGCTGCAGGGGCGGCGCAACCAGCACGCCAGAGTGTCATAAAGCGTGCATGGCCAAAGGGGCTTACGATTCCAATTGCCTCTTTAATGGTTGTGTCTGCTTGCAACTTGGGGAGAGTTAAATCATCCCGAAGACTTATGAGTCAATAGGAGTTGTATACTTTCACTTTATGAGAATTAATATACTTGCACAATAAAAACAATAAAGTTAAAAAGTAATATTAGATACTTGAAATTTATTTCAGTGAAACTGTATACTTGATATAATTTTAATAAAAAGTGTAACGCATCTAAAGTAATCATTCTGGTCAAGAGGCAATTCACACCAGCTTCTAACATACACGAGCTTACAGCTGTGGAAACTACATTCCACTGGGGGTGACGTCACAATTGCTCTATAGTTAGAGGAGGTATTGTGTTCCATCCAGAAATCTGAGGTTGAGGTTTAACATAAATACCGGACAGCGGTACAAGTTGTTGGGATACCCTGAATCCAAAAACCATTACTTTTAGAAACATGTATGTCTGTGCAGCTGTGTGTGTATCTGCGAACAGCCTATCTCCAGAACGAAAAATGGTACGAATACCCAATGGACACTTATGTAATTGTAAGCTTACCCAATGCACACTTATGTTGATGTAAACTTACACATGCAGTCACATATGTGATTTGGACATACAACCGGGGTTGGATTGTCCCAGCGCAATTCACTTTGGCCCACAAGAGGAAGACATATTTTAAACTTCCTCGCGTTGTGACGGTCAACTATTTTAAGAACATCTCCCACCACCGTGGTGAAAATACACATTTTATTTGGAAAATGGCCAGCTGATTTCGGAAATTACATCAGTTCTTTCAAAACACGTACAGATTTTTGTAATTTGAGATGCTATTGATTATACTGCTATATTGCGGTGAAAATGATGGAATTCCCAAACATGAATAACATGACTGACATTGAAAACAATCTTAAAGCCGCTTTATTGCACGACAGAAGCGAATTTCCCTCAACTCCAATTGCGCATCCTTGTGCTGTGAAAGGAAAGATGACAAGCTTCAATCTCTTAACAAAATTAAATACCCATAATACGAGCGGCTACTTTGTGGTTTTCGACCGGCACGTGGTTATTTTCATTGTAATTTTAACTGTAAATGTGAGTACCTGAATCATTACACCGATCGCGGCTTGAATAGCGTAGATATTTCACCCGATCGCCCGGGAGTCGGAGCTGTGTTTTCAGCGACGCAGAAACCCGCGTCATTTGGCCAACTCTTGCGTGGGACTCACTGAGCGAAATGCGACGTACGACGTACATAAGGACACCATCTTTCAGTAAGAATAAGGGAGAAGTGGAGGGATGGGACATTCAATATCATACATAAACTACAGTTGAAATTCTTACCAAATTGGTCTCAGAAGTTTGAAACAGCAATACTGTAGTCTTGCTATATTAGAAAGTATCGTGGATTTTATGCTGTAACTTTAAGAGAAAACGAATTTCATTTTCGTCAATTAATTATAAATTTTTAGAATTTCTAAATAGCCTTGTAAATTTAAAAATTGGAAAATTGCCATAAATATTTTGTAACTGATGAAAATACATGACATTTCAGTAATGTAGAACATTTGAAAGTAAGGCATATGTCTTATAGTTTGGATGTTATAAAATTGCATGAAACCTCTTGTAATTCTAAGCAAATGTGTAATTGCCCAAGTATAAAAGATCCTTCTGAAGTTAAATATTTAGGAATTATTATTGGTAGACATCCATTCCCCTTTGCTTTTATGTTTACTTCTATATGCATTCCCATTAACCTTGCATTTCTTCTGCGGTATGTGAAGCTCAAATAGCTTAATTATTATTGAAAAGTCTTTGTCAAACATGACTTCCGGGGAGTACATATGATCATTCTCAATTATATCTACCCAGTTTACACTACTCAGTGCCAGTCTAAAATTTAAAATTTTATCCTCAGTCATAGGTCTTGTAATTACAAAATCAATCTTACCATTACACATATCATCACCTGACTTACAACCATTTAGTTTTATTGTTATTGCATCATGATCTGAGTAAGGAAAAGCGATAACCTGAGTAGAAAGCAATGCCATATCCACATTTGTAATGATGTTATCTAAGCATGCTGAGCCTCTAGTGGGTAAGATGTTAACAAAGTTAAAATTGAACTGCCTTAGCAGATTTTTAAGCTCATTCACGGTTTCCTTATTTTCCCTCATATCAAAATTTGCATTAACATCTCCCCCAATGACTATATTAAATCTATTCCATTTAGGTCTAAGAAAAAAGTTAAGCAACTCTTAGTAAGAAAAATATATGGGTCACCCTTTGGTGACCTATACAACACCACAACTGCAAAGACCTGACCAGGTACGCAAAACATAAACAAGAAATACAAGAAACTAATAAAAGAGAAAAAAGCCAACTACATTGAAGAAGAGGCAAAACGATTAACCGAAGAAGCAAGAAAAGACCCTTACATAGTGCTCAGGAAACCAAGACCAACAACAGCGAATGAAATACCCATGGAAATGTGGGAAAATCACTTCCAATGCTTACTAAACCACCAACAAGGAATCAAAGCGCAAGAAACATAAACTGGAGCAATTTTTGAACACTCAAATTACATCACTAAAGAAGAGAGATAAATAAGCTTTAATGAACCACAGATTATTGTCTCTGTTGGACATTACATGAGAATATTATAGGAGAAAAAATCCTCCGGCACTGGGACTTGAACCCAGGACCTTCGGCTATTCGCGCCAATGCTCTACCAACTGAGCTAAGCCGGAACTCCGGAACATCTATAAATAATCAGCGTCCAGCCAACACAGTGGACGTATTTATATTCCACATACTCCTCCACCCGTAGTTTAGCCTACTCTGATTATGTCTTAAAAAATTTATTCGTTGTTTTAATTTTGGCAAACATACAGTAAATAGCTGGACCTAGGGCTCCGGTTCGAATACTGGTCGGGACAAGTTACCTATGTAGGGGGTTTCCGGAATTTTTCCTCACATGTGAGACAAATGTCGGGTAACTTTAGGCCCTTGTGGTCCCCAGATATCCAGATATTATCTGGCCGTCATTATCATTTTCATCCCATCCTCGCCTTGTTCAGAGTGAGTGTGTGAATAGTGTATCTCGTCCTATGTGTTTGTGTTGCATCGGAGGTGGCCCCGGCATTGGACTGATCACTCTTGCGGGAGGCCCTCCATGCCCTTGTCTGGTCAAGAAAGTATGTATGTGATCCATAGATAATCCCTCTCCCGACAGGTCGCGGCCCTGTAAGGCCCGGGCAACGTGGGTCGCTTAAATGACCCCAAAAGTGAGAGGTAAAGATAGAGAGATAATATGGTAAATAAAAATTAATCAGGAAATTATATCTATTGATATTGTATGAACTATCTTTCGCAATACAATCCCAGGCTAGCTATAAGAAAAGAGTTCAACTCTTAAGAATAGAACCCAGGACCTTCTAAATTTACTTCGTGTCAAAAAATAGTTAATAATAATTTATAGGAATTCTATTGGTAGCCATTCTCATAATTTTATATCTATTAGGTCTACATGAAATCGCAGTGTCATGCAAAGCCACCTGTGTAGTTTAAAAAAAATAATGTTGTCATGGGGATTGTGCACATGCAGTATGAATTCCTTTTGGTGAATTTCATAACTTTACAACCCTATTTTGGCCCTTAGAGGCCCTTAGAGGCCAAAGATTTTGAAATCCTTTCTTAGTGCGCATCTAGAGCCTAGTAGCAATATGTGTACCAATTTTCACATTCCTAGGCTGTATGGTTTTTGAGAAACTGTGATCAGTCAGTGAGTGAGTGAGTCAGTGGGTTTTGGCTTTTATATATAGAGACTCGCTTCGCTCATTGGGGGCTCCGCCCCCAAACCCCCACTGAGGTTCTCGGGAAAGGTTTTTTAAAAGACCTACGGGAGATAGAGTGTGTGTATTTAGTCTGCTATTACCGTTTTGCCACAATAAACCTGAAAAAATAAATGTGGGAAGACTTTGGGTATTTTTCGGAATTTTCCCATCGGTTGCAAGCCAATAGGTATGAGTTTGCCAAGTCTAAGTTTTCTAGATCAACTGGAAGTGTACGTACCTTTATGGTGTATTTTATGGAATAAATTTCAACTGATATTAAGTTAAATGAACATGATACAAGATGAAATAGCGACTAAGATTCATGGTATGTGAATATTCAATTTGGCATTTGCCTTTACGACCAAGGAAATCATAGAAAAGACAAGTGAAATTGGTTATAATATGTTGTAAAGAATGCGGGACTTCATCTCCGAGTTATAATTAAAGAATATAAATTAAGAAATTTCTTTAACAGATAGAAAAAAATTTTGTTAGTTCTGGACAAAAATATGTTAATTGGATTTAATTATTATGAATCTGAGACTTCAGAACGCAAGTCTAAGACGTTACTATCTCGACCACCCCGTTAGGTTTACGGAAATAATTATTTCTAAACTTCCAGAGCCATACAATATAATTAAGGAATCGCGCACAATGTGCATTATCTTAACCTAAGACTTAACCTACCGAGTCCTGAACCCGGGAAAGGGATTTTTCACTACTGAAAAATCCCCGACCCGGCCGGGAATCGAACCCGGGCCGCCGGAGTGGAAGGCAGTTACGAGAACACAGTTTGATAATACCGTTGCCATGGAAACCGAGCCATTTTTCAGGGGTTTTAAGGGCTAAGAATTTTAAAAAATTTACTTTTTGGAATTTTCCTGTGGTTTACAGCCTAAAAGCTATATGTGTACCAAATTTCAAGTTTCTAGCTTATCTGGAAGTGGACAAACATTAATGTCAGTGAGCCGAGCCCTTTTTAGGGCTAAAATTGAAAAAAATAAACTTTTTGGAATTTTCCTGTGATTTATAGCCTAAAAGCTACATGTATACCAAATTTCAAGTTTCTATCTCATCTGAAAGTGGACAAACATTAATGTCTGTGAGCCGAGCCGAGCCCTTCTTCGGAGGTTTTTAGGGCTAAAAATTGAAAAAAATTAACTTTTTGGAATTTTTCTGTTGTTTACTGCCTATAAGCTATATGTGTACAAAATTTCAAGTTTCTAGCTCAGCTGGAAGTGGGCAAACATTTATGTCGGTGAACCGAGCCGAGCCCTTTTAAGGGAGTTTTTAGGGCTAATAATTAAAAAAATTAACTTTTTGGAATTTTCCTGTGATTTGCAACCTAAAAGCTATATGTTTACCAAATTTCAAGTTTCTAGCTCACCTGAAAGTGGGCAAACATTAATATCGGTGTGCCGAGCCGAGCCCTTTCTCGGAGGGTTTTTAGGGCTAAAAATTAAAAAAATAAACCTTTTGGAATTTTCCTGTGGTTTACAGCCTAAAAGCTATACGTGTACCAAATTTCAAGTTTCTATCTCATCTGAAAGTGGACAAACATTAATGTCTGTGAGCCGAGCCGAGCCCTTCTTCGGAGGTTTTTAGGGCTAAAAATTGAAAAAAATTAACTTTTTGGAATTTTTCTGTTGTGTACTGCCTATAAGCTATATGTGTACAAAATTTCAAGTTTCTAACTCAGCTGGAAGTGGGCAAACATTTATGTCGGTGAACCGAGCCGAGCCCTTTTAAGGGAGTTTTTAGGGCTAATAATTAAAAAAATTAACTTTTTGAAATTTTCCTGTGATTTGCAACCTAAAAGCTATATGTTTACCAAATTTCAAGTTTCTAGCTCACCTGAAAGTGGGCAAACATTAATATCGGTGTGCCGAGCCGAGCCCTTTCTAGGAGGGTTTTTAGGGCTAAAAATTAAAAAAATAAACTTTTTGGAATTTTCCTGTGGTTTACAGCCTAAAAGCTATACGTGTACCAAATTTCAAGTTTCTAGCTCATCTGGAAGTGGGCAAACATTAATGTCAGTGAGTGAGTGAGTGAGTCAGTCAGTCAGCCTTGTGGCTTTATATTATAGGGATTATTATTTTAATTTTTAATTTTTCACAGAATACAGCAGCGGGGCGAGCTGAGGAAAGCTTAGAAGCAATCCAACTACTCACCCGAGAAACCATTATACACATGCAATCTCATGCAAAATTAATTGTTATATCAGTATGTTGGCATTTCTCTCAGCTGTATGCATGTGAATAGTCATGTTGCGATGCGCCTAAATGATGCAACACGCCTCCCATACTTCGCACACCGGCACTAAGTGGAACAGGGGAAGTCAACTACGTCTTGTGATGACGTTTGTGGAGCAAGAGCATGCGGATCCCTTGTGTGTGACGTCAGCAAGAGCGCACGGTAGTAGGGGTGTTTAGAAATTAGAGTACGCTAGATTTAGGTACTATAGGACCTACTTTAGCTCTGTGGGTAAACAACTTCTGGTTGGAAATACGGAGCATTTTTCAAAGTTAATGCAAGTATGCGATCCTGATAGTGTTCTCTCTGCAGAACATGTGTTAGTTCTGCAAAAATTCTTCTTCAGTTCGAATCGAGGTTTCAGGATGTGAAAAATCTTTCTCCAATGTTTAAACTTTTTGCTACCCCATATTCAGTTAATGTCAGACGTTCCTTGCCGGTATCAGTTAGAACTGCTAAACATGCAATGCGACGATCTGTTAAAGGACAAATATGAACGTAAAGTGGTCTTGGGGTAACTTTTTCAGAAATTTCTCTGAAACCAGATTCCCGAAACTTGCCGCACGAATATTATGTAATTTTGGATCGACATATGTGGCCGAACAATTTTTTTCACTAATGAAATGTGCAAAGCTCAAATCAAGAAGAACATTGTCAAATCACAACCTAAATGTAGTCTTCGATTAAATATTGCTCAAACATTACGTCCCAACATTGATAAACTTGTTAAAGAAAAAAGAGACAGGAAAGTCAGAAAATTGTTACTGTAATCTTGTATCATCTAAGGTGCAGACGAGCTTGTATGGTAATTAATTCAGTTCATTTTTCTTGTTATTTTTATTGTAGTGAATTTTGTTAATTCAAATGATAGTATTGTCTATTTTTGTCAAAGAACATAGATTTTGTGGAAAGGCAATTGTTCTCACAGAATAGAAAAATAGAATAATTTATAATATGTTAAACTACTGTGCTGTAATTAACCGATAAACTATCAAGAACATCGATTGATGTTTCATTAACTCGGAAACACGTATTACGTAAGTTCTAACCCCCTAAATTCCCGCTGCCCGCAATACCAATGCCCCTCTCTTCCCCCCAGTTCAGGATGAAAGGGCGCGGATTGGCATCCGTCCAAACCGCCTGCGTGGTATCGTGGTTACCTTATCTAGATTCGACAGTCGATACCTCTTCGTAGCTTTTGAAGAAGTGAGGAGCTACTTGCTAAAGAAATAAAATCAGGTAAACTGATATAACAAAGTGCCAGTATGCTTTTTAAATCAGGTATAATTGCAGTTATGATATACAGAAAATAATTATTTTTTTTAAACATAATTATGTGAAAAATAGTATTATTTGTCAAATTTAAATGTATTGCAACTTGAAATTCTTAAAATATGTAAACATTTAACAAAATTCAGTGGCAAATAACTCCGCTAATTATTTCACAATAATGTACCTTCTGTTTATACAAATACAATATAGGATTTGTATTGTATATTTGTATTCTATTTGGTATAATTATAACAGTATTCATGTAGGGCTTACGGAAGAACAAAGGTAAAAGTTTGATCCTTAACCTTAATTCATATTGGTATACACTGATATAATAAATTCTTAAAATATGTAAACATTTTACAAAATGCATTGACAATGAAATAGAACAGTAAACCAATAAGAAGAGGATAGTTCCAAGTAGCGGTATGCAGTTTTGTTCTGAGTATAGGCTTATGCAATTTTAACGCAACGCAATAACTTTAAAGATAGTTTCTGTTCGTGAAATAACATTTATAGGCTAACTAGCATGTGCCCGCGCCTTCGCCCGCGATAAAAAAGAGCATAAAGTTAGAGCATAATAGTTAAATCATTATATTTATTAACACCTAAATCACGTGGACTACATGTCACGATTAGATAGCGTCGCCTGGTAAAAGCGATCTCAGATTCGAGTTCCTTGGCCCAGAAAATCTCTGTATAGTGAGTTTCGTCCAAATCGAACGATGTTTAACCATATTTAGGTCTATGTTGATTATCCCTCTTCCGTGTAGGTTGAAAAATTTCATATGTCTACGGGCCTTGACATTCTAAACAAATGAATCGACCAGCGTGGGCTTACAACATTCTAGCGATCGCGATGCTTTTCTTACCATGGTATGACAAAAATAGCCAAAGCCAACTGCAATTGATTTGACATTGAAATGTATTACTGAAATCTGATGCTTCGACAGCGCTAAAATCACGTTTTCTGCCAGTTTTTCACTCACAACTCGCGAACGAAAGCTAAAATTAAAAATCCGGCTTCGATGCGCATTCGCCCACCTTTCAGCCCATCTATGTTTAAAATTTCAGATCTCTGCGTTCAGTAGATTTCGCTGGGCATCGCGGACAGACAGACAAACACGTCCTTTTATTATTTTAAGATAGCAGGTGCCCGCGGCTTCGCCCGCGATAATTATTTCAAAAATTAATAATTAAGAGCATAATAGTTAAATCATTATATTAACACCTAAATCATGTGGACCACATATCACGATTAGATAGCGTCACGTGGTATAAGCGACCTCAGATTCGAGTTCCTTGGCCCAGAAAACCCCTGTATAGTGAGTTTCGTCCAAATGGAACAACGTTTGACCATATTTAGGCTAATATTGATTATCCCTATAATAATAATAATGATGATGATAATAATAATAATAATAATAATAATAATCCACTTCGGTGTAGTTGAAAATTTCACATTATGTTTGCGTGCCTTGACATTAAAAACAAATGAATTGACCTGCGTGAGCTACAACATTCAAGAGATCGCGATGCTTTTATGTCGAAGGAATGACAAAAATTGCCAAAGCCTAGTGTAATTGATTTGTATTACTGAAAACTCATGCTTCGAAAACGGAATAAATACACGTTTTTTGCTTATTATTCACTCATAACTCACGAACTAAAGCGAAAATTAAAATTCCGGCTTCGAGGTGCACATTCCGACCCTTTAGTCCGCCTATGTATAAAATTTCAGATCTCTGCGTTGAGTAGATTTCGCTGGGCATCGCGGACAGACAGAAGGACAGACGGAGGACAGACACTTCCTTTTATTAATATAGATGTTATCATTCTTTAGGATTGATGTTGTAGGTCAATGAAAGACAATGAATTCCGAGTTTTTTTAAAAGAAAAATATAATACTTATTTAAGCACATTGACAAAATACAACACAAGAATGGAATAGGCTCAATTTAACACAATTGATAATAATAATAAAAAAATTTGCTTTAGGGTGGACTCGAACGTGATATCTCTTGACAAGCATGTTACCTCAACACCAAACCACACTGCGAATGTTCACTATCCAATACCAGAGAATACTATCTCGTCGTAGCTCACAGAAAAGAAAAATCATCGTATTTCGAAATTAGGCTATATATCGTGCCTGCTAGATTTATTATGTTACAATATTGAATTATTTCATTAATTAGTACTATAATATTCGCGATATCTGAGTGATAAATTAGGATGAGGCCCTCGTTGAAGCAGCGTACCAACCTACCCATGTTCTCAAAGCTTAATGTTTTTATTTATTAAGAGGTCAGGAATTATTAATCTGACATAGGCTGAAGTAAAATTCAATGCTTCAATTCAATTGTAATCAATTTTAGCAAAATAATTAGTCATTATACAACAGCATTTCATCTATAATCTATATTAATAAAAGGAAGTGTCTGTCCTCCGTCTGTCTGTCTGTCTTCCGTCTGTCCTCCGTCTGTCCGCGATGCCCAGCGAAATCTACAGAACGCAGAGATCTGAAATTTTATACATAGGCGGACTAAAGGGTCGGAATGTGCACCTCGAAACCGGAATTTTAATTTTCGCTTTAGTTCGTGAGTTATGAATGAAAAACGGGCAGAAAACGTGTATTTATTCCGTTTTCGAAGCATGAGTTTTCAGTAATACAAATCAATTACACTAGGCTTTGGCTATTTTTGTCAAACCTTCGACATAAAAGCATCGCGATCTGTTGAATGTTGTAGCTCACGCTGGTCGATACATTTGTTTTTAATGTCAAGGCACGAAAACATAATATGAAATTTTCAACCTACACCGAAGAGGATTGTTATTATTATTATTATTATTATTATTATTATTATTATTATTATTATAGGGATAATCAATATTAGCCTAAATATGGTCTAACGTTGTTCGATTTGGACGAAACTCACTATACAGGGCTTTCCGGGCCAAGGAACTCGAATCTGAGGTCGCTTTTACCAGGTGACGCTATCTAATCGTGATATGTAGTCCACATGATTTAGGTGTTAATATAATGACGTAACTATTATGCTCTTAATTTTTAATTTTTGAAATAATTATCGCGGGCGAAGCCGCGGGCACATGCTATCTTAAAACAATAAAATGACGTGTTTGTCTGTCTGTCCACGATGCCCAGCGAAATTTACTGAACGCAGAGATCTGAAATTTTAAACATAGATGGGCTGAAAGGTGGGCGAATGCGCATCGAAGCCGGATTTTTAATTTTAGCTTTCGTTCGCGAGTTGTGAGTGAAAAACTGGCAGAAAACGTGATTTTAGCGCTGTCGGAGCATTAGATTTCAGTAATACATTTCAATGTCAAATCAATTGCAGTTGGCTTTGGCTATTTTTGTCATACCGTGGTAATAAAAGCATCGCGATCGCTAGAATGTTGTAAGCCCACGCTGGTCGATTCATTTGTTTAGAATGTCAAGGCCCGTAGACATATTAAATTTTCAACCTACACGGAAGAGGGGTAATCAACATAGACCTAAATATGGTTAAACATCGTTCGATTTGGACGAAACTCACTATACAGGGATTTTCTGGGCCAAGGAACTCGAATCTGAGATCGCTTTTACCAGGCGACGCTATCTAATCGTGACATGTAGTTTACGTGATTTAGGTGTTAATAAATATAATGATTTAACTATTATGCTCTTAATTTTTAATTCTTGAAATAATTATCGCGGGCGATCGCTTGATTTTGTAAGTCCGTCCTGGACGATTCATTTATTTAGAATATGAAGGCCCGAAGACATGAAATTTTCAACCTACACTGAAGAGGGATAATCAATATAGGCCTAAATATGGTCAAACATTGTTCGATTTGGACGAAACTGACTGTACAGGGGTATTCTGGGCCAAGGAACGCGAATCTGAGGTCGCTTTTACCAGGGGACGCTACCTAATTGTGGAATGCACTCCACGTGATTTAGGTGTTAATAATTATAATGATTTAACTATGCTCTTAATTTTTAGTTTTTAATTTTTGAAATAATTATCGCGGGGGAAGCCGCGGGCACATGCGGGCACATGCTGTTTGTCTGTCTGTCCACGATCCCCATCGAAATCTACTGAACGCAGAGATCTGAAATTTTAAAGATAGATGGACTGAAAGGTGGGCGAATGCACCTCGAAGCCGAATTTTTAATTTTAGCTTTCGTTCGCGAGTTATGAGTGAAAAACTGGCAGAAAACGTGATTCGCGCTGTCAAAGCATCAGATTTCAGTAATACATTTCAATGTCAAATCAATTGCAGTTGTCTTTGGCTATTTTTGTCATACCGTGGAAATAAAAGCATCGCGATCGCTTGAATGTTGTAAGCCCACGCTGGTCGATTCATTTGTTTAGAATGTTATGGCCCGTAGACATATTAAATTTTCAACCAACACGGAAGAGGGGTAATCAACCTAGACCTAAATATGGTTAAACATCGTTCGATTTGGACGGAACTCACTATACAGGGATTTTCTGGGCCAAGGAACTCGAATCTGAGTTAGCTTTTACCATGCGACGCTATCTAATCGTGGTATGTAGTCCACGTGATTTAGGTGTTAATAATTATAATGATTTAACTATTATGCTCTTAGTTTTTAATTTTTGAAGTAATTATCGCGGGCGAAGCCGCGGGCACATGCTCGTCGTACATATGGGAACATTTGTTTTTCATGTAGATGGCAACTGTCCATGGCAACTGATGGAAGCTTTATAATCTGTCATTTATTGAAGACGCTATAAGAAAGAACCGAGAATTTGATTTTGCATTTGAATTAGGTGCCTTCTTTTTAACCCTCATGTACTAAGGAAGGTTTCAGGAGGAATTGAAGGCTTGTTACAGAATTCCACATTATTTACATTAGTAACGGGACTCGCCCGCTGATTGGTTGGCCGCGAGCCAATCAAAATGCTTCGAATTGAACCAAAATATTATAATGAATTTGACTGTTAATTACTCTTTATTTCGGTACTGGTCAACCGATTAAGTCCAAACTCAAAAGGCTTATTGCCATGGTCGCTATAAATGAGTATACGAAGTTTCATGAAAATCCGATAAAGCGTATTTGAGTTACCGCGCCTTTTGTTATATGATACCATAAAAAGGCACTAAATTGGGTATTATTCCGGTACCGGCCAACCGATTTGGTCCAGCATCAACAGACGTCTTCCCATGGACATTATAAATTGGTATTCCAAGTTTCATGAAAATCTGATAAAGCGTATGTGAGTTATGGTGCCTTTAAAATATACACTAAATTGGGTTTTACTCCGGTACCGGTGAACCGATTTGGTCCAATATCAATAGGGGTCTTCCCATGGACATTATAAACGTGTATACCAAGTTTCATTAAAATTCGACATAGCGTATTTGAGTTAGAGCGCGTACAGACACACGGACACACGGACGGACGGATGGACAGACGGACAGACATTTTTCCTCCCCCACACAATCTCATAAAGTACCATACTGGCACTTAATAACGAATAACAGCTGCTAATTGTGCAACTGGTTCAGGAATCGATTGAGCATTCAGTAAAAGTGTAAGGAGTTCTTATTTACGGCCATCGTAAGGTATTATGTCATGGGAAAGGACCAAACATTCCTTAAATTTCCTATTAATAACATTTTGGATGCTAAGAGTTTTGAATGTGTCGTGTAATCATAATGAGCAGCAGAAATAGCAGCAATAATGGCTCTAGACTATTATAATCCCACAATTGTTTATTTCCATTTCCCAGATTTGTAGCGTGAACTTGTTTCTTTAGATAATTTTAACTTCACTTTATCCCAATTTTTCCTAAGTTTGCATCGTATCAAAATCATCCTCCCAGGTGGGTTCTAATCTGAGTAAGATATATAATTGAAATTCTAGAATCCAATGCCACGACTGACTTTGACATCTCTATGGGTCTTGGAAGTCATAAGTTGCAATTTAATAAAAACACTTTTAATGGTGAATATATTGTATTTCAAATATTTGAGTAGCATTTTACACTGAGACGATTCTAGTAAAAGCCATTCATGATGTAATTGATGTGGCTGTTTTCTCTGAACGAGACACGAACGTAACTGGTCTAATGACTGTTGAAATGTTAAAGAAATCTGTCGAAAAATATGTGTATATTGTCCATTTCTGAACAGATGCAAGCCTAATTCGCTTTATTTACTTCGAAATTACGTCATCATAAACAATGCAGGTAATTCCTGTTTCTGCAAAGATATGTACAATTGTATTCCATTCATGCTGTCTTTATTATGATTATACGATGTGGTAACGAAGTTTCGATAAACATTGAATAAACAGTTCTGAGATTGTTTTCTCATATTATGTTATTGGTCCAAATCGAAAAAAACGTTCATGTTTTAGTAGAAAGAAAGCGACTTATTGTGAAATGCTATAATGCATACAAATTTTGGTTTGGTTTCAAGTTTTGTCATGTGCTACTGTTACACTAAACATCACAGCAATCGACTTTTCTATTTCAAATATTTTCATTTTCCAACTGAGCAAAATCCGTTTTCAATGTACTCAATATTCCACCAGTGCCCAATTCATACAATTTACTCTTATACAATTCAACGGCCCTAAATAGTGTGCTCACTCGCTCGCCCGCTTCGTGAAACATCGGGTATACTCGGCGATGTTCGTCTCTCGCAGTCTAAACTTTCACGAAGAGTACAAAATTAGGAAAAACGTTTCTTTATTACGATAAAACCTAAGTGAAATGAACACAATGAACACAATGAACAAATATTCTAATTTTAGTTTTACTTACAATTTTCATAGCTCTGAACCACAAACATTTCTAATATTTCTTAAAAATCCTGGAGTCAATTAATAATGGCGGGCGAAGCCGCAGGTAGTATCGCGGACAATAAAAATCCAAACAAATAACTCCTTCCCTTGAAAAATTATAAAATTTCTGAAAATTACACTTAATTTACCAAATAAAATTCACATCATATTCATCTGTCAACAAACAGTTGAGAAACAATACGTATGTTAACAGGTCGCTTTGGAACTGAATAATCGAATCTGATATAGTTTTCCCAGGGGGCGCTTTCATGTCGTGGAATGTACTCTAAAGCAGGAATTTTAACTGTTTCATTAATTATTAATGGCTTAGTTTATGAATGAATCGCGTGCAAGTGTTAATAAGTATAATGCTTTAATAATTATTATACTCTTAATTTTTCAAATAATTATCGTGAGTGAAGCCGCGGGCACCTGCTAGTAAGTATACAATTTGTGCTATTGCTAAGAACAGCGTTGCAATTTTAACAAAGAACAGAAATTTTTATGAAGTGAGAGTTGTATTTTAACATTAGGACTGCTAATCATTTGTATTTACAAGTAATTTAAGTTTACATTTTAATAATTTGAAGTAATTTTAATTTTATTATCTTGATTTTTACAGTGAACACACATAAGTTAATGTCCTCAGACAAGTCAGTTTATCCCATGATGGTTTTTAAAATACTTTATATGATTGCAACAGAATAAATTGTACATTTATTGTATTAATTCAACACTAGTGGAATACTGAGTAAATTCAAAGCACAAACATTTATGGAAATAAACTTCTTTGAGTTATTTTTCCACTAGCGCTTCTGGAATTCACACGCAATAATCTTGAAATTATTTAACATTTTGACAAAAAGTGGTGTTCGCTTTTGTATAATATTCATTAACACTGCGTATTGCTAGAATGAATGTTACGTAAAACAGAAAGTGTTTTTTTCTATAAGAAAAATAATATATTAACACAATATGTCATGAAGAACTTGCTTGTGAAATGTATTAATTTTTCTTTGTGGACTTCAACAAGAGTTCTGTTTTCAAATATCCAAATCTTCTGGATGTACAGTACCTCCAGGTAAATCAGATGGCCTACATCTCGTGGTTATGAATAGTTTTGAAAGCAAGGCTGTTTGCTGTTAACCATGCCACCCGTTTTGATTATTACGAGATGCAACTAACTTACTTAGCTTATAACACAACAGAAATGGTTATGCAGTTTATTTAATTTTTTGCTCATCCACGAAAATCTATATTAATAAATGGAAGTGTGTGTCTTTGTCTTTCCTTCAGTCCGTCTGTCTGTCCGCGATGACCAGCGAAATCTACTCAACGCAGAGATCTGAATTTTTAAACATAGGTGGACTGAAGGGTCGGAAAATGCACCTCAAAGCCGGAATTTTAATTTTAGCTTTCGTTCGCGAGTTATGAGTGAAGAACGGGCAAAAAAAGTGCATTTTTTGCGTTCTCGAAGCATCGGTCTTAAGGTAATGCATTTCAATGTTAAATCAATTACAATTGGCTTTGGCTATTTTTGTCATACCTTGGAAATAAAACTTTCGCGATCGCTTGAATGTTGTAAGCACTAAATATGGTCAAACATTGTTTTATTTCGACGAAACTCACTATACAGGGGTTTTCTGGGCCAAGGAACTCGAATCTGAGGTCGCTTTTACCAGGCGACACTATCTAATCGTGATATGTAGTCCACATGATTTAGGTGTTAATATAATGATTAATGAACTATAATGCTCTTCATTTTTAATTTTTGAAATAATTATCGCGGGCGGAGCCGCGGGCACATGCTAGTGAGAAATAAATATCAATAGTAATTACAACATACACACGTTAGAGTACAGGGTTCCCAAACACTTTTACTTACGTTTAATGAAACTCAGAAACTTGAAACTAGTATTGATTGAAAGAGAAACTCAAAAAAGTTTTGTTCAATTACCTCACAGACGTTCAGTGTGAGCAGAAATCACGTTGTAGTTCTTAGAAGCCCTTACTTACATGCAACATGTCCGAGGTGACGAAGTGTTCAGCGAGTTTCTGTTTTCTTGGGTTCAATTCTGTGATTGTGATACAATGATCTTCGTTGTTGTCTATGATTGGATTGTCTTCCTCTTGTGATCAACAAGTTCACACATTTATTCATGTAGACTGTACATACACTGTCTGGCTTAGTGTAAGGAAAGTCTTTAACTCCAATTATTATTATTATTATTATTATCATCATCATCATCATCATCATCATCATTTCATCTAGTTCCAAAGCCCCATGTGAACACTGTTAACAATACACTGTTGTTATAAGAACTGAATTGCATTTGATAAGGATTCAGTGCAATATCTTTAGAAATTATACAATTTTCAAGGTAATGAGTGGTTTGTTTGAATTTTAATGTTGACCGCGTTACTTTCTGGGCTCAACTGGGTACGTGTGCTAAATTTCGTGCAAATTGGTCAAGAAATATACATCTGTTTAGGGAACATACATACACATAATACACATTTTCGATTTTATATACACCGTGTCCGGCTTATAGGTTTAACATTACAAACTTTTATAATTGTTGTTGTATCAGCTTCTGGTCAAAAATTATTTCATATTTGTTTAGCAATGACAACAATGATCACATGATTTAAATATATCAAAGATGACAATGTGGACAACACAACAAAAAGCTTTCTGTTTTCTTGAACTGGCTGAAACAAAATCTGTCTAGCCTGTACAACGAAATGTTTGCCGTGAATTTAACCTTGGGGGGTCATGACGATGTTCCTTCCTTATGAAATGGGATAGACAGTTACGAGAAACTGGTAGCCTTTTGTCTAATTGTGGGAACATGTGGGATTCGTAAGAAGTTCGAAAAAGTGAATTCGACGCGCCATTTCAAAAGAAAACCATTTTGTGGTCCAGGTGCGAGAATGTGTGGATGAGGAGTTCCGTGGTCGATGGATTGGATGAATTTTTTCCTATGGGAATTTGTGAAGAATCAAGGGTAGAACACTCCTGTGGAGAACTTAGGCCATATGCGACGAAAAATTTATCAAGCCATCGGCAATGTCACACCGCAAATGTTGCTGAATACCTAAATGGAGATGGAGTATAGGTTGGCCACTGCGGGTCCACATATTGAAATTATTTGAAAGGTGTGTATGGTAAATGGCATGACTTTCTGTATTAAAAAAGTTTTTAAATTAAATGTGGCTTACTTTAAAGTACATACTTTCTTAAAATGATAAAACTGTAAGCCGGTCACTCTGTATTGGACTAGCTTAAAAGGCCCGGCGTCGCCCAGGTTTTGTATTTTGTAATTCGAAATTAAATTGTGAAGGACTTACGATTTTCAAATTCTAGGTCCTGATATAGGTATGTAGAATTTTAAATGAGAAAGAACGACTTATCACACTCAAACTATTCCCTCAGAAACACTTGGTACAACGTGTTATGGCTCATAAAAGACCCATATTGCTTCTACACACCATGCATGGGAGGGATTGAAATAAAAAGAAACACAAATTCCGGTTACATAAGATCGTCTTGTCTTTACGGAATATTTTGTTTCTCATTCTCATGTTACCATACAACCGTTTCGGGGCTGAAATTAAAAAAAAATTCAATATCACTTTTATAATTTTCTGCGCAAAAATATATTCCCGGCATAGGACTAAAAATGTTCCATCCTATTTTGTCTCCTTTTACATGCTTAAGGCCTATGATAAACATCCATATTTCTCAACTAATATAAAGCCTACAGCTATGAATAACGTATCAAGTGGATAGGACTTTTTACAGACTCTGATATGGCATATTCGTTGGCACACTCATGGCCAATTTCACCGACCTCGGTTAGGATGCCCGGTTACTTGACCATAATAACCATGGTTAGACGAAAGCTGTTGCACCGACAATTTGGCCTGGTTATGAATCCACGGTTATTTGCCGCCTGCTCATCTCGCCATTATTCCTCTTTGGAGCGATTCGTCTGTAGTATTTAGACGGCAGTGACTGATGTGTTGATATTTCACTATCGTAGCGGAGAGAGATTTGTTTTGATTTTGTGAAATAATATTACCCAAGGAAGGATTGGAAGGAAAGCCAATTAAAAGAGCACGGGCTCCGAATTTCAGCGCTTACGAGAATTCCGTGCTGATTGATTTGATTGAAAAACACAAATCAGTTACAGAAAATAAACAGACGGATGGGGTTACTCTGAAACAAAAAGAAGAAAGTTGGAGAAAGTTATGCGTTGAGTTCATCTGTGTGCCAGGTAATTGAACAACAAAGTACTGTTTCCTTCTATGTTTTATGCCACATAAAACCGCGCATTTTATTATACTTTTGCTTATCCACAGGTGTTACAGAAAGAAATTCTGGAAATTTGAAAACTGCATACGAGAACTTAAAAAAGAAGGGCAAGGAGGACGAATGCAAATGTGAAGGTGGAAATTTATAAAACTGGGGGTGGTCCTGTTCCACCTTCTGAACTTCAAGAAGTGGAAAACCCCAAAAAGAATGCTGGTTAGCTAATAATAACCTTAGGTTAGAGGTAGTGGGTTTAGTATGGCACTGCTTTGTTTCTGCATGAGTGTTTTGGCTGGTTATGCAACCTATAATTAACCAGCCTTCAGTATAGAAAAATAAGAAGGGGATCCGGTGCAGGTATCAAATTTCTGTATCTGGTAGAAAGCTTTCATTAAGGACTGAACCCCAGAGACCACGTTTTCACCTTTTGGTTTTTGAGCATTGAATACCACCCAGGGGACCCTCTCTCAGCCCAACAATAGAACATCACAAGGGAATGATGATTTAATAGCTGTTCGCAGTACCATTGTAGGTTAATTTGTGTTTACTTCATGATTTTACTTATATTTAGAATCTTCGTATAAACGTAAGGTGATTATGGAAACTAGCCTAGGCATTTTAAGAAAACACCTCTTAATTATTTATTTATATTTGGCTTCTTTTTAGGGGCAAAGTGAGTTTATATATGAATTCTTTTGAGTTTACAAGAAAATTACTTCAAATTGTGCCATTCTTCGACCTAAGAAGAAAAATTAACACGGCATGGAGCCAACTGTATATAATACCCTTAAGGCTAGATCTCTATTTTCAGTTTCTAGTTGCAGCAATCAAACAATCGCTGTCGTAGAAAATCTACATGGTGCACACACTATAGTAATGATTCCTTGTATAAGAGTAGTTTTCCAATAGATGTCATTAAAACTGCTTGCACGTTCGCTCTTTGCTGCTTCAGGTGGGAAGGTTTAAATGGCAGTAGTTATATCCAACTACACATCAATAATAGCCTACTGTATTAAAATTAATAGGCCTAATATTTTATTAAGAAAACCCGTCTCTCAGTACGGTACATCAGTATCAGTCAGTGCTAATATTAGTCCATCACCTCCAGTAGATTAATTGACAGACATTTACAGTGTTTTTACACAGACACCAGAACAGAAATAATTTCTGCTACGGTTCTGAACAATCGCGACATTAGCAATTGCAAGTGGAGGCTTAGATTAAAAATAACTCATTTCTGAATATTTTCTGTGTTTAGGGAGAGTATATGGTGACTTCTTACGAGAGTGACAAGGATGATGATTGTGATGGAAGGAGTGAGAGGGGTGGCCAGATAAGAGAACAGTAGTCTCCAGAGGCAACACCCTTGTCCACTTACAGCAAGGTAAGCTGTCAAACTTACGTAATTTAAAATAAAATTTAAGGAAAACTTAAATACAATCCTACACAAAGATAGCCTAGATGCTATGTCTTATTTGAGCTTTAATTTATTGTGGTACTGGTGCCCTACAATAATATGATCTCTCAGTTTTTCCACTTGGATTACAGAAGCATGACTAGTTTTCTGCACGACTTGTATTCAAATTTAAATTAATTCAGTAGTAAGATATTTTTAGTGATTAATTGTTTAGTTTGCTGCTGTATCCCATTTTTTGTACATACAGTGGTACCTCGAGATACGAGTGCCCTAACATACGAGTTAAGTTATTTGAGATACGAGCTGTCGAGCGAGCGAAGTTTTGTTTTGAAATACGAGCGACATTTGAGATACGAGGAACGGCCAGCTGCGACGCTGCACACGGCCCACCAGTTTACTGCGCCTGCGCCTCGTGCGTCTCGCGCATTATCCCACGCATGTGCTTCTTTACCTCGCTGTCGAAGCATCTTTGCTAAGTTTTTCTAGAAATCGTAGAAAAAAATGAGCAAGGTGTGCGAGTAGCTGACTTGGCGAGGCAGTACAGTATTGTTTTTATACAATATTTGTCATTTATAAATAAATTTTTCTTATTCAAAAACACGTAACAAAAACAATTGGGGGTAGCATTTTTGGGGCTGGAATGGATTAATGACATTTCAATTAATTTCAATGGGGAAAATTGCTTTCAGATACGAGCAAATTGACATACGAGCAAGGTTACGGAACGAATTAAACTCGTATCTCGAGGTATCACTATATTTAAAGTATAATTCACAGTAGGAATAAGTATAATAACGTCCAATTCTATTTACAGCACCCATTGGTTAATAACAGCTCTACACAGAGAAAAAGAAAACATCGTACGACAACAGAAGCCATAAGAACAGCAGCAGTCCTTAGAAAAGGATCTTCTTCACAAAGAAGAAATGCATAGGCTGGAATTGGCTCTTCTTGAAACAAAACTAGAAATAGCAGAAGAAAAGCTGAAGTACTGGTGGAATAAGAACAAAACCTTATAATTATGTTAAAATTAGATTTTCATGCAAATAAACTTCTTTCTCTCTCTTAACATTTGTAAATTTTTTTATGGTCATTATCTAGATCTACAGTTTATCTAATGAAAGCTGAGTTGCAATGTAAGCACAAGCACGTGGTCTTGACCACAACACTAAACTCACCCGCTTAATCCAGCAGTTTAATAACGTTAAAAATCTATCAAAATGAACAAGATGTAATTATAAACAGGTTTTCAATTTGAGTTTATTACACCAATTATATTTGAATCTTATTTATTTCTACATAATATTGTAACAAGGGCTCGTCGGGGTTCAAAATGACAACACCGAGTTTATAATTGAAGGATGGAGGTTTCTTTATTTCCTACAACAATTGTCAATACAGCCAGAAAACTCCAGACCATTCACCAGTTCACTGTCCTGTTCAGTGCTCGCTCTCACTGTGCTCAGTCCTAATTACAGCACTGTTCCGTTCGCACACACCGTGCGGACTCCCAGTCGAGATGATTCCACGTCGCGCCGGTCAACTCCACAGTCCTCGCTGCCGCTGTACAATTCGCCCTCTGACGCTGACGCTCACCGCTACTCACGGACTGCCTCTCGCTGACTCTGACTCTTCACGGGTTCTTCACTCTGACTCTTCACACTGTCTGTCGCTGTTACTCTCATTCGTTGACTGACTCCTCACTGTACTGAACTCTCCTTGACTGACTCGGCTCGGCTGCTCGCACTCCTTATATAGCCTTAACGAAAGTTCCAGAGTCGAGATCTGGAAAGCTCCGCCCGCGCATGGTCTAGAATGTCCGCGCGGTGCGCCGTCAAGCCCTTAGCGCGTGGCTCCACCTCTGGCCCCTCCCACGAGCGCGCGCCGTCACTCACCGCGCCGTGCCAGGGAGTAGGCCGCACCCGTCGGCACGCGGCTCCAATAGCCGTGCTGCGGTCACGCCCACTGGCGATCGTCTGCCGTCCATCCACTAGGGGAGCGCGATCCTTCTAGACTCCGTCGTTCTAGTTCTTTCTGGCTTACTCCTCCTTCTATCAGGCTCTAGGCTTTTCTGGCTTTGTCACATTGCCCCCTCCTTAAGGGCCTTCGTCCCGAACTGCCCCATGATATGCCGCCAGACGGTCCAGATGAACTACCAGCATCTACACTCTTGGCTGTCGCTGGATGCGGTAGACTTCTTCTGGCCACTTGGTGAACTATTCCATGGCCAACAACAGGTACCGATGTCCATCATCAGTAATGGAGCATGGGCCTGCCACGTTGTATTGCCTCATGGCCCCACGGCTGCAATTCCTAGGCCCTCTGCTGGCATCGCCGGTGTCGCAGTGTTGACGCCACCTCTCGACGTCACTGCATTCTTGCAACCAGTTAAGCCTTCTCCGCAGTTTGTCGAGGATCCGGTTCACTCCCAAGCGGTCACCCGTCGCTCCTGCGTGGACTTCCTCCAGGACCTCCTTGACTCCTGCTCTTGGAAGGGCTAGGTGCTCCGCAGCCATCTTCTCATCCGCAGACTCCCAGCTTCCTTTCAGGACCCCGTCCCTGACCACTAGGGCGTCCTGCTGGTTCCCATAGCCTTCGTAGATGGCTCTGCGACTGGCTACCTCCTCCCACGTTGGTCCTGTGCCTGACATGACGTCCCGCGGTGTCTTTTCCCCGTCCAGGCCGTCACGCGGTGTCTCTCTGGCGTCCACGTCCCGCGGTGCCCCTCCTACATCCACGTCGTCCCGTGGTGTCTGGTCCTCGTCCACGTCGTCCCGCGGTGTCTCTCCTACATCCACGTCGTCCCGCGGTGCCTGTCCTTCGTCCACGTCGTCCCGCTGTGGTTCACTCAGGGCGTGATTTCCCCCTTCGGTAGCTGGTGGCGCGGTGATGGCCATGTCCTCTTTCTGCACTTCCTGTTCTTCCACCTTGGCCGGTCTCTCTAGTTCATTCTTCACGGCCACCAGTTCGCTGCCTGGTTCATTCGATATTTCATTGGCCTGTTTCAGTTCCTGCTTGAGTTCTTCCTCAGGCCTTAACTGCAGGTTCTTCATTTCGCTTGTACGTCCTCTTAGGGCCTCCCTCGTCTCGGTGTTCTGCTGGGGCATTTTCTCATTTGGTCGGTCATACTGCTGTTTCGACTCGTTGTTCCACTTGCCCCTTTCTTCCTTCAGTCGGGCATTCTGCTGTTTCATATCGGCGATCAACTGGGCTCTTTCTTCCTTCAGCTCGATCATTTCTTGTTTCAAAACGTTCACGGCGTGAAGTAACAATTTGAGCATGTCCTCCATCTTGCCTTCCTTCAATTATATCCCACTTCTGACACCAGTGTAACAAGGGCTCGTCGGGGTTCAAAATGAGAACACCGAGTTTATAATTGAAGGATGGAGGTTTCTTTATTTCCTACAACAATTGTCAATACAGCCAGAAAACTCCAGACCATTCACCAGTTCACTGTCCTGTTCAGTGCTCGCTCTCACTGTGCTCAGTCCTAATGCACTGTTCCGTTCGCACACACCGTGCGGACTCCCAGTCGAGATGATTCCACGTCGTGCCGGTCAACTCCACAGTCCTCGCTGCCGCTGTACAATTCGCCCTCTGACGCTGACGCTCACCGCTACTCACGGACTGCCTCTCGCTGACTCTGACTCTTCACGGGCTCTTCACTCTGACTCTTCACACTGTCTGTCGCTGTTACTCTCATTCGTTGACTGACTCCTCACTGTACTGAACTCTCCTTTACTAACTCGGCTCGGCTGCTCGCACTCCTTATATAGCCTTAACGAAAGTTCCAGAGTCGAGATCTGGAAAGCTCCGCCCGCGCATGGTCTAGAATGTCCGCGCGGTGCGCCGTCAAGCCCTTAGCGCGTGGCTCCACCTCTGGCCCCTCCCACGAGCGCGCGCCGTCACTCACCGCGCCGTGCCAGGGAGTAGGCCGCACCCGTCGGCACGCGGCTCCAATAGCCGTGCTGCGGTCACGCCCACTGGCGATCGTCTGCCGTCCATCCACTAGGGGAGCGCGATCCTTCTAGACTCCGTCGTTCTAGTTCTTTCTGGCTTACTCCTCCTTCTATCAGGCTCTAGGCTTTTCTGGCTTTGTCACAATATGATCATTATAATAATGGCCGTTATACAAGAATGACCAACCCATGTTTTCTACTGAGCTGCGCAGGAAGGAAAGTAGGGGACAGGCCACAGAGTCTCGTGTTTGTTTTGATTGTCCACTCCCGCCCGCTATGCTTATGCACAAGGATACAAAAGTACGTTTACAGTAAAACTCAGCCTTCATTAGATGATCTATAGGTATCGGAAAAAAAGAATTCAGATCGAATTGAGCTTCAAGAACGATACACTGAAACATCGTGCTGTGAATGATTTGTAAGGATGAGTAATTCATTGATTTTATTTGTTTGGTTATATTTAACAGTGGAAAACAAGGATCCGCAATGAATAACTTTAGACAAAATTGCATTTTAATCAAAATAGCCTATGTTTCGTTTGGTTAATCCTACATCAGTTTTGCAGGTTAAAAATTCTATGTATACAGTAGGCCTACTTATCAAAACTAATATTAAGTTTTAGCAAAACTTATAATTATAGAGCGAACCATACATTTTTATAGTTTTATCCATTTCAAACTTGAATTACAGCACAGAATATGCATATTAAGGTTAATCCAGATTAGTGGGAATCTACTGCAATTTTATTATTTTTAATGTGAGGAGTAAGTGTGGGATAGTGATTTCTGTTTCCTGGAGTAGTTCAAACATAACCAAAAGATACTTATTAACTATGCCTACTTGCTGCTTTATTAGTTGTAGAAACAGGAGAAATAAACAAATTTGAAGTAGACATTCTGAACATGGTGACTGGAATTAAGTCTTCAATGTATGGAGCACATAATACATAAAAAAATTCCAGGTACGAAGTTACTGTTCTTGAAATTCTTGATGGAAAGCAGGAAGGTAGTCAATGGGGAGGAAGGGCTAAGCCCCACCTCTTATACAGAAGGAAAGCAGGAGGGGAATCTGGGGCAGATATTAAGTTTTTTTTTATCAGGTAGATACTTTGAGACGATGTGTTTTCCTTTTATTACTGCCAGATAGGGCTTTTGAGGATCAGTATATATGTATATTCGTCTCACAAGTATAATAAATATCAGAATTTAAAAGAGTAGGAAGCAGGAATCCTAGCGTGCTGGGAAACAATCTTGCAGAGAGAGAGAGCACTGGGATAACTTTCTATATCTCTATATTTTCAAACAGAATTAACAAGATAAACAGACAAACATTAAAAATCACAGCATCCAAACTGAGCAAGACAATGAGACAATATCATTAATCAAATACAAATACCTGACCATTAACATGTCATAACCCAATCAACTGGAATAACCCTGACAAATAACCTTAAAAGCCGTCAGATAAGGAGTAACCAAATGAATAGTAAAGGTCAACGTCACTAAAGATCAATACAAGACCTGGATGAGTAAATAGCATCACTAACAGAAGGGAACATGACACAGATTGCTACTCTCAAAATATGGGACTCCAACGGTATAGATCACATGAATAAATGCCATGGGGCATAGCCTACGTTTTTATGTAAAATAGCCCGAGAGTAACTATGAACCATAAAGAGAGGCACTCTTATAGATATAATATGATTCAGTGAATAAATCTAGGGCAATTCTGATTAAAGGGAGATAAACAACGATCAACTTATACGCAATATGTGCTAGACTAATTTCCCTAACTACTCAAGGTCAAATGTCAGAAAGATTCCAATACTAATGTGACCTTAAGTTACTTGAATAAGGGTTTAACTGGCTAACAGATTCAACCGCTCTAAATGCATGAAGGAATTATTTTCCAATGAAAACAGAGCTAATTTAACATAAGATAATTCATAAGTAGCAGGGCAATTATATACAAATAATGCCAGCCAATTTACAAGTGCTTCTCCAAATAATTTATCAAGAACCATTTACAGGACTAATATAATATCAAGTTGGTTTGAATAATAATTTAACTGCTACAGCTCTGAATGCATAATAAATTATTTTAAAAGGAAGCTTGGTTAATATAATTCATTAGAACATGGCCAATAGTGTACAAATGTAGCCACACAATTCTACAATTACTTCTTTGAATAATTAGTCAAGAACAGCCTACAATACTGGAAAATGTTAAATTTGCTATAATAATAATTTAACTAGGTAAGAAGAGCTACAGCACTGAATGCATGAATAAATTATTTTCAGAGGGTACTTGGCTAAGATAATTCATAAGAATCTGGCCAATAATATGTAAATGGAGCCATACAATTTTACAATTACTTCTTTGAATAATTTATCAAGTACAGCTTACAGTACTGGAAAATATTAAATTTGCATGAATAATAATCTAACTGTGTAACAAGTGCTACAGCACAGAATGCATAAATAAATTAAATTCAGTGGGTACTTGGCTAAGATAATTCACAAGAACCTGGCCAATAATATGTTAATGAAGCCACACAATTTTACAATTACTTCTTTGAATAATTTATCAAGTGCAGCTTACAGTACTGGAAAATATTAAATTTGCATGAATAATAATCTAACTGTGTAACAAGTGCTACAGCTCTGAATGCATAAATAAATTATTTTGAAAGGGTACTTGGCTGAGATAATTCATAAGAACCTGGCCAATAATATGTTAATGAAGCCATACAATTTTACAATTACTTCTTTGAATAATTTATCAAGTACAGCTTACAGTACTGGAAAATATTAAATTGTTTGAATAATAATCTAACTGTGTAACAAGAGCTACAGCACTGAATGCATAAATAAATTATTTTCAGTGGGTACTTGGCTAAGATAATTCATAAGAACCTGGCCAATAATATGTTAATGAAGCCACACAAGTTTACAATTACTTCTTTGAATAATTTATCAAGTACAGCTTACAGTACTGGAAAATATTAAATTTGTTTGAATAATAATCTAACTGTGTAACAAGTGCTACAGCACTGAATGCATAAATAAATTATTTTCAGTGGGTACTTGGCTAAGATAATTCATAAGAACCTGGCCAATAATATGTTAATGAAGCCACGCAAGTTTACAATTACTTCTTTAAATAATTTATCAAGTACAGCTTTCAGTACTGGAAAATATTAAATTTGCATGAATACTAATCTAACTGTGTAACAAGTGCTACAGCACTGAATGCATAAACAAATTATTTTGAAAGGGTTTTGGCTATGATAATTCATAAAAACCTGGCCAATAATATGTTAATGAAGCCATACAATTTTACAATTACTTCTTTGAATAATTTATCAAGTACAGCTTACAGTACTGGAAAACAATAAATTTGCATGAATAATAATCTAACTGTGTAACAAGTGCTACAGCACTGAATGCATAAACAAATTATTTTGAAAGGGGCTTGGCTAAGATAATTCATAAAAACCTGGCCAATAATATGTTAATGAAACCATACAATTTTACAATTACTTCTTTGAATAATTTATCAAGTACAGCTTACAGTACTGGAAAATATTAAATTTGTTTGAATAATCAAGAGAACTGACCATGCTTTTCATACAGATAATATATATATATATATATATATATAATTTAGCATTACTTAGCAAGTTCTAGAACAATGAAATGACCTTCAAGGTAACTGGCATATATTGTCAGAGCACATACTCTATAAATGTATTAATTAAGAAAATAGTTTTAGATACTCATGTCATTAATACCTCGACTCTATATAATCTCGCTAAACAATTTTTATGCAGAAAGAACTAGACTAGATCAAGCATTACTTGCTTAGAGGGTAGGTACGACACCTGCATACATGACGTAACACAATCACGAGACGTGACAACATCTCTGATTACAGGCAACTGAATTACGACAAACGTAATTATTCTCATGACTTAAACCCTATACCACTTGGCGAGATTTCTTCCCTAAGCTTAGCAAATGTGATTTTCATCGTGACATGATAGACATAAGATAGACAGCAATGGTAATGAACTTTACTGGCTTGGCAAACTAAAACTTAGTGGAGATTCCAAATTAAGAGCACGAATATTCAATGGTGAATTACATTATGAATTACTTACTCGTCCAGAGCACATACCTGGAAGGCAAATCCGGATCGCGAGGTCAAACATAGCAGAAGTTCACCACAAACTACTAGGCACAATACTGTACTGTACTGAAGGCAAAGAGAGACTCCTTCGCCAGACCATAATGGCCGACGAACACGGACAAAGGCCGCGCACAAGGCATGCGCAGAAGTACACCAAGCGGAGAGAGCAAGAGTGAACTAAAGTGACTAAGACGTCATAACATGACGTATGTCACAACTGTGGCCTCAATAGCGACAGAGCCATTGATACAGTTTTAAATGTTAGGTTTTATTATCTCCATGTGACCGACCGCTCAACAACAGAACTTGGCCAGCTGATAAAATGGCAATGTCAGTGCCTTTTTATGTTCATTTTGAGTCTACTTCCTCAAGAATTTACTTACATTTAGAACCTTCGTACAACATATAACGTGCTTATAAATGGAATCTATAGGTTATAAAGAATAATATATCAAGTTTGGCCATTTTCCATGCTTTTAAATTAAAATATCACAAACAGCACAGTCTCTAAATACTTATATGTCTCATGCTATACAACGGAAAATGGTGTGTGCCAATTCCTGCAGTGCTGATTTGTCGCTTTCTTGATAAATTTAATTTTTCTACTAAGGGTATAAGGTGGTATTCTTTTCCAATAATACACAATTGAAGTTGCACAGTCTTACATTCCTGTTAGGTGCAGAGTTACCTTGACTGGGAAACGCTAGCTCGCTGTCATTTGCTACTCATACAAGCAAGCCCCGCTGAAGCTCCACCCATTTTCCTTCATATAGCATGAACTGTATAGGCCTTGGTGAATAAAGAAAATGAAAGGTGTGGTACTGGTACAAAATGTTTCCATGTAATCTTACAACAATCAAGTCAAACAATGTACATAAGAATTGGAACACAATGAATCTTGACAGAACTGACCTACCTTTCCTATATAGCCTATTTTTGGGAACTCGTGTTTGTTTTAAACTGAAGATTTAAAAAGAAACTTAAGTATTCCTAACTTATTTTCACATCAAGGACTAGAATCTGAGCAAAATGCCTGAAGTGTCTTATGAGAGGACATATCTTGAAATTATGTGGCGAAAGATAAATTGTCGCCTCCGATGCTCCGCCTACTCTTGCCTAATATCCAGGGCATTACAATGGTGACGGCTCACTTCACCCTTTACCCTGGTTCTCAAGCTGCTTAATGCCAGCAATGCAGCTCACTGTTATATTGCACTGTTCTCAAAAACGACCCTTGTACCAAATCATATGCACTAATTACTACAATACAAAACGATCCTTGTACCAAATCAGAGTTACAATCACCAGAGCCTCTTTAGTGTTTATGTAATCTGCTAACATCACATCACTTCCCCTTAGGTCCCTGTTGGCTGCAGGAGTTGCTGAATACAAATAGCTTCAGGATCACTCACAGGCTCGTTCTCTCTAGCTGCAATAGCAATGTTGTGCAACACTGTTGTTGCAACTATAATCGTAGGCCCATTTCTGATGTGGCATCTGAGACCCAAGGCAACAGCAGGAAATCTCCTCTTTCGCACACCATACTGTCGCTCAACAACATTTCTAGTTGCGATGTGGGCCTTGTTGTAATGCTGCTCTCGTTGAGCGACAGGGTTTTGTAGAGGTGTAAGCAAATATGACTTTCATGGATAACCTCCATCACCCAGAAGATAGCCATCAGGTACCTCCCTGGTATCTAAACGTGCTCGCAGTCAAGATTCATGGAAGATGGTGCTGTCGTGAGTCGAACCAGGCCATCTTGCAACTATGTCTCTGATTAGGAGGTTTGAATCGCTTGCAGTTTGCACATTAATGGAGAAATAACATTTTCTTTTCCGAAAAAGTTCCCCATTTTCTCCTCCAGGGGATTGGATCCGGACATGGGTAGGCCTACAATCTAATACACCCAAGACACCAGGGAAGCCACGAATCCTGTAGAATTCTTCCATTACTTCCCTCTGCTCCCTCAGATTCGAAGGAAGTTTTATGAAGCGAGGAGCTAAAGAAGCTATTGCTTCAGACACTTGGTGGATAATTCTACTACACACTGTGCTCTTAAAGGAAGGGTAAACTAAAAAAATACCATTTTCTAATTTTAATCTCATCGCACGGAGCTTTGAATTACGAAACGAATGGTGATCTCGTGAACTTCAGGTGCCCAATATTACGCCTTGTACGGGTGAAGTAAAACGCTCCTGTGACGTCACTCCTGACTAACTCGCTGGCAGGACAACAGCTACTGTAATGCTCGCGCCTGTGTTTCTAATACACCACAAAGTCTCATTTGTGTTTGTTGTTGATAGAGATGCCTGCAATGTTACCTTCTAAGGACAAATGTCGGTATCCACAAATTAATATCACACGAAAAGAAAATGACAAGGAATTATTTAAAGAGTTGCAAGGAAGAAAAGAAAATACGGAATGGTGTAAATGTGGGCTGTGTGTACATATGAAAACGGGCCACGAAAGTGTGTGTTGTTGGGACCGTGAAGTAATTTGTGAACAGAAGGGGGTTGTAGACTGTATAACACGACATTGCTCATTCGATAGCGTTATTATAAATAAAGATACACTAGTTGCCAGGCGTTATCAGTTAATACTTAGAGCTAATACAGTTCAAAAACGAAACATTTTTCAAGATACGAACAGAGTCACTTTCAGATTCAGAATCATCTTTTGCGGTAGTAGAAATTTCTGAAATGCTAAAAGAGCTATCTAAATCACAATTTCTAGAAGAAACATTCAATGAATCTGTGCAAACATTGACATAAGTTTCATTTCCTAGTTCACACTGAACGCCTACTCTGTTAGAAACTGAATTTTCGTCATAAATACTAGATTCCACATTCATGATTTGTCCATTCCCGGATACTGAAGGATTACTATTCAAATCTTGCAACTCTCTCATTTCCTTCTTCCTCGAGTACGACGATTTTCTTTTCTTCATTGGCGGTGTTTCAGATTTCCCACGCAAAAGAAGTGATGGCACAGCACTTCTTTTTTAAACAGATTGCTGGGTTTCTCCAGATAACTGTGTTCGTAACTGTACCAAAAGCTCGGTATCATTTTCTTCAAAATGTTGTGAACAAACCGTACTGTATTTAGTAGGAACAAATTTTTCTCTTTTTATTTTTATCAGCCATTGCTTATTTACGTTCAGGTGACTTATCTCTGTTGGGAAATCGATGGAAAGATATTTTAAGTGTGTTATCACTCTTCGACGAGGAGTTTGTACACCCCACAACACAACAATAAACCATTGTTTGAACAGATACTCACTAAAAAACTGTAACAGTAGACAGAATGCTGTGAAATGTCTTTCACCGGGCGAGACTGAGCCAAGCCTTCGTCAAGCGTGACGTCACGCGCCCATCGCGTTACAATAAATAGATTCGTTTTGTGATTAAATGTGAAGGTGTAAAACATTTCTAACAGTGAATATCATTTCTTAAAAACATTCTCTTTCAATCCGTATGAAGAAAATGATACTGAATTTTTAGTTTACTTTTCCTTTAATTACATCAGTGGTGTCACCAACTACTTCCTGGAAAGATCCAGTGGCATAGAATCGTAGCGCAGTCGGCAGTCGATTTCTTGGAAACACGGGAAAGTTTTTGTTCGTTGGGAAGTCCAATAAGTTCCAGAACAGATAAAATTGTCTCCTTTTTTAGACGATATTTCCTCTGAAGAGGTACCTAGCATACAATAAATAGTCACCCAACTCCATCTTGAATGCTGCAGAAGCAGACACCGCGTCATGGATATTATAGGAGTACATACAGCTGTAAGCGCTCAAGTATGCGGTGTGCTCCTGGTTAGCAACTTAACCGTTCGCTCGGGGCCGGTTACCTAATTCCCCCCGGTTAGTGTCGTTTAACTCGTAACCGGGATCGATGAAATGGAAATTCGTGAAAATGCCTGGTTAACTACTAGGTGTTATTTAAACGGCCCTAACCGAGGTCGGTGAAATCGGGCATCAGGCTGAGACAACTGAAAATGCTGTCCCTGCAATACGACCTCTTATTTTACATCAAAATGCGTAAGTGAGAAAATTGTATTCTCTATGTCCAGGGTAGAGAAACTTATGTGACTGCATCACATTTTGCATTATTTTCGTGGATTTCATTCTTCATTAATTATTTGCACAAATGTATTACATCGATAGCATCAGAATTTGTTAAAGCCCAGTATTATGTAGTTTCCAAAGCCCTATGTGAACACTGTAAATAATACACTATTGTCATGAGAACTGAACGCATTTTATAAATATTCAGTGTAATATTTTAAGAAATTATACAATTTTCAAAGGAAGAAGCTGTTTGTTTGAATTTTAATGTTGACCGCGTTACTTTCCGGGCTGAACTGGGTGCGTGCGCAAAATTTCGTGCAAAAGCTTGCGCCTGCCTCTAGATCCGAATGTCACGGGTTCACACCCGGACGTGGTCGATGGATTTTTTGAGGACATAATAAAGCTGGGCACGGATCTTAAATTTGGTGTCCTGTATCGTAGATATACAAGACTCTTAATAATCGCCAAGTCTAAATTAGGATCTCTGGCAAAATTCCTTGGCCCTTTCACATCCAAGTTGCACCTTAATATCCTTTCGAGGAATTTTTGCTCTCTCTGGGAAAATAACCGTAACTAGTACATCGCAAAAGTCCTTTCAAGAATTACTCACCTGTTTTGGCTTGAGTGGTGTTGAGGAGCAGAAACAAAATGAACGCACATCCCAACTGCATCATGTTTTTCAACCTGAAAGCATAATAATAATAATAATAACAGTTTTTTTTCCTGGCATCGTTAAGACAATAGGGCCTTACCTTCCACCCAACCAGGATAGATACAAATACATTAAATGAATTCCTACAAAAAACGATATATACAATAGATACTACAATAATAAATACTAGCAATAAAATAATACAATTGGTATGCCTACAACGAAACGTAAGAGAAATCAAAGCGAATTAAAAATTATATATAATTGTGTTAGACTATAAATACATTATGCCCTGCAATTACATATGAGGTAAAGCTAGGAGAGTTTGCGCACAATTCAAAAAATAATAATTAGGAAGGTAGTATTATTTATTTTTCTAATTTATCTGTGTGTCTAATAACTTTGGTCATTTGTTTATAAATTATAATTTTTGTTTGGCTGTTTTACTTATTTTTAACATGGTAACGGTGAAGAACAAAAAAAGAATATTTTGCGCAATCTCTCCTCACTGGTAAGGTGAGATTGCGCAGCATGGGTAGGAGAGATTGTAGACAATAATAACACACTTAGAATGCACTTTAACATGATGTATCAATACAAATACAAACAATTCGTTATTAGAATGTGAAAACTCTACTTTTTCTTATTTTTTTGACGAATCTCTCGACGTCCACAGTCGATGCACTTTACTTTATAAATGGTGCAGCTTTCATGCATCCACCTGCCGCAGATCACACATTTTACCCAATCAGACATTGAAGTCGTTTCTTGGTACAGTTCAAGGCATTCAGTGCATTCGTCTTCATTGTCTTCACTGACGTGGTCCGAAAGTAGTTCCATTTCGTCGTTGTCTTCCTCTGATGTGGAAGATGCCTCAAAATCCAACCGTTTCTTCATTTTCAAGATGTTAGTTTTTTGTGTTTGAGAAGTTTTCAATGAGTCTTTGCTTACAGGTTGCTTATCCTGACCTGCTGTTTTCTTCTTTTTTGTTGCTGCTTCCTTTTTAATCCTTTTTTCGCTTATATTGTGTGGATCAGTAACATTCATTGCACTCTGTTTCCTCCTCGATTTTGAGGGTATCAAACTTCTTGGAATAGGTGAAAGCTTTTCCAGAACTTTTGTCGGGGTTTCTTTGGTTGTAACATTGGATTGCTGAGAGGTTGATGGTTGAGGAGTGAATGAAGTTAATGGATCTGGAGGGGCTGGTTGGTCGACGACAGGTAAATTGTTGGTTTCATTTGATGGATTCAGATGATCAACTGCTGTTGAGATGGATTGGAGATTGTTGAGTTCTACCTCTGAAATATTTTGATTCACTTCTTGGTCACAACTTAAGAGATAAGCGTGCTCTGGAATCATGTCGATATTCAACGGATGAATTCCTGTTGCACGAAATGCAGAAGTGGCAAGTTGAACATTAGCAGAGCGAGACCATGCTGAATTTAACAGGCTGCCAAAATCCTCTCTTGAAATTTTTCCTGTCTCACATCGAGCTGTTACCATTTTCCTATAAGCGTCTTTGAAATAAGTTTTGAAGGGCTTGAAGACTACTCGATCTAAAGGTTGCAAATAATGAGTTGTATGACTCGGTAGACACAAGATAATGAGGTCGTTATCAGAAGCCATTTGCAGCATGTTTGGGCAATTCATGTGCGACGCATGACCATCTAGGATCAACAAATTTTTTCCAGCAGGCTTCCGTGGAATAAAATGCTCAGTAAGCCACTCCATGAAAAGTTCACCATTTATGTAAGCACTTTCTCTTCTCATCTTCAGTACAGTTCCTGGTGGAGCATCTTTGATGTATTGTTGTTTAGCATACACCCCTTTAAAAATACAAAAAGGTGGCAGGAACTGCCCCTCTGCGTTGCAACAAGCTAAAATGGTAACAGTTTCTCCTTTTTCGGCACTAGTAACAACGTGAACACCTTTACTCCCTTTCTCTGCTATCACTTTCCCAGGCTCATTGATCAGCTGTATTCCAATCTCGTCACAATTCCAAATGCAATTGGGCTTTTCCAAAAGATCATTCTCTGTTAATATGGAAGTGAGAAGAGTAAAATAATCTTTGACCTCCTCTCTGTTCATTCCTTCTGTTCTTGCCCTGCTAATGCCTTGGGCTTTTCTTACACTTAAGTCAGGACGTCTTCGCATAAAGGAGGAAAACCAAACTTTTCCAGCAATCTGTTGTTCTTTGTTGAAAGTGTGTTTTTTACCCAGTGTTTCAGCAAGATTATATGCTAGCATTCTTACATTCCTTTGTGTTGGTGCGAACCCAACTGACTGGAGTTTTTTAATATGAGCAGCCAATTTGTTCTCTGCTTCAATTCCTAGTTGTGAATCTGGACCCATTGATCGCTTCTTAAAATCTTTTTTCTTGAGCCTATGTCTCAAGGTAGATTCCGGAATACTGAATCTCTTGCTAGCTCCTCGAATTGTCATGGATTCATCTTGAATAGCTTGAACAGCCGCTGACAGGTTTTCTTCGCTCCAGCTTCCTTTGTTTGACTTCCTCTTGTAGAGGTTCGGCATTTTAACCTAAAGCAAAGAAACAAAAAATCTGATAGGTCTAAGTATAAAATCTAATACTACTAAGTCTAATAGTAGTATAAAATAAAACCAACATTTAATCATATCCAAATACGTGTGTATTACTATTCGTGCATAAATAATACAGGTAAATTCCCTGCGCAATCTCTCCTACAATGGTAATCAATGGAAGTAATGCGCCATCTCTCCTACGCAGCGAATGCGTAATCTGTCCTATTTGGGTAGGAGAGATCGCGCAACCTTCAAAGCAACATTGCCGTTACGAGAACCAAACAATGGTGTATCGTACGGTTGGCCTATGTTACTAGCTAACTCAGAAATTGATTACTTTTGAAATATTGTGATCGATTGTCATTCTATAAAAGTTAAGAGCAACTGTGATGAAAATTCAGACACTTACCTGGAAAAACAAAGAAGTATACCAGTCACAAATGCCAGACGAACGAACGTAGAGGCCCACAAATTTAACCAGACACTGAGCTACTGAAGCGGTAAAGCGTCCTCAAGTGAAGGCGCGCGCACTCTACCCCCTCCCATTGAAACAATGAGTGCGCAATCTCTCCGCCCGCGTAATCTCTCCTAGCTTTACTTGAATGTTACAGCTAATTGATTACCAATAAATTTACAAGTTTATAATATTTTGTACGTTTCCTACTGAAGGCCAAATGTACAGGAAGTAACTATTGGAGAGACTTGTGAAGTCTTATATGGAAATATTTTCAAACTGTCTGGCAACATTTTACGTCATTTTAACATCCAGTTCTCTAATTTGGATTTATGCTAGCAGTTTTCAAAATAATAAAGCCAATGTCCCATGATCCAATATGTTGGTTGGAAATTTTGTATAAAGTAGCATTTCTATACAATTATTTCTGGCTGTGCACACGAGAGTGCGTTTTGGTCCAATATCCAGCGCCAGCTGTTCTCCCGAAACGAAAATCGATGGCTACTACTATCGACATGGCGGTCGATATATAGGCACCTGACACAGGTTACATTCTTTACGGAATCTTTATCATAATTTCCAGAGCACCTCAGTTTTTATGCCGGTTGTAATAATAACTATTGTTAACATTGTTCAATTCAAAGTCTTAGCATCCGTTAATCTTCTTGACTTTAATACTATAATATTTTTATCTTTTTGGTTATGTTCGCTGGTCGAGCGAGCGCTGGCAACGGAGAGAATCAACTGTACGGAGGAAGAAGCCATGTTTCTACGTCATGCACGTCACGCGGGATAGAATGACGCTCATTGGTTGATTTCATATTTTTGGATGGAAAAACAGAAACTTTTCTATTCCGTTGCATGCAAAATAATTGTATGGAAAATATAGGATGAAATTGTGTGCAATGGTAGTCGGCCATGTCACTTGTCCAATCTGACGGTTTGTAGACATTTGGACCAAAAATTGGATCGTGGGGCACCGGCTTAACTCTTTGCCTTTTACCATAATTACGTCAAACTTTCTGACAGACTATCTTGCGTAGTTTTTGCTCTTCAGGAAAGAGAGTAAAAAATTGAATGTTGTATAAACAAACGTACAGTGCCGATGGTAGACCTTATGCCGAATTAGTATAAGAAGGTAAAGAGAAAAATAGTTACGCATATTTTAGGAACCCTTTTGTGAGCCACTGGGAGGTAACAAGACCCGTAATTATCTCAATTGTGGAATACGAACAAGACGTATTCTCCAGAGTCGGACGCAAATCAACCTCTTCATTGCCTCTTACAAGAAATAGACTTGTCTTCAATGAGTTTATAAACGAGATAAACATGTTTTATATGACTTTGTGATCCACTTGCAACTTGGAGTAATTTCATGCGTTTTTATATTATTATTCCCTTGTACAGAAAAGATTGTAGTTATTATCAACTTGTGAGGAATACCTCTGTAATTTATCGGCCAAATTGATTTGTTCGTTTACCCCAGTCTGGCTGAATATGTCACACAAAATATAAATATGAAATAATCTCACATCAGATATAAACATGAAATACCGATATACTTGCAACATTCACTCACACTTAATTCACTAGTAGCCTACAGTAGCCTAATTTATTTCGAGGACTCGCCGCTTTCTGTACACCACTGATTTAAATGTAAGAACATACTATCATGAACAAAGTCGGGTAGGCTATTTAAAACAATATACAGGGCCGTATTTCTAAATAGGCTAAGTAGGCTGTAGCCTAGAGCGGCAAATTTTCAGGGGCGGCAGTATGGCAATTTATTCAAAAGTTAAAACGAAGTATTACAGACGTCAATAATATTTCCCGTATGAATTTAAGAATATATGTTATTTTAAAATATGTTTTAGTCCTTCTACATAACCCACTTCCTAAAACTATAACAAAATCCAAATTCACTACTTTGTATTGAAGCAAATACAACAAAAACACTTTCATATGAGGACATTATTAACGAGTTTGCCATTAATAAATCTCGTAAGAAAGCTATGAAGTTTACGTCGGGTGAGTTGTTTTTAGAGAAGTTTGTAAATTTTTCAACAAATAAACCAGTAATTAACTGCATTTTCACTGTGTAGAACAACTTAATTCAAATTTATTGAACACAATTCTTCAATTACGCAAAAGATAGTAATTAGTATTAGAATATAAAAATATGTTTAAAATAGTGATCATTGGTCTCCAAGAACCAATTAATTAATTAATTTCGAAACCCATTTAATTTTTTAACGAATCTTAAAAGAAGTAAGTAAAAAAGTAGATAACCCATTTCATTATATAATTTATTATGTAAACCATTAAAATTGTAGTTTTATCTAAACTACTTGATCTTTGGAAAGGTGAAGTCAGAATGAAAAATTCAATGCCATAGCCGGGATTTGAACCAGGAACTTCGGCTCTCCGTGCCGATGCTCTATCCAACTGAGCTACCATGGCAACGTACCGGTTCAACATTAAATTCTCCAACTGACTAAATGATCTTTGTTTAAAAAAAGATGAAAACAACAATGAACTCTATCCTTTTTTGCATAAAAAAGTATTAAGCAAATATGAACTATAGAGGGGGCGGCAAATGGACTTTAGCCTATAGGCGGCATACGCTTAAATCCGGCCCTGACAATATATAGAACTTAAGATACATTCCCTGCTAAACTTGTACATCTATAGCAAGGCGGGAAACATTAACATTTACAACATGTGACCTCTAGGTCCACTTGTTTCTTGTGTCCACAAAGGGAACTGGTTTGTTAAGTGACTTGATTTAATAACCTAAGACCTCTTTATTCAAATATCAAAAATACAATTAACATACAATTAATCTACATTAGGCACTCGTTTGTCGGTTTTGATGCATTTTCATCAGTGGCGTACCAAGGCTAACTAGATGGTAGTATGTTACTTTAACACATTATAAAGAGAAAAACATGAATGAAATAAAATTGTAAGTATTATAAGGTAAAGAGAAAAGAAGTTTCTGAGTGATAAAAAAATTAAAATGTGCCTTCCTAGCCTTCATGGATGCAAACTTATTTATGATAGAGTTGAAGTCTGTAGTAGCAGCCACATCACGTTCAATTGATAAAATTGCTAAATTACACCATAAACTTTTCCTGTGTGCTCGACGCCCACGACCTATTTCGTATCGTCTATAAATAGTCTATAATGAAATGTTTATTTCATTTCTAAATAATATTACTTCAGTATTTAACAAAGTAGGCCTAATCAACAAAATTTGACCAATAAAACAGTATATTTTGCCTGAAAGAAATTATTTCTTCTTAAACTGAAAAAATATGTTTTTCGATTTTGGCGCCCCCCCCCTTTACGGTGGCCGCCCCGTTCGCCCCCACCCTTGGAACGCCACTGATTTTCATTAATTTATTTTATTATTATTCAGCTGTATTTATACTTATTTTAGGTACGAGGCCACATCAGGAGTTCGGGATTTCTATCTATCTATACAGTAGGTTAGACCATGGAACTATTGATCTTCAAATATTTCTATTGTTTATGAAGTAAATTTAACTGATGTTAATTTCAATCGATTTGGTACAAGATGAAATGGTGAAGATGATTCATGGTATGCAAATATCAAATCCGGCATTTGTCTTTACAACTGGGGAAACCATGAAAGAAAACCATGTAAAATTGGCTGGCCACGGGATTTGAACCTGGGACCTAGATGTACCATCCGAAATAATGGTATACCTTCACTGCCCCTTTTAGTGAAACTAGATTATTGATCTTAAGATTTTCCAAGCAATATAGATTATCTAGGGATGGTGCACCATCACTAATGATTGTATACCTTCACTATCCCGAGTTAGGGGATGTGAACCAACGTAATGCAATAATGAAACACAGTGAGTAATGCTATATTCAGCTGTTTTTGGACTTCAGAGGCCTTAAAACCTTTAGGAATTTATAGTTTAGATCTGATCTCCGAGATCAATTTCACATGGGTTTAGCTCCTTTCTTCTGAGCTTTTGCTCGCATAAGCTATGGGAGATCTGGACACCTGTGGAGATTGCCTCAAGAGAATGAAGGTAGGCCTATATGTTGGCAGTGAGTGGTGGAGTGTGTGAAATTTAAACACAGTAGTAACAAACGAATTTTGTTTCTTATTTTCTCTTTTTCTCTGTTCTGTTACAATCATCTCAATGTTGTTCAAACTCCATGCAATAAACGTCAGTCCAACAGTCCAATGGCATATTTTAGAGTTTATTGCCTGACCAGCATTTTCGTGGGAAACAGTTGCAATGACTTTTATGGAAAACGCTTATAAATAAGATCACACGAATAAGAAAATGACTGAAAATCTATCTACTCTTATACAATTCAACGGCCCTAAATAGCGTGCTCACTCCCTCGTTCACTTCGTGAGACATCGGGCATACTCGGCGATGTTCGTCTCTCCCAGTCTAAACTTTCACGAAGAGTACAAAATTAGGAAAACCGTTTCCTTATTATATAAGGCCTAAGTGAAATGAGCACAATGAACAAATATTCTAATTTTATTTTTACTTACAATTTTCGTAGCTCTGAACCACAAACATTTTTAATAATCTACCAGTGTAAATTTCTTAAAAATCCTGGAGTCAATTAATAACGGTGGGCAAAGCCGCGGGCACCAGCTATAAATATATTGAGAGTTTAAGCCTGGGAAGTATCGCGGACAGTAAAAATCCAAACAAACCACTCCTTCCCTTGAAAAATTATATAATTTCTGAAAATTACACTGAATTTATCAAATAAAATTCACATCATATTCATGTCAATAAACAGTTGAGAAACAATACGTATTATCCACTGCCGTCTCGAGAATTACACACGAGTAATACAGTCTAGAAGGCAGTGGTTCACAGTTAGCTTTGGAACTGCATAATCGAATCTGAGATCGTTTTCCCAGGCGGCGCTTTTTAATCGTGGAATGCACTCTAAAGCCGGAATTTTAGCTGTTTCATTAATTATTAATGGTTTAGTTTATGAATGATTTGCGTGCAAGTGTTAATAAATATAATGCTTTAATAATTATTATACTCTTAATTTTTAATTTTTCAATTAATTGTCGCGTGCGAAACCGCGGGCACCTGCTAGTGAAGTGCATTGCATAAATACTCGCTAATACCCGGATTATTTGCGCTTGTTTGAAGTCTGTTGTAAGCACATGCAGTCAATTTCCTGATTCAGAAGAAACCAATGCTATTAACTCAAGTACAGACAAAGTAATTAGTGCCTTCGTTGAATAAGACTAGACTGCACATTAATAAGTTGGTCCTAAATTGGGGGCCATGCTGGTTACAACGAGTGCGTGCTGGGATACGTTATTTTGTTCATGAAGCGCACAAAGTGACTTCTAAGAAACATAATCCAGCTCTCTCGTTGGTGTTAGGATTACCGCAGGCTAATAGGCTCCCAGGCGCTGTATACGTTATCAACACAGGTTGTATAGTGAATAACATTGCAAAATATTACATCGCCGTTCTGTTAGGCTACAAGAATTTCGTTATAATAGTTGTAACGAAATAGAGATCTCATCAAGATGCCTCATCAACTTCCAGCACCCTAACGTGGGCAATGCAACAAAACATAAACCTGGCTTTAAAGTACCCTTCAGAATAAAATGTTTCAAACAAAAGTTTTAGATTTTAATAGGTCTTACTAAGTACTTCAACATGAACTGATAGCTGATTACTATTGTTATTTTTGCTTTACAGTTTCTGAACGTTAAGTTAAATGTTTATTGGTATGTGGTTCAGCTCAATTAAACTAATGTATTTGATTCTTGAGAAATACTCGTGACACAGTATCGACATGCTTTGATATTAACATACTGACTTGTTACAGGAAAGTGTTATTGAATAATGCGCAGGAAGAAATCCTTCCTTGTTAGGCCATTCTTGGGAACATCCCATGTTTAAGTGGTTTTTAATGAGTAGCTTTTCTTCTTCATCCACTTGTCTCCTCTTCGCCATTTGTAACTCATCTCCCTTTATTAACTCTCCCTTGGAAGAGAAGCACACATTAAGTTCCGCATGGTAATGAAAGTGGTCCCAGGTGTGCCACACAGTCATCTCGGTAATAGAGTCTTTAAAACACCAGTCCACGATCCTACAATATCATCTTCTAATTATTTGTTATATTTAGCCATGAATCCAATGATGAATTTATATAATCCACGATATATAACGCTGCCCACTTCATTGTTTTAAAATCCGAACAAATTCTTATCGTCATTACCTTTATCATAATCAACTAAAAATTCCCTTTTCATCATCTTCAATCCACGGTTTACCCTGTGGTTCTCATATTGCAGCATCTAGCCAGCAATTCAGAGGTCGTCCAACTTTTCTTCCGCATTTTGGTGTTCTTAATGACGCAATATAGAATTCATTCTATCGACATGATTTTTGCACTTATCATTGATACGTGTTAGCATTGGTTTGATTTTTGTACTCCCTATCAGTTCTGTTAGGAATGTGGACATGGTAGTGGTGTTATAATATTTCATGTTTGTTTCTACATTCAATACTTAGGGCTTGTATTACCATCTCCTGCTAAAACCTCCTGATACGTACCTTCCAGTTACGCTAGCTAGAAGATAAATATTTTCGTGCGTACTACCAGTGGATCCTAGCTGCCAGATAGCTATCTGGGAGATGGAGCACCATTTTGTAACGTTGGCAACGAAATCATAGAATAATTCCGTAAATTTTGTTAGAAGGTTCGACTATTCTCGTTTGTATCGATTGTCGTGGCTTTCGATTTCAATAATTTCCAAAATGGAAGGCCCAACGAAGAAGAAAAGGACCGAAAATTCTTCTTCCGAAGAGATCAATGTTCTTCTAGATTTTGTGGAGAAAAACAAACACATTATTGAAAACAAAAGGACAGACGCTGTTACCTGGAAACAGAAGGTAGGTGCCAACGTGATTGTTTTAAAAAAATTCATGTGCCCATGTTGACAAGTTGTAGCCTACAATTTATTACTTGATGAGTTTAGCATAATGTGTAGGCCTATGTTTAAACCAAACTCCTTCTTTCTAAATTGTAATATAAGCTTTAAAATGTGAACTGTTCCCCCAGTTGCCTTGGCTTACTGTAGAAATTGCAGCATGAGAAATTGAGGTTAGTTTGCAAGATTTCCAAACTACACTTTACAGTATACAAAATACTTGATTAGGCTATCTACAGCTTTTATAGACCTCATGTATTCTACCTTGTCATCTGTTCGAGTTGTATTATAGCAAAATGGAAAGCTGTTACTTTATTTAAGCCTTATTGTAATTTAAAATAGTCTAACCTTTTCCATTACACCTGTTTTTTCATTATTACAGGATCAAGTGTGGGAGTGAATTTCTTCAAAATTTAACAGCACCAGCACGAATGCCCGCACAGGAAGGCAGCTACGATCCAAATACGAGGCACTTAAGCGAGATGCCAGGAAGATGGCAGCTAGAGAACGGCAATGCAGGCTGCAGACTGGAGGAGGTCCTCTACCTGATATGAAGCCTAACTTTGTTCTGGAGAAAGTTAGGCAACTCATCCAGTTATCAGTGGAGGGCCTCCCCAGTGAGTTCGATTCTGATACTATCCGTAAGTCATAGGTCAAACTATTGGAGACTTTGTAGTATAACAATCAGTAATGTCAACCCTACAAATTACTAGTTCAAGTTCTATCTGTTTTTTGTTCTTACAGCTGATCCAGTAAGGGAACAAGATGAAGGTAACGAAGAGAACTCGTATGTGGTTAGTACATAAGGAAATTATTAAAAATCGTATAAATCATAAGTTAAATTATGTTTATTACTCAAGTATTACAATTTTTATTTACAGAGTTACGAATTCCCTGAAGAATCTGAAGTCATTACTGTGGAGATGGATGTCCCAGTAATCTCTAATGGTAATATTATAGTTTTATGGGGAAAAAATAGTTTTATGCGGCACCCTAGGCTCCTCTCTAATGAGGCCCGCCTGGGAAGGTGGGGTTTAGGGGTTCGTCACAGAAGAAATTCAATGTGAGACACAAGAAACCTCGTGCTATTCAGTATATTGCTCCTAAACTAACATAAACGTTCCTAACCTAACAAAACGGCGGAGCTTGGCTGGGGTGCAGCATAAATCTATCTTTTAAGTGCACATAAGAGTTCTATATTTTTATATTATGTTGTATGCTTGGATGATGTGAAATATCAGAATAAATAGTTCATGCTTTGTTATTTCAGAAGAATTGCTCAACATTACTATAAGTGATGCTGGTGATGGTCCTGCAGTGCTCTCTGCAGATAACACTGAAGGTAACATTTTAATCAGAATAATTAAGTTAAAGAGATTTTTTAATACAGTCTAGGATAAGTAGAGACATATTATACCTAAGCACTCAAATTCAGTATTTACAAATAAAAGCAGATTTCATAGAATGCACTGGCATTCAAACTTCAAATGATGTTTGTATATATGATTCAGAGGCAAATAAGTCATAGCATTAGAGAGGCTGCATACCTAAACACTGGAGAAAAGTGAAATCACCTTCAAACTGAAAAGATTCCCTCAGGGAGTACCTGAACATAATCAAGGAGTGTTTTAAAATAAAAATATTTACATTCAAGTTCAGTGTACTATGAAGTTTTGATAAATGCACAATTCTATCATTTATACCGAATTAAATATGAATACACAAGCTAAAAATGGATTGCTTATTACCTGTGGTTAGAAATTTGATATATCAAAGCGGGGCATATAAAAACTTTTTAACCAAATTTTCATCATAAGAGTTTATATTCTTCAAACTGGAGAGAAAAAATCTTTCAGCTTATACGTCATTTATACATATTGACATGTTTCATGCAAAATGGTACTGACGATAGAAATACTAAATAATTTATTTCTGTTATTTCAGCAGACAATAGCTGGACCAATTGTAGTCCAGCAATGTTAAAGAAACCAAAAAGTAAGCCGCTGAGGGACGCTTTGGTGGAAACCAATTCACCATCACTGAATCGTAAGTTTAGCCTATATATCATAATTTTTTAGAACCAAATAGCAACTTTAATACATCCAGCAGAGTTACATGCAATATTAGTATATATAATGGTGCTATCCCAAAAATAAATTTTGTAGTTAAAGTAAGTCAGTACCGGTATGGGTAAATTGCATTGTTATCATTATCCCAATATGCTACTACCATATTATGACAGTTATGTTAAAAAATGAAGTACAATAATACAAGAATTTAGGTATTATTATTGAAGTTATTAAATGCATTTTTTAAATCCGTCCAGTGTTCTCAAAGGGTTTCATGTCATTCTTGTATAGGCCTAATGCTAAACAGTGTAGACTTGATGAACCCACCCACCAATCTTTATCATACCGGTAGTGAGGACTCCCGAACACAATAACTAATGTAAGAAAGGGAATTTACTGTTACGAACAAGATATGGTGGATGGGTTAAAGCTCTATTTTTCCTACTGACATTATTTTCTTCTCTTTCACAGATCCCGCATCTACTGGTAAGCGTCGTTTGTCAAAATCTGGGAAAAATGTTGACAACTGGGCCGCTGAAAAGGCAAATCTGGCCACATTGCAGCAAACTCTTCTGAAGGAACAGTTTGCAAATAGGGAAAGAAGAGAGTAGGAGGCCCACGAAATTGCCATGAGGATCAAAAAAGCTCAACTGTTAAGCTTAAGGCTTGATGTAGCGTTGAAGAGAAAAAGCCTAAAGGAGTTAAAAAGAATTAGGTATTAGGTATTAGGTATTATGTGTTGGTATCTAGTGAAAATCTCGTCTCTTTCTGCAAGTTTCTTCCAGATTCAATGTCATTTTAATGGTAAATAATGCAAAGTATGTTGTCTTACATACTTACTTAGTTTCAGTGGACGAAATATAATACTTTTCTAAAATAACATAAATGTTCGGTTTAAATAGATGTATACTATTTCCAACTAAAGAATAAAGTAGATGTAAACAAACACCCCTGATATGTATTGCTCCGCGACCACGTGTTCGTTGACACCTTGCAGACGACGCAACTCCATCCTCCAGATAGCTTAGCTAGGAGTTTGTCTTCCAGATAGGGTTTGTCAGGAGGTCGTATTACGCGATTCTTTGCCAACTTCCAGACAAGGTCTCTATCTGCCAGATAAATATTTTATCAAGAGGTGGTAATACGAGCCCTTAAGTTAACCTTAAATGTTCCTTGAACCAGACGGCAAGAGAATTCCTACTGCAGGTATACCTAAGGATATACTTAACTTAGACTGGGAATGGAAATCAATACCAAGCCTCGAAATTAATTTTAAGGAAATAAATAAGATAATATAGAAACGATAGGCAGGAAGTTATGACGGAGAAATAATCTTAATATTCAATTGTACAGTTTCTGTTTCCTGGAGTTTCGTTAGCGTGGATTTCATAATTTTATAAAAACTACACTAGTTCCAACTAAAGAATAATGTGGATGTAAACAAACACACTGATATGTATTACTTCGCGACCACGTGTTCGTTGACACATTGCAGACGACGCAATTTCTAATATTGATCAAAGAAAGCTAGCATCTACAGAAACAAAGCTGGATTTCACAAATATTACATACGTTTAAAATCCTATGAACCAATACGAAATACGGCAATGCGGAAGAGGTTAAGATGAACGATCGTAACTTAAAAACATTCAAGATCACAGTTTTCTTCGCCACTATTTCAAGGCTTTTCCCGCTTGTGCTAATCAACACTGGGTGGTGAGGCCTGATTAGCCCCAGCCATTTAACTGTACTACTGTCTTTTATTATTTATAATAGCTGTGGTAAGCCTTTTTTTCACCGTATGAATTAAACGAGGAATACATGACAAGTGACTGTGTTATTTTTTCATACCTTTGTTGTGATCAGGCATGCGCGTCGCATTACATTCAACCGATAATATCAAATGATAATAATAATAAATAATAACAGTAATAATAATAATAATAATAATAATAATAATAATAATAATAATAATAATAATAATAATGGTATTCCTTAAATCACATAGAAAATGTTGCTACAAACTTGAGAAACGTGCTTAATTTAGTCGTACATCAAATACATTACTTACTTTTTATGTTTTGAAGAAACTACATTAATACTCGGAAGAAGACAAGCAAGAGCCTGGAGGGGTTGTGCGTCAAACTGTCACGTGGTTTTGTTTACATCTACTTTATTCTCTAGTTGGAACTAGTACAAAGTGGTCCATTTCTGCGAGAGGTTACGCGGCCCGTAGGTTGGCTATAAACCCTAACCAACCTTCCATCTCATTGGTTCTTCACGCGAATTCATTGCTGCCAGTAGCATTACATACGAATACAGTTATACTGTTAGTTTCCCGTTAATTACAAGGGAAAGGGATCCAGGGGCTCTTGTGGGGTTTAGGGACCAAGCCCCCAACGAATAAAAACAGGATGGAATTACGTGGATGATACTCGAAGCACCTAGTGAGGGGGTCTGGTGAATGTGTTCACGTTAGGTTTTCAGCACTGACACAACGATCTCCCCCAAGCCCGACAACAGAACATCGTGCAGCGCAAGGAAGGGATCGTGATTTAACAACGCCACGATTTTACTCGTACTTTCATGCAGAACCTTCTTTCAAACGCAAACATACTAAACACATTACATGACCTACAATGCAGTTAAAGCGTGCAATATAACCTAAGTAGTAGTAGCAGTAGGACCGCCGGCGTGGTCTTGTGGTTAGCGTCAGATTTGTCGGCCCGAGTTCGATCCCCGGTATCTCCTCGGATTCTTCTGAGGTAGGAAGGTCTGGTAGGGGTGCACTCAGCCTCGTGATTCAATTTGAGGAGAGACTTGATAGAGAAGTAGCGGCTTCGGTCATGGAAACCACCATTAACGGCCGTGGGAGGCGGCATGCTGACCACATGCCCCCAATCCTGCCCTCTGCCTGTGGTAGTTGACGCGGCGCTCGTTTGGTAGGTCAAATCCCTCCAGGGATGTAGTGCCACAGAGTTTAGTTTTAGTTTTAGTAGTAGTAATAGTAGCAAAGTTCAGATATAAGTCGTCCCTTAAGCTCCGTCCATTCGATATTCACATTTGCATGGTGATGTATTTTGTTTCTGAGCGAAGCAGAGTGACCAACTGTCCTTGTATATTGTCGCAAGTGCCTTGTATCCACCTCTACATATAGCTAATAATAATGCATAACACTAAGCAAATAGTTAAGTGCGCGAAGCGGAGGCGGCAGTCGTATCGAAGACCCCCTGCATTTTCGAATAATGTACGATACACTGTTTATAGGCTTCGAAAATGTGGCATATTACATCTCCCGCAAGGTTTGTCAGCCTGTCCCCTCTCGTCTAGCGGTGTGACGTCATACCTCCAACGTCCAATCACGAGTTTCTTCATTATACGAGGACAGAAGAATTCGCTAGATCGTGGTAGAAAAGAAACTGCATCGGTCAGGGACAGTACCTTCGTTTCATAATGTAGGTGCTCACTGAGAAAGGATTTTGAAAAATTCTGATTTTAAATGCCAAAAATCAAAAGTTTTTGAGAATACTTAATCCCTTCTTACACAGAATTATCGAATCCGAATCACATTTGACATTAAAACATATTGTTGCTAGTGGGTTTCAGATGGGTTTGGAATTAAATTAAATGGAAGTTTGACAATTACAGTTGGCTTTGTCTATTTTTGTCATACCTTGGAAATTAAACTTTCGCGATCGCTTGAATGTTGTAAGCCCCAATATGGTCAAACATTGTTTTATTTGCACGAAACTCACTATACAGGGGTTTTGTGGACCAAGGAACTCAAATCTGAGGTCGCTTTTACCAGGCGACGCTATCTAATCGTGGTATGTAGTCCACGTGATTTAGGTGTTAATAAATATAACGATTTAACTATTATGCTCTTAATTTTTAATTTTTTAAATAATTATCGCGGGCGAAGCCGCGGGCACATGCTAGTAGATTATATTAGAAAGGCGCCATAGCTCAAATACGCAGTATCGGCTTGCCATAAATCTTGGTATACGCATTTATGACAGCCATGAAAAGTGCCCTATTGAATTTAAACCTAATCTGTTGACTGGTACCGGAGTAAAACCCAATTTAGTGTCTACTTTAAAAGCGCAATAACTCAAATACGCTTTATCGGAATTTTATGAAACTTCGTATACGCATTTATAATATTTATGGAAAAACGTCTGTTGATATTCGACTAAATCGGTTGGCCAGTACCGGAATAATGCCCAATTCAGCGCTTTTTATGTTAATATATAAGAAGTCGCGATAACTCAGATATGCTTTATTAGATTTTCTTGAAACTTTGTATACCCATTTATAATGTACATGGGAAGACGTCTACTGATATTGGACCAAATCGGTTGACCGGTACCGTAGTTAAACCCAATTTAGTGTCTATTTTAAAGACGCGGTAACTCAAATACGCTTTACCTGATTTTTATGAAACTTGGTATACACATTTATAATGTCCATGGGAAGATGTCTATTGACATTGGATAAAATCGGTGGACCAATTTCGGAGTTATGCTCAGTTTAGTGCCTATTTTATGGTAATATACGTATTCGAAAGAATTTATGAAATGCACATCAGTTATCATGGCAACATAGTCAATTGTTTTACTGTGATCTTATAAGGCTTTGGCAATTAAAATACAGTTAGCTATGACAACACTATTGCTTTAAATGCGCTTATCCAACTAGACCGTTAAACTGACCCAGGTGGCTGAGATGGTAACGTCTTGGCCTCACATTCTGGAGTGCCATGGTTTAATCCCCGAAACCGGCCAATTTGACTTTTTTTCTTATCCTGCATATCATAACTGCAATCATAACTGATTAAACGAAAACATACAGGCACGTTGTTACATCAGTTTACCAGATATTATTATTGTTTTTATTGTTATTATTATTATTTCACGGTAAAAGCATTGAACATAAAGATCGACCCTGAAGCTTTCCGTTCTAGATACTTGTCAGTTTTATGAAAATGTAATAAGTAAAATGTAATTGTATCTTTAATTTATTTTTTTCTGTGCTAGCCTTTAACACGTACATGCGAGAAAGTTTGTGCAACATATTTTTACACCATTTATTTCTTTTTAAATTATTGAAATGTCGCCGAAGAAAAGAAAGAGCGTTGGTCATATAAACCATGCAGCCAAAATACGGAAAGCTGTATACGATCCTTGAGTTTCAAACTACTTCATAAGTTTGCTTTGAAACACACGCAAAATATAAAACCCGGGCGATTAATGTGGAGTCAACCCTCGATATAATGCCACCATCCGTTATCTAACATTAAAACGAAATGGCATAATATAGTGCTGTATTAATTGACTGTACTGTATTATGAAAGAAACATTCAATAAAAGGCAAAAAGAAAACTTGAACAAAATAATAATTCTGTATAGTAACTCAATTTATTATAGTACATGTCCAGTGCTACAATACACAAAGGGGTTGAAAATCATGTGGGTCCATGTAAGTGATTAAGTGTAACTGAGTAACTGTAGTGTAGTGTTTAATGGCTCAATGGTCAACGGACTAAAAGAAGTGAAAGTTTGGAATGTCTCATTGTATAAAGGGCTCTTTCTATCTGCTCCACCGTCACGACAGGCTGTCTGTCCAACTTCTCAACATAGCTTCCTCTTTCCACCGCACTACATTTACACTCACTTCTTGGAAATACAGTGCAGTATGTTTCCTTAATAATATTTCTAACATTCATAATAATAATATTATAGGATGGTTTTATTATATATTATTACTAACAGGTCATAAATGCGTATACCAAGTTTCATGGAAATCCGATACATCGTATTTGAGCTATGGCGCCTTTCTAATATAATCTATGAAAATAGGCACTAAATTGGGCATTACTCCGGTACCGTTGAACCGACTTGGTTCAATATCAATAGGGTTCTTCGCATGGACATTATAAATGTGTTTTCCAAGTTTCATGAAAATCCGAAAAAGCGTATTTGAGTTATGGTGCGTACAGACAGACAGACAGACGGACAGACATTTTTTCGTCCCCCACACAATCTCATAAAGTACCACACTGGTACTTAATAATGAATTATTCAGTAACTAGCTTAAAAAGCCCAGCGTCGCTCGGGTTTTGTATTTTGTAAATGCGAAAATAACTTATGAAGGACTTTCGATTTTCAAACTATATCTTTATATAGGTATTTAGAATTTGAAATGAGGAAGAACACACAAACTATTCCCTCAGAAAACACTATATATAGCTTTTTATAGCTTATAGCAGATCCCCGCGGCTTCGCCCACGTTAATTAATCGGAAATTAAAAAATTAAGAGCAAAATAATTAAAATATTATATTTATTAACTCCTTGCACACGAAGCATTCATAGGTCTAAACTAAACGATTGATAGGCCTAATTAATGAATCAGCTATAAATCCGGCTTTGAATTCAATTCCACGATTAGAAAGCGCAACATGGGAAAAATAACCTCAGATTTGAGTTCCCTGGCCCAAAAAACCCTGCATAGTGAGTTTCGTCCAAATCGAACAATGTTTGAACATTTAGGCCTGTATTCATTATTATTCTTCCGTCTAGGGTGATAATTTCAGCTGTCTGCGTGACTTGACATTATAAACAAATGAATCGGCCAGGGTGGGCTTACAAAATTCAAACGATCGCGATGCTTTTATTTCCAAGGTATGACAAAAGTAAGCAAAGCTATCTGCAATTGATTTGACAACTGAAATGTATTACTGAAAACTGATGCTTCGAAAGCGCAAAAATGCACGTTTTCTTCCCGTTCTTCACTCATAGCTCATGAACGAAAGCTAACATTAAAAATGTACTTCGTGGGAGTGTACTCAACTTCCCCAAGTTTCATGGCAATCGGATTATTGGTGTAGTAATGCATAAAGGACAGACATAGACAACGGTTTATATAGATAGATTACCTGTCATGCGTTGCTGCGATTTCAGAAGAAAGGAAATTCAAGGAAACTCTTTATGATAACAGTCACTTTACATTGTGTCATTTTTATTGAAAACTAGCATGTGCCCGCGGCTTCGCCCGCGATAATTATTTCAAAAATAAAAAATTAAGAGCATAGGCTAATAGTTAAAACATTATATTTATTAACACCTAAACCACGTGGACTACTTACCACGATTAGATAGCGTCGCCTGGCAAAAGCGATCTCAGATTCGAGTTCCTTGACCCAGAAAATCCCTGTATAGTGAGTTTCGTCCAAATCGAACAATGTTTAATCATATTTAGGTCTATGTTGATTATCCCTCTTCCGTGTAGGTTGAAGATTTCGTATGTCTACGGGCCTTGACATTCTGAACAAATGCACCAGCGTGGGCTTACAACATTCAAGCGATCGCGATGCTTTTATTTCCACGGTATGACAAAAATAGCCAAAGCCAAATGCAATTGATTTGACATTGAAATGTAGGCCTATTACAGAAATCTGATGCTTCGACAGCGCTAAAATCACGTTTTCTGCCAGTTTTTCACTCATAACTCGCGAACGAAAGCTAAAATTAAAAATCCGGCTTCGAGGTGCATTCGCCCACCTTTCAGTCCATCTATGTTTAAAATTTCAGATGTCTGCGTTCAGTAGATTTCGCTGGGCATCGCGGACAGACAGACAAACACGTCCTTTTATTATTATGCCCGCGGCTTCCCCCGCGATAATTATTTCTAAACTTAAGTGCATAATAGTTAAATCATTATATTTATTAACACGTAAATCACGTGGAGTGTATTCCACGATTAGGTAGCGTCCCCTGGTAGGAAAAGCGACCTCAGGTTCCAGTTCCTTGGCTCAGAAAACCCGTGTATAGTGAGTTTCGTTCAAATCGAACAATGTTTGACCATAATTAAGCCTATGTTGATATCCTTCTTACGTGTAGGTTGAAAATTTCATATATCTGCGGGCCTTGACACTCTAAACAAATGAATCGTCCACGATGGACTTAAAAAATCAAGCGATCGCGATGCTTTTATTTCCAAAGTAGGCTATGAGGTATGATGACAAAAATAGCCAAAGCCAGCTGTAATTGATTTAACATTGAAATATATTACTGAAACTGATGCTTCGAAATCGCAAAAAATACACGTTTTCTGCCCGTTTTTCACTCATAACTCACAAACTAAAGCGAAAATTAAAATTCCGGCTTCGAGGTGCACATGCCGACCCTTTAGTCCGCCTATGTATAAAATTTCAGATCTCTGCGTTGAGTAGATTTCGCTGGGCATCGCGGACAGACAGACGGAAGACAGACAGACGGAGGACAGACACTTCCTTTTATTAATATAGATTATTTATTTTCATATGGAAAACATTTCAAAGTCTTCTTCTTCGTCTTCTTCTTCTTCTTCTTCGTACAGGGATTAAACCTTATTGGTTCGTTCCGGCTCCAATTATTAAAGTTGTTGTTTCCATCTCTTCCTTGGTCGTCCCTGGTCTCTCTTTCCACCTCTCGGTTGATAATTCAGACCTTTCCAAGGCATTCTAATGGGGTCCATTCTACAGACATGTTCATGCCATTTTCTCCTATACTCTTCTATTTTATTTGTAAGGCTATATATTTCCAATTCATCACGAATATCTTCGCTTCTTTTTTATCCATCAATGTATATCATGCCACAAATCGTAGATATTTCATTTCTGCAGCTTCTATTCTTTTCAGTATATTCTTATTCAGAGTTCATATTTCCGCACCATACCATAATGTAGGTATAGCCAGTAATTTATAAAATTTTAAGTGTGTACCCTTCCTTACTTTCTTTTCCAATGTTCTTTTCAGGGTGCCACATATATATTGAAATCTTTGTAATTTATTGTTTATGTCTTTACACCTAGATAATTAAAATCTTTTACTTGTTCTTGTGTTTTTCCATTCAGCACTATATTTGTTCTTATTATTTCTTTGCCACACTGGGCCATAACTTTTGTTTTTGTTGGAGAAATTTTTAGGTTGTAATCATCTGCAACCCTACCTAGTTTGAAAATGGCTCTTTGTAACTCATTCTCTGAGAAGGTCATTATAGCTTGGTCGTCAGCAAATATAAGTGTATCTACAGGGATTGTATTAAAATTATCTGAAGCCAGTTGCCATTTCCTGACAACATCGGCAATATATAAGTTAAAAAGAGTGGGTGAAAAAGGACACCCTTGTCTTAAACCCTGATTTATTTCGATTACATGTTTTGATTTTTTGTTCCCAGTCTTTATTTTTACATTAGTATTTATATATAAGCTTTGAATAGCCCTAATAACATGTTTTGGAAAGCCTCTTCTCGTTAATATGTCCCAAAAAGGTTTCTCTTTCTACCCTGTCAAAGGCTTTTATATAATCTATAAAGGCTATATATAAAAAGGTAAATTGAACTCTTGTCTCTTTTCAATTATCCGTGCTGCTGTGAATATACAATCTAGGCAGGATCTTTCCTTCCGGAAACCATTTTCGGTTATCTTCTTTATTCGGTTTGTTAATATCCTTGCGTACAGTTTATAGCAACTATTTAATAGTCCCTCTATAATTGCTACAATCGTCTTTACAGCCTTTTTTATAGATAGGTATGACAATGGCTATTCCCCATTCATCGGGTATACTTCCCATTCACCAACACATATTAAACAGTTTCAATAATCTGTCATGTAAAGCTTGTGGTGCATATTTTATCATTTCTCCATTAATTTGGTCTATTCCCGGAGATTTCTTGTTCTTAATTTGGCTTAATACTTCTGTGTATTCTTCTTTAGTAATAGGGTCCACGTTCTCATCATTTTCTGCCATCCAACTTTTAACTTATTTTTTACTTGTCCATATTTGCTTATAATGGTCTTCCCATTCATTAATTGGGATTGGGTTTATTAAAACTGTGTCTTTTTCCAATTTATTTAATTCCTTTATTATCTTATAAGCCCTATCTTGATTGCCATGTACATCATGTTCTACTGCCGCTATTGGTTGATCCCAGTTATTTCTATTTATCTTCCGAATTTCTCTTCTGACTTCTGCACATAATTGTTTATATTGTATTCGATTTTGGTCACTTTTATCATTCAAATATATTAAATATTTATCTTTTTTTTTCTCTTCACTAAATCTTGTCGTTTTAATTTTGTTTATTTAATCGAGTGCTTTTGGATACACGATATTTTTTGTTTTTCCATCTCGTGCGTACACGAATAAATCAGAAGGTTTTCCGACGCGTGAGCTGGCCACATACAGTTGTCCATGTGAGAAGCACGGATTCTCCAAATCTAGCCCACACACTTGCAGCGATTGTCCTTGTGCTTTGTTGATGGTCATTGCAAAAGCGAGTCGCACCGGAAACTGTAAACGTTTGAATTCAAATGGCATATCTGTTGGAATCATTGGAATACGTGGCAACAGTACATCTTCCCCCTTGAATTTCCCATTCAAAATTGTAGCACTGATGACATTTTTCATCATATTTTTCACCGAAAGTCTTGTACCGTTGCAAAGTCGTGGTGGATTGATGTTTCGGAGGAGAATGATAGGCACGCCAATTTTCAAAGTTAAAATGTGCGGTGGCATACCTGGCAAATCGAGTGAATTCAAAAATTCCGTTGGGTAATTGACAACTTCGTCTTGATTAATCACAGTATCGATGGACTTATAGGTTGTCGCTACGCCTGGTATTCCGTTTTGAATACTGAAATTGATGGCATTGACATCGTTGTTCGTAGCTGCTAATATAGCACGTGCACTGAGCCACTGAAGATTTTTGTAATTCCGCGCCATATTTGGGAAAACCTTTTGAATCAATGCATCTTTGGTCGATGTCAGCACACAAAAGTTTGTTGGCAGCGTGATACATTGTGTAGATCTGTCGATTGCCATCTTCCCATTCCCAATATCCAGCAATTGTTTTGCGAAACATTCGGCGGATTCATCATTTTGTAGTTGAACACGCATATTGGTTTTCAAAGTCAATTTCTTTACATGTCGCCATAGAACTGATGATTTGAGACATGCATTAAGTTCATCAGCGGGAGTTGAACGTGGTATAACTGGCAGAGTTTGTCGAAAATCACCAGACAATAAAATGAGTGCTCCACCGAAGGGCTGTCCATTTACCGTCAAATCTTGCATTGTACGATCAAGTGCTTCCAATGCTTTTTTGTGAGCCATTGTGCATTCGTCCCATATGATAAGTTCACATGTTTGGAGAACTTTGCCTATTCCGGAATTTTTGGTGATATTACATGTTGGCATCTCGGTGGTTTGCAAATTCAACGGCAATTTCAGTGCTGAATGTGCTGTTCGACCTCCATCCAAAAGTGTTGCCGCAATTCCAGATGACGCAATTGCCAGTGCAATTTTATTTCGTGATCGTATGGTTGCCAAAATGATTGAAATAAGAAAAGTTTTGCCTGTACCTCCGGGCGCATCTATAAAGTACAATCCGCCGCTTTGATTTGCAATTGCTTTCATGATTGTATCATATACAATGCGTTGTTCTGGAACCAATTTCGGAAGATTCTTTTCAAGAAATGTGCCCAAATCATCGACATCGAACTGTGTTTCACGTTGCAAATCACGATCATAAGCGTAATTTGCAGATCGATTCGGTGCACACATTCCCAACTGCACCAATCCTTTGTTAGCGATTGCCAAACATATATCGTCGATCGAAACCAACGCCTCATTATACACGTTTGGTGTAAAATGCATGTCAAGATTAGTTGCTCGCAAACGACGTAGGATGTCTTCACTCATGTAATCTTTGTATTTTTCCCAAAGATCTTTCGGATTGGATGGAAAACACGATGTCAATATGATAGCAAATAACGTGCGTATTTGGTATGGTTGAGCAGAATTCGATGCATCAGCGAGTGCTGTGTCCCAATGGGCATCGTTTTCAAGAAGATTTAATTCTTGGCAAGCTTCTCGATAGGTTGCACATACTTCACCATTTACTGTTCTCAGTTCTTGGAAGGATTTCGGTCCACGCACGTTAACTAACAGTAATCTCAAGTAAAAACATTCATGATTTTTTGGATGAACTGTATACAGACGGCCTAACGCGTCGGACGAATATAAATTCGGATGTCCTTCAACTGGTTTCCCCTGTTTACGACGTTGAAACGTTTTCGCTGATGCATTCCATGTATAGTATTTTGGCACTTCTGAGTAAAGTAGCGTTCTTGCGAACAAATCATCCGTGCACAATGAGAAGAACGCAGTTAATGTTGTTTGCGGTGGCGAAAATGCTCTTGCATGTACATTTTCCGTTGTAAAATACACGCGCTGTCCATTTTCAAGATGTACTGCCAAATGAACAACTGTTGGATGACGCTCATGAATTGGAAATGAGAAAATACGCCAAACAGCTTCATTGCTACTAATGTAGCGTCCCAATTGATATCGTTCGATTTCATCGATTGGTGCAGATGCATTTCCCACTCCAAAAACTGCCATATCGCTTCCTTTGTTGACATATTTGCAAATGTATTTGATCGATTTCACTGAATTGCAATACTCGACATTGATGTGTGCTTTGAACGTCTTTGAGAGTAATGGTGAATACGGCACAACCCAACGGTTATCAACTTCTATGCCATTGTTGCGCACTTTTAGAGTTGTGAATTTGCCACCATCTTCAGTTGATCGTCGACGATATTGTGGATATCCATCATTTCCCGTGATAGTTTCGGCGTGTAAGTCTCTTGGATAGCGTTTCGTGCATTTTCCATCCTTCATGCACGGAGAATTATTGTTGAACGCGCCACATGGACCTTGAATCATGTTTTTGGTAACGACATCGAATAAGCCAGGATCAATGTCGACATCTGGTATTTCTGCTGAGATTACTTCATCAATTTTGTCTGGTGTAATTTTGTCGATCAACCAAATCAAAATGTGTGCATGCGGTAATCCTCTTTTCTGCCATTCAATGGAATACATCCAACAGCGTGTCTCCCCAAAAACATTATGTTTGACAATGCAATCCATCATAGATCTCAATTTTTGTTTGAACACACGTGCGATGATGTCATGGCGATCCGAAGACGATTGTCCAGGCAACAGAAGTTCTTTAATTTCATCCCACGTAGGATTGCACGTGAATGTTATGAAAAAATCAGGACGACCGTATGCGCGAACATAAGTCATTGCATCTTGTGCGTATTCATGTAAGTGCCGTGGGCTTCCTGTGAATGTAGCCGGCAGTATGACCATTTTCCCCAGTTCATTGGGATTGCCATCAGTAGCAATTGCATTCCGTAAATGAATATATTCTTCTGAGCGCAGTTTGGTTTGATTCAACCGAATGAAGAGAAGTCGTTCGGTCTCGATTTTTGCATACATATCGACAATGTATTGATGGAACAATTGCCGACATTTCAAAATGTGACTGTCTGGGTTCTCACGAATCATCAATCGATATGAATAATAATACATGGCACTGACTTTCTTATTGGTCTCCTCATGTGTTTGTGGATTTCTCATTTTGATGTTGAAATGATAACCATCTTCTCCTTGCCAGAATAAAATTGGATATTGCAACGCATCGTATGAGCGATGAGTTTCGGAGACTCGCTGAACATTGCCATCTCTGCGATGAAGAACTATATCACGCGAGTTAAATTCTTCGCCATCTATGACGATCGCCACTTCATCAATTGTTGGTGCGTTGTATTGTCTTTCGTGTTGGCCGGTTGGTGTTTTGTCAGGTCTAATGACAACAACGTAATCATCAGCTGGCATTCGCTCGAGGGCCGTCCTGAACAGTCGAACTAATTCGTTGTGTTGATCGAATAAATTTTGTAATGCAGCAACAATTTCTCGATTAGTGCTGTTGTTCAATCGACAACGTTGATCAACTTGTTCATCAGTGGTTCCCATGAAATAAATTTGGAGAAATTTGTGATCTGAATTTGGCAGTGGTAGAAGTGATCCAGCACGATGATAAATTTGCCCTTGGACTTTGAACGTTGGCATGTAATTGTCACGTATGATTTCTGTTGCACCGAACGATGTCATTTGGAAACATGAATTGTACTTGCGGATGTTTTCCAAGAAATGTTTCGACTGGCTTGTGTCACCTGATACCAACGTTGATAATGGTTCGGGTGGTAAATGCAATTCTGGTAATTTCACTTTTCCACCTGCACAGCACATTCCTGGAGTTTCATTCTTGAATTTCAATGCACGGCAAAATTCGCATAACTTGTCCATTTTTCCAATAACGACACTTGGATGAAGACTGTAATCATAATCAGCATCGTAATGGAACGCAGCAAGATTAAAATCAACGTCCAGTGTCCGTCTGGATCGAACATTGCGTTCTCGATTGGTTGCCAGTCTTGCTCTCCGTTGATCAATTGTTTCATTCGAACGGGCATGAGAAGTGCGTAATCGATTAGTTTCCAATCTTGATTCTCGCTGCTCGTTCGTTTGAGAAGAACGGGCTTGAGCAGTTTGTATTCGATGAGCTTCTAATCTTGCTTCCCGTCGCTCGTCTGTTTCTGAAGCTCGTAATGCCTTTTTATTTTGTGCTTGAGATGTAGATCGACCAATCGATTTCCGTTTGGGGGGCATAATTGCCGACGATGCTTGCAAATTCGCTGAAAAAATGATAATCTATTAAACTCACGATGAAAAGAATGTGTGTAAATGTATTTGACAGACGGACATATATTCGTTTTTATTTATATAGATGAAGAATGGAATAAGCCTACAGAGACCGATGTTTCTATATTCATTTGTCCAGACTTATAATTCCGTTACATTTCAGGCAGATTTAACGACCCTACATAAGAGATTTTACTTATGATTACATATAGAAATGTTGTAGCCAGGACCCCGAACTGAGCAACCTCCCCGGAATGTTCTGTAGACCGTCTTTCAAAAGGAGCATATTCCATGTTAAATAAATGTTTAATATTATCTTATCAACCTCTCTAGCTTTTACAACACCATGAGATTTATCAATAGCCTTCCATATAAACAAACTTTGTTTTTTTCAACTCAGAGTCCCAATTTTTCTGTAAACCATCAAATCAAATCTCTTTGTTCCCATTAAACAATACATAACAGAAGTAATGATTGTATAGGCGTCGTCAAATGACAGAAGAGAAAGTATAAGTACACATGAACAAACATTGTTAATATATAGAGTTAGATAATTAATTTTGCATAATACCAATATGGAAAATATTATTGAAATTCATAATTTAAAAATTCCTCTATGGTGTAAAAACAGGACATAGTTAAGAGATTCTTTAATTTAGTTTTGAATCTGGATGTACTTAAAGATCTAATTGAAATGGGGAGTTTATTAAATAATTTTATAGAAACACATCGAAAACTTTTTAAGGTTTTTGAATATTGACAATAAGGTTTGTTTATATCACTTTTAAGCCTAGTGTTGTGATTGTGAACATCAGAGTAAGATTGAAAGCTGTTCTCGTGTTTTTAATAAATAGTAAACATTGTAATATACGGTAATGACATAATTCTTGCTGCAATTGAACATTGCTCATTCTTTCATAAGAAGAATATAAATATTTAATATTACCTTATCATAAACTTATCTGGCGTTTACAATAACTTGAGTTATCCATAAATAAATATTTAATATTACCTTATCATAAACTTCTCTGGCGTTTACAATAATTGCCTTCCATAGCAATCGCGATGCTTTTTTTTTCAAAGGTATGACAACAGTAGACAAAGCCTTCTGCAATTGATTTGACAGCCTACTGGCATTGAAATGTATTACTGAGAACTGATGCTTCGAAAATGCAAAAAATACACGTTTTCTGCCAGTTTTTCACTCATAACTCGCGAATGAGGGCTAAAATTAAAAATGTAGTATGACAGAAACCTTCCCGGGAATGTACCCAACAACTTCCCAAAGTTTCATGGCGATCGGATGAATGGTGTAGTAATGCATAAAGGACACACACACACAGACACACATACATTCATTTATATAGATTGTGAATGAGCATAGATAAAACTAAAGGTAAGTCAAGTGATCCCTGCATGGCCCAACCAGACCCATATGGTTTGCAGGAAGTTAAAGCTCCCGGATTGAGACATACGGCACATGAAGGTGGCAAGGTTGTCAGCTCTATGCACCGGCCGTTATTTACCCCTAAGAATACTCCTGGTACTCATTTTTGTTAGAGGCTGAGTCGACCTTAGAGCCATAGTGCCACCAAAACGATTAAGCCAATTGAAAAATCTCAACGACCTCATCGGGAATCGAACCCGCGGTGTGTAACGCAGTGCCATAACCACTACACCACGGCGTACCCCAGCACAGGTGAAAGCTAGTAGAAATTAGTCTATACGAAAATAATATAAATAATTACCTCAATGAAAGGAAGAATATCATATGAGAGGTTGTATTAAAACATTAAAGATGTGGAATGGTTCATTACTATATAATTTGCCAATTTATGTGAAATATTGAAGAACTGAACCATTGCTGCTACCCCATTCAACGACTGACTCTAGAGTGATTGATGACGGGCCAAACAATTCCGCAACTGGACGGCTGCTGATTTCTGCTCGTCAACCTTAGCAGTTCAACTTTGGTAAGAGTAAATCATACCTAGGCCTATGCTTTCAATTACTTAATTTTATTTTTCGTCTTAGATTATATCATAACATACTATGCAGTTCTGGTTATAGCAATTTTTTAACAATATAAGTAGAAAATGCGTTCTTTTCAAATGGTTCAAATTTCAATGAATAATTTAATATCGTGGTGAAAATAGATGACGTCTGTGAGGTTACAGTCAGAGTTATGACAGCAGCATAATGGTTCTGACAGAACTGCGTCACTCAAAAGCTAATTTTAAACTAAAGTCACTTGACAGCCTTTGTGTGTTTGATTTCGATTCATTGGAAAAGCGTGATTTGCAGTTACACTGTTGTGTGTAAACACAGCTTAAATATAAGCAAAATACTCCTCCTATATTAAAACTTACACGTGGGATTCTAGGATAAACAGGAACCGGTATTTTCTTAGATTTTAAAATTTAAATAACCTATCCAAAATGTTAAAAATGTGATGTGAAACTCCCTCTACCCTTAATATATTTCAGCACAGTGTTCACGCGCATTCACCTTTCTCAAAATAATTCAAATAAATTTATAGCTCTTACCATAGGCGTAACCAGGCCGACCATATGGAGGGGTTATAACGTCTGGGGGGTATGGAATACCCAGGGGTCCTCCCCCGGAAAATTTAAAAATTAAGACGCAAAATAACGAGTTTTAAGCTTCCCACGCTTTATACTTGTATTAAGTATTAAGTGGGCAGACTTAAAAAAAATTATACAATTTTCTTTTTTTTAATCAATGGGGGGGGGGTTTCAAACCCCCAAAACCCCCCTCGGTACGCCTATGGCTCTTACTGTAATCTAATAAATAAAATTAAAATTATGCATGCATGTACGTCTGTTCCCTACTTAAATCTACATGCTTTGACCAATTTGCGCGGAATTTTGCACATCCCTCTCCAAATATGAAAGAAACGTAGGCAACATTAAAATAAAAAGAAACTACTAATGGAAGTTCTTTGCTTTGGACAACAGTACCCCTTCAACGTTTGATGTAGAATAAGAGGTCGTATTGCGGGAGAGCGTATTCAGTTGTCTCACCTTGAATTTGTACCAACGATAGGTAGGGAGTCAGTAAAACATCCAATTCATATCGTATCCATAGCTGTAGGCTTTGGATTAGTTGAGATTTATCATAGGCCATAAGCATGGGATGGAACATTTTGAGTCCTATGCTCGCAGTATATTATGTCCCGGGTTTTAGGGGAGGAAAGTATGAAAGTGATATTGAATTTATTTTTTACTTCAGCCCCGAAACGGTTGTATGGTAACATGAGAATGAGAAATAAAATTTTCCGTCAAGTCAATACAATCTTATTTAATTTATGTTTCTTCTTATTTCAATCCCTCCCAAGCATGATGTGTAGAAGCAACGGAATGCAGCATTCGACATCCTCTATGAGCCATAAAATGCTATATCTAGCGTTTTCTGATGGAATAGTTTGTGTGTGATGAATTTTTTTCTTCATTTCAAGTTCTACATACATTTTGTATAAGGACCTAGAGTTTCAAAATCGAAAGTCCTCCATAAGTTAATTTCAAATTAAAAAATACAAAGCCCGGGCGACGCCGGGCAATGAGTACCGCATTGCAAAAAATCCGCATTCAGTTCTTGTGTACAGAATTTAAGTAAAACCCTTAAAAATCATTTTGGAAAAAGTCGCGAAAAATTAATTTTTTTTTCAAGTGAAGTTTTTAAAAGTACAAGAAAATCATCGTCAATCTTCGTGAGACATCCCTGAAGATAAGTAACATAAATTTAAGATTCAAACGTAAAATGTTTTCTTCTTTTTTGTCATCTTCTTCCTTCTTTCCCTTGAAAGCTGGTAACTTACCTCCTAAGAGTAACGCGTACCACTGTTTGAGAATCGCTGCTGTAGAGCTATTCTATTTACAGCATTGCGGCGTTGTTTCTACAGATATAGCGATGTTGTGATCCATACAATTAATTTCAATTATATCTTTCTCGTAGTTTTGTGAGTGTGAATAGGACATTGTGAAACACACAGGATCTCTGATGGCGCTTGACATAATTAATTCACATAAATATTTGCTACAGTAAATGTTATGTTTGTGTGAAATACCATACTGAAAGGTAAAGGGTTTCCATAATGTTATACATCAATTTCAACTGATATACAAAATATATTCTAATAGTGGTGAGCCAGCGTTTGTTTAGGTTTAGCTTGTTCATTTTCCTCAATTTAATTCATTTATTGAGGTTTTTGTATTTCAAACCTCGTTGTAATAATCACTAGAATCCTCTTTCATTAAGAACCACTGGAACACCAGTATTTCCTTTCAAATGCAGGAATTATGGGCTTTCCAAATGTCTGGATCTGATTTATTGCCATCAATTCTTTGGATCAAGACAAGTCTTTCCTTTTTCATGTAATGGTGATATGGTAAGTTATTGCAATTTGTGAACCTGCTCAGATATAACCACAAGACTCTGAGTGTGTGCATTACACAATGTACTGCACTATCTCTGCATGAATCATGAACTCATGAATAATACTGAAAAGGAAACATGTAATCAGTCAAGAATTCAAGAATACAAAATTATTACATGTTTGAAAAGCAGGATACATAATTGAATGATCTTAATGTACCACTAATTTGATTAAATAGGCTATAAGTGAAAGCTGAAGAAGAGAAAAAATAATTAAGAATGCCAGTTCACTTCTATTGAAAGATTTATTTGTGTTTATTAGTCAGTATTTTACTAAGAATTAAGTTATATAATGATTTTCATGTGATATAAAATTATTACTCGAAATGGGTTAGTATCAATTTATTAATTATATTCTTATGTTCGAACAAAGAGCACAATGTTAATAAAAGTTACATATATTCAGAACTAGCGTGTGCCCGATAATTACTTCAAAAATTAAAAATTAAGAGCATAATAGTTAAATCATTATATTTATTAACACCAAAATCACGTGGACTACATACCACGATTAGATAGCGTCGCCTGGTAAAAGCGACCTCAGATTCGAGTTCCCTGGCCCAGAAAACCCCTGCATAGTGAGTTTCGTCCAAGTCGAACAATGTTTGACCATATTTAGGCCTATATTGAATATCCCTCTTCCGTGTAGGTTGAAAATTTCATACGTTTGTGGGACTTGATATTCTAAACAAATGAATCGTCAAGGATGGACCTACAAAATCAAGCGATCGCCCGCGATAATTATTTCAGAAATTAAAAATTAAGAGCATAATAGTTAAATCATTATATTTATTAACACCTAAATCACGTGAATTACATACCACGATTAGATAGCGTCGCCTGGTAAAAGCGACCTCAGATTCGAGGTACTTGGCCCAGAAAACACCTGTATAGTGAGTTTCGTTCAAATCGAACAACGTTTGACCATATTTAGGCCTATATTGATTATCCCTCTTATTATTATAATAATAATAATAATAATAATAATAATAATAATAATAATACTAATAATAATAAAATCAGGTAAACTGATATAACAAAGTGCCAGTATGTTTTGTTTAATCAGTTATGATATGCAGAATATAAAAAAAAAGTCAAATTGGCCGGTTTCGGGATTTGAGCCATGGAACTCCAGAATGTGACGCCAAGACGTTACCATCTCAGCCACCTGGGTCAGTTATGGGATAAGCGCATTTAAAGCAATAGTGTTGTCATAGCTAACTGTATTTTAATTGCCAAAGCCTTACAAATCACAGTAAAACAAAAGGTTATGTTGTCAAGATAACTGATTTTCATTTTTTCAAATAAATTCTTTCGAATACGTATATTACCATAAAATAGGCACTAAATTGAGCATAACTCCGAAACAGGTCAACCGATTTTATCCAGTATCAATAGACGTCTTCCCATGGGCATTATAAATGTGTATACCAAGTTTCATAAAAATCAGGTAAAGTGTATTTGAGTTACCGCGTCTTTAAAATAGACACTAAATTGGGTTTTACTACGGTATCGGTCTACCGATTTGGTCCAATATCAGTAGACTTCTTCCCATGTACATTATAAATGGGTATACACAGTTTCAAGAAAATCCAATAAAGCATATTTGAGTTATCGCGACTTGTTATATATTAACATAAAATGCACTAAATTGGGCATTATTCTGGTACTGGCCAACCGATTTGGTCGAATATCAATAGACGTCTTTCCATGGATATTGTACGAAATTTCATAAAAATCCGAAAAAGCGTATTCGAATTATTGCACCTTTAAAATATACACTAAATTTGGTTTTACTCCGGTACCGGTCAACAGATTATGTTCAAATTCAATAGGGCACTTTTCATGGGCGTCATAAATGGGTATACCAAGTTTCGTGGCAATCGGATACAGCGTATTTGAGCTATGGCGCCTTTCTAATATAATCTATTAAAATAGGCACTAAATTGGGCATTACTCCGGTACCGGTGAACCGATTTGGTTCAATATCAATAGGGTTCTTCCCATGGACATTATAAATGTGTTTTCAAAGTTTCATGAAAATCCAAAAAAGCATATTTGAGTTATGGTGCGTACAGACACACGGACAGACAGACGGACAGACAGACGGACGGACAGACATTTTTTTCGTCCACCACACAATCTCATAAAGTACCATACTGGCACTTAATAATAATCCTCTTCGGTGTTGGTTGAAAATTACATATATCTGCGTGCCTTGACATGATAAACAAATGAGTCGACCAGCGTGAGCTACAACATTCAAGCGATCGTAATGGTTTTATGACAAAAATAGCCAAAGCCTACTGTAATTGATTTGACATTGAAATGTGTAACTGAAAATTGATGCTTCGAAAACGCTAAAATACACGTTTTCTGCCCGTTTTTCATTCATAACTCAATAACGAAAGCAAAAACTAAAAATTTAATATGCCGAAAACCTTCCCGGGAATGTACTGAACAACTTCCCAAAGTTTCATGGCGATTGGATGAATGGTGTAGTAATGCATAAAGGACACACACACACAGACACACAGACACACATACATTCATTTTTATATATATAGATAAGTAAACTTTGTGTTGTCAATATTTAAATTTAAAGATTTTTGATTTAACTAAAATGATTAATTATTAATATATCAGTACTCTGCTAAATTGTGGCATAAGATATGTAGCAGCTACTTCAGATATAATCAATTATAGGATACATAATATTTATAATGTAACTTTTGTATAGATTATACTGCAGAGTTTCAATTGAGCCTTTATGAATTTTCTGCCTAATTATTATTATTATTATTATTATTATTATTATTATGATAATGTTTTTAATTTCGTACAGTTGAAGGTCTAAATTTCCGCAATGTGCCTTGAGCATCAAACTCTGAGCTTTAAACAATCCATTTATCTGGAGTGACAGAAAGGTTACACATGGCCTGATTTTCCATATTAACACTAAAGCCTGATTTGTGTCCCATTCGTAGCGAATATGAAACCAACGTTTCTCTTTCCATTGATTGGCTGCGATGTGAGCCTCGTCACGGTCAAACAGGAATTCTAAAGTGATAGGGAAAAGGCGAATAAGTTAAAATACCAAAGTTTTAGGAGAGACAAAAGCAATTTATTTCCACAGCACTGTTACAATATTTAGTTCAGTCCACCAGATATTTTTTACACAGTATCTTATACTATGTAAAATTATCTACAGTGAATAGGCCTAGTATAAGATACTGTGTAAAATATGGGTGGGCTGATCTAAACAGCTGGGAAATCAACTGATTTTTGTCTTTCCTGAAACTCTGGTATTTTCATTTATTCTCTTTTTCCCTATCACTCAAGAATTTATCTCTGGACACTCCGTAAACAACAGTGGTTGGCACCGTGAATGAAAATATGATCTGGTCCCTCCGTTGAAAAATTCTCTTAAGGAACATTCAACTTAATAACCATTAATAACCACTGGATATTTAAGAGTTTTAAGAAAGCAGGAAAATAATTTAATGTTCCGATTTTTATAATTCCATTGTAATTTCTCCATTATGGATTAACTTCCTGAGTGTAGATGTAAAGCATTATGCCTGTTGTCGAACCAAGAGCTAAGCTAAGTTAGTTTAGCTTATCTCACATACAGTGAGGGATTTCATAAGTAGTTGTGCCGACAAAACTACATATGAAATCAGGCACTACTATACACCGTGTTTCAAAATGAATATCGGGGTTTTAAGGCTTTGTAGAATTTAGTACATTTAACATACAATTATAAATAATGCCTCAAATGAAAGAGCAACTCAAACAGTTTTGTTGGTACTCCTTTGCGCATGCACTGTTTCCTCCGCATCCCATTAGAAAGCGCTAGTAGCAAAGATGGCGACTATTGAGCAGAAAGTTTTTTCTGTGTTACAGTATGCAAAGGCGGAATCTGTAGCAACAGTGCAACGTGCTTTCCGTATTTCCTTCTTTTTCCTTGAAGCAAGTGTAATTGGTAATTGTTATCTTAATGCGCTACAACTAGGGCTCTTTCCTCAATTGGAAGAAGCTGAACCAGAGAACTTTATTTGGCAACAAGATGGTGCACCACCTCACTGGCATCACTCAGTTAGCGAATGGTTAAACGATGTTGTCCCGACCGCTGGATTGGCCGCAAGGGGCCCAATGGCAGAGCTTTTTTCGTAAGGCCTCCACGTTCACCTGATTTGACGCCATGTGATTTTTACCTTCGGGGATTCATAAAGGATCAAGTGTATGTGCCGCCACTACCAACTGACCCACCGGATTTAAGACACAGGATTGAAGCAGTTGATGCAACAATTACTCCAGACACACAGATCAAGGTTTGGGAAGAACTCTCCTATCGATCTGTGCCGTGTAACGAATGGTGCTCACATTGAACACTTGTAGGAAAAACTGTTTGAGTTGCTCTTTCTTTTGATGTATTATTTATAATTGTATGTTAAATGTACTTAATTCTACAAAGCTTTAAAACCCCGATATTCATTTTGAAACACCCTGTATATGAAATCCCTCACTGCATGTGAGCTAAGCTAAGCTAAGTTTGCTTTATGAGCTAAGGTAAGATAAATTAGCTTAGCTCTTGGTCGACAACCGGCATTAGCCACGTGTTGAATTATACCAACTCCACTTCTCATGCCAGTTTAATGACCTGTTCATTCCATTAGAAGGTTCGCCTGAAATATCGTAATACTAACACCACCATTAAAAGTTTTATAACACATAAATACCCGATACCACGCAAATGAAAGGAGAAAATTCTTTTAACTCGGAAAAACGATACGTTATTGATTATCAGTTAAATTCATATTAGCTGTATATTGCATATTCATATGAAACATTTGATTTAATCAAAACTAAGTGTTGTACACTCTGGAAAACATTCCACGTGGACGGATGCAAATTGCATCACATTACATCCTCCAAATATTTAATGGATAACAAGTATTTCCCCCCAAAAAGTACCTTGTGTATTAAATGTACAGTTAATTATTTTTAAAATCTCTATTGTGGAAATCTTGATTTCAAGAAAAGAACTTATTAACCAATTACGATTCACTTCCCACACAGGCGGCTGCATTGCGGAATATGCACCTTCAGTTTTTTATCTCAGTTAAAATTGTTTGATTTTTTAGATTGAGCCAAATATTTTTAATTAAATTCTGGGAGACATAAAATATTTAATAATTATTGTGTCTGTTATTAAGGTACTAACAACATTTTCATTTCAAATACGAGAAGTTTCACTTCACATTAACTTTCAATTGATTTTTAACAAAGTCTTTGTCTTATTAAAAGAAAGGGCACTACGATATACGTGATAATTAAAGCCCGGATTTTCATGCACTATCAAACTTAAAAACATGCATGCATTCATGCACTATCGTATCTCCAACTATGCGCAATGAAGGGCGAAACATGCACTATCAAAAATCCGCACTGTACTGCAATATATTTCAATTTCTCTTAAAACAATATACAACGACTTTTTTCCAAATTCTCCTCACTTAAACTCGTGCGTTTATCAGTTAGACGCCGAAAAGTATCTTTCTACTTCACAAGAAGTAACAGGTGCATATAAAGGGAAGAAATTTGACTGAGGGTGAGACCGAATTCCATGTCTTTTACATTTTTTCCACATAATAGTCTTTCACTGTTTTCAGAAGTTTAAGATCAGGATTTGAACTAAGTAGCTTCTTAAGTTTTTCCCTACTTAACTCTCACACCCATTTCTCCACAACACGATTCTAAAGATAATTATTCAACGTCTTCAACAATGGCTAGTGACTGACAAATTCAAGCAGAGAACATTCTGTTTTAGCAGTTTTCTTCCAATGGAAGGTGGTGGGGGTAAGAGAGTCTGCAGTTTCTTTTGTACTACTGTTTATTTAGGGTAAACAGTAGTTTGCACTCTCAAATTCATGCAAGTGGCAGACTCTGTTGCCAAGTCAATCAAATAACAATGGTAATACAATACAACATTTTTTACGTTTCTTTGAAAAGCCGAGATTTTAGGGAGGCACATTCATAATATGAACGGTTATGCATGGTAACTTGATATTATGCACTAAAACCAGATAATGAGGGTTTATATGCATTAAAACGTCTGAATATGCTATATTAAACCAAAAAAATCCAAAACATGCATTATGCATGAATTTTGCCATAAAAAGGCTGAAATATGCAAACATGCACGGAAAAAAGATGGTTATTTGGAATCCATAAGTCATGTAATGAGTGACTACAAAGTTTGAGAAGTCTAACCAAAGATATAAAAACATGCATTTGCATGGAAATCCGGGCTCTAGTGATAATATTGTGACAAAGCCAGAAAAGCCTAGAAACTAATAGAAGGAGGAGTAAGCCAGAAAGAACTAGAACGACGGAGTCTAGAGAGATCGCGCTCCCCTGGTGGATGGGCGGCAGACGAGCGCCAGTGGGCGAGACAGCAGCACGGCTATTGGAGCCGCGCGCCGACGGGTGCGGCCTACTCCCTGGCACGGCGCGGTGAGTGACGGTGCGCGCTCGTGGGAGGGGCCAGAGGTGGAGCCACGCGCTACGGGCTGTGACGGCGCCCCGCGCGGACATTCTAGACCATGCGCGGGCGGGGCTCTGGAATATTCGGCTCTGGAACTTTCTTTAAGGCTATATAAGGAGTGCGAGCAGCCGAGCCGAGCAGTTGAGTTCAGTGTGGATAGTCAGTACATCAGAGGAGAGACAGTCCGTGAAGAGTCGGAGGGTCAACGAGGGAACAGTCAGAAAGGCAGTCCGTGAGTAGCGGCGAGCGTCAGCGTCAGAGGGTGAGCTGGACGGAGAGGACTGATCAGCGCGGCCTCAAGTGAGTGTGTCTTGGGAAGCTGAGGAGCCAGTGACCGGTGGGACCCGAGAGCGGAAGAGCTAGTCAACGGGGAACTAGTGACCGGTGGGAAGGGTGAACGGAAGAGCTGGTGAGCTGATCTGGGCTGAGGCAGTGCCGTCCCGGGGAACTCTGCACGACGGGTGGATCGTACAGCGGCAGCGAGGACTGTGGAGTTGACCGGCGCGACGTGGGATTATCTCGACTGGGAGTCCGCACAGTGTGTACGAATGGAACAGTGCTGTAATTAGGACTGAGCACCGTGAGAGTGAGCACTGAACAGGACAGTAACCTGGTGAATAGTCTGGAGTTTCTGGCTGTATTGACAATTGTTGTAGGAAATAAAGAAACCTCCATCCTTCAATTATAAACTCGGTGTTCTGATTTTGAACCCCGACGAGCCCTTGTTACAATATTATTTCCCGAGAGAAGGCAGAGTGACAGGTCCAACTCTTCAACAAGCCTCGAAAGGTGATATTTCGACGTAGAATAATTTGAGAATAATTGTTTTACGCAATATTATATTTCATCAAACATAAGTGACGTTACTTGCATGGAGTCGAGTTTCAGTGGTAGACCGGTCGATATCGTTTGCAGAAGAGTTGGATTTTGTGGATGTGAAATTTCAATCCAGCTAACGACTATGCAATGGATAGAATATAATAACCGTGGTTAATAGCAATAACCATTCAGAACCGCACTATATTGCCTGCCTTCCGAAACTAATCCTTTGATCACCACGGCGGGGTTTTCGTGCTGTTTCATTACTTCAGTCTATAAATAACCTAGTTTGCCGAGTGGAATTTCCCATTTGGTCTATCTGCAGGTCTACTGGGCTAAAATTCACTTTCGAAATTCAGCCAGAAGATTTAGAAATAAGCTGGAGAAAAATATTGCCTTCGCAACTGTTAATAATTTGAAAACCGTAAAATTTCAAAAACCAGAAATCATAACCTGACCTTGTTATGCAAATAAATAAAAAGGATATATTTCGCTTGAAGGTTCATCACGACATGATGTGTTACACAGAGATTTTTCTTACGATGTGCCGCGCGAGGCCTGGAAGGAAGTAGGAAGAAAATCATGGGCCGGCCGGCTGGTGCTCTCCGCGGCACATCGCAAAAATAATGTCTCCGAATACTGAACTTTATACAGAATAAACACTTTATTGTTTTACACAATATGCATTCTACCAATACACTTCATCATGACATAACGCAATGGAAATGCAAGCACAGATATTCCGGTAGCAAACTTCACTTGTCAAAGTCTTGAATGATTTGAAACTACTGGGCAATCTGATTCCACTGATTACAATTGAAGGGCCCAGAACCATATTGGGCCAAGTGCCGTTGAGATCAAGAAAATTAAACATAAATGAAGACAGTACAGTATAGTTTACAAGACAGTTGTCAGCGTGTCAAAGAAAATATGTTGTTTGAATTAAGGTTTTATTGCATTTTATATAGCGATGTTTCACGGAAAAATCTACATTTTACCCAATTACCTCTATCACTCTATTTTTCCTCTTTTACTACACTTTTTCCTATCGTTTTCCCATTTGTAATCGCAACAATCAATACTGTAATCCACCACACCATCTTACCTTATTAGTCACGTGATATCATTTGCTGTATGGATGGCTACGCTAGTTTTAGTTAGGCTCTATAAAACTTTTTCTGAGGTCATCAGGAAGAATGGATCAAGTGCATAGAGAAGCAAGGCGACCATGTTGAAAAATGAAGTGAAAATTTTGTACTGTTGTTGGGATGAATTTTAAAAAGAGAGTGCGGATACTTATTGACTTACCCTCGTACATGAGATAGAGATATGCACAGGGTGTCCACAAACTCCTGCTACTATTACAATAGAGAATATCTCGTCAACTGTATGAGATAGAGATATGCGGTTTTAGGCAATGTGTTTTTTGCACGACGTAACTAATTAGTGGTACTGACGAATATACTTGCCGTGGATCGTAATTTCACATTCCCGCACGCAATCTTGCTGCTATGGAAACAAAAGAACTCTTCGTGCGGTAAAATTACGAAAAGCACAAGTGCCGTAAGTAAAATCATAATACAAGCCTTTATGGAACCAAGGCCCCCAGGACAAATATTCAGTCCCCATAACAACCAACACATGCGAATCATTTTCTGAAATAAACATCTATCTTCTATAATGTACATACAGTCGGTCAAATAAAAAAACGTCGGGACTCGTATGCAGTTAAAATTGAAGGTTTAACGCATTAGCTCACAAGTTTCCGAAACAAAATATAAAATACAGGTTATTCTCCTAACACATGAGGCCATGCGACAGGAGGGAAAAAATGAACGAGGGGAAAAATGAACAACGCGGATAGTGCAACACACGATATTCAACTTAATGTATTGTAATAATTCATTTTTCTTTGTGTCATCGCACCACATAGGCCTACAAATGCTAGCTTGAAAGAAAGTGTATTTAGGGCTGTAATTGACCTGCTTTTTTCGGCCTCTGAAGCAGCGAGAAGGTTCCATATTTCTTAAAGAGCGGCTCAGAGGTGGGTACTTCACTATAATGCGACCGGAAGTTTTCATAGGAAACGTGGATCTGACCGGCCGCGTATTTCGATGCTAGATTGGTTGCAGAAGTTGAACGTAAGTTATTGATTTTGCACTACAAGTACCGGTATTATCAAATAAAATCTTTAAAAAATGCTCCTTGAATAAACATATTCCTCGCAAATTTATTAATTATTATAAGAACTTCCATGCATGAATATGGCGGACGTGAGGCATATAGCCACAGCCTTCTATACATGTTTGTTTTGGAACAAAACTGACTAAATAATCATGAAAATACATTGACAGACAAGAGGCAGGTGTGAACCTAACCTTATGTCTTCCTGTACATGCGCATATGCTCGTTCGTGGTACTTAATCAAATAACGCCCGACGTTTTTTATTTGACCAACTGTACATACATAATATTTTCAGCTAATATCTCAACTAATATAATTAAATTCCCTGTTCTTGCTAAACTTCGATAAGGATAGTTGGAGTTGTGCAAACAGTTGATTGTGGCAAATAGAGCTCCTCGTGTGGAAGTCGCGTGAATCTAAAAGAAAACTTTGGCAGACATGTTGTCTCTAACTCATACAGTTTATGAATTATTCTTCATTATAATGGTATCAGAACTTTGTAGACACGATGTATATATGAGCCCCCTAGAATCATAACTCACAATAAAAAATTAAAAAATTATAAATGAGGTCTCTCTTATGGCATCTCATGCAAGGAATTCATATTTGAGTTTAGTTTGTTTATAACATCCTACAAAAAAAAGGACCCAAAAGAGAGGGTTGGAGTTCCACCTTCATTTCCAATCAGAGATGAGCAACAGCCTGCCATCTTTAATGTTTTGTAAGTTACGAGAGGAAAGAAGTTTTAAGACATGCTGTGTGGTTAATGATATCAGTATTTGAAGTATGGTTTATTCCAATTTCATTGATATTTATTACCAGTTGAACTCAAAAAGCTCATCTGAAGGAAAATACGTATCTTAAATATCTATTTTAAAATCTTATCTTTTGTGCGTACCGGTTGTCGATGTGAAATTGTTTTCCTAACACTTTGATATTACATTACATGACAATTCAGTAAAGAAAACACAAATAGGCAATAAATGACTGAATTTAATAAAAATAAAATCATTTAAACTGATGTAACAAAGTGCCAGAATGCTTTTGCTGAATCAATTATAATTATGATATGCAGAAAATAATTGTTTTTAATCGAATTAAAATCGTCCAGCATTAACAGATTTGTGATATCTTGACAATCGCACACTCACATAAAAATAAAAAAAAAAAAAAAAAAAATTATAAAAAAAATCCATGTCAAATTGGCCGGCTCCGGAATTTGAACCACGAACCTCCAGAATACGAGTCCAAGAAATTACCATTCGGCTAAATCGCTCATTTCTACGTTCTAGTTTGTGAAGGAATAGTGTTATTTCTCAAAGTTAAATGTATTGCAGCTTGAAATTCTTAAAATATGTCAATAATATATCTTCTGTATATAACAGTATTCATGTAGTACAAAATTTCAACTTGATGAACGAAGTAAAAAAATATCTGACTGCATTGGAGTCAAAGCCCTCAATGATTAGAAATGCGGCATTGTAGTATAGACATGATTTCAAAAAATGTGATTTTTAATTCGTCCTTACTGTGGTACCGTTTAACCGATTTGGTCCAAAATAAATAGGCTTCTTGCCATGGACGTTATAAATGCGTATACCAAGTTTCATTAAAATCCGATAAAGCGTATTTAAGTTATCGCGCGTACAGACACACGGACGGACAGACATTTTCCCGTCCCCCTCACAATCTCATAAAGTACCATAGTGGCACTTAATAAAAAAGAGGAAGCATATTTCGGATAAAAAAAGCTTATTTTAAACACTACAGAATATGTTTTCTCTCTCTTGTCACTGTGCTCTGTAGAAGGTCTAATTATTTCAAAGGAAACGTAAGTTTGTGGCTTTTCCATGTAATTGACAGCTGTTTGAATAATCGAAAGCTATGCTGACGTCACATTCTGGCATTCATCTCAATAACTTGGTACAATTTCTGGCATCGCATCACGTCGCACTCTGCATCACCAGTTCATTACAGTGCGAACGAATGCATTCTGTAATACGAGAAAATGTTTTTGTAAAAGCTTCGTAAGTGTAAGTAATAAATTGTTTTCACAAGAGACTGTTGTGTTAAGATTTTAGTAAACAAATCTTTTTATTGTCAATTTAAAATTCCTCTTCAATCATAAGTATTATAGCTGTGCAGTAAATGAGACTGGAATAAATATGAAACATAGGCTATTATGTGTTTTGTGATTTCGTTTATGATTTTCTGCACGACTTAGCTAATTAGTGGTACTTACGAATGTTGTTGCCGTGGATCGTAAGTTGACATTCCCACACGCAATCTTGTTGCTATGTGCGGTAAGAGTTACAGTGCTGTTATGAATTTACTTACGCCACACCTCATAATAAGCCATTATGGACAGGGCCCCCCCAGGACAAATATTCGGTTGGCATAACAACAAACACATGCGAATCACTTTCTGAAATAACATCAATCTTCAAGAATGTAGGCTATATACATAATATTTTCAGGTAATATCACAATCAATATAAATAAATTGATATAAATTATCATCGTGCAAAAAATAGCATGCAATACTCGTGCCGTAAGCGCATAACGGATCTCGAAAATTGAAATAACTCGGCGCGAGCGCCTGGATCATTCAAACTATTTCCTCGATCCGTATGCATCGCTTACGGCACTTGTTCCGCAATATACTATATAAAATAATCAAGCTGGAGAACTCCGCAGAATTGCAACGGCGCCCTGCCAGAGTGGCAAGGACCTCCCTCATGCCTATAAGAGCAAGTGTAAGACACACTCACTTCGGCGGATTTATGTGATCCATGTAACAATCTTTCCATTTAATTTGGACGAAAATTGACAACTTTATTTTTAAAAAGGGGGGGAGGTTAAAGGTTGGGGATAAAAATGTGAGAATGATACTCACTTGGGAGAAGAATATGCCAGAATGGAACTTTATAAGATCGTGTGCGGGACGGGAAAATGTCTCTCCATCTGTCCATCTGTGTGTCGATTACGCTTTATCGGATTTTTATGAAACTTAGTGTACGCGTTTATAACATTCACGAGAAACGGCCTGTTGATATTGATCGAAATCGGTTTACCGGCACCGGATTAATGCTCAATTTAGAGCCAATTTTATGGTAGTAGGCCTATATTAGAAAAAAATTATCAAATGCAAATCAGTTCTTATGACAACATATTGTTTTACAGTATTCATACGCGGTTTTGGAAGTTGCAATACAGTTAGCTTTGACAAATAACACTACCCAAATCTTCCTCCGCATATCCTTTAGACCTTAGTTCTTTCATAAGCCCTACATAATGAATCGATCTGGAGCTTAACTCAGCGATAGATTACAAAAATAACTTCAATAACTTATTTTCTGCATATCAAAATTGCAATTATCACTGATGAAACAAAATAATTCTGGCACTTTTTACATGACTTTATTTAAGTGCGGTTGGCATGGATACCGCCTAACTGCATTTTGATTACAGTATACGATTCCCCAGAGATAAGCAGGTGAAATTGAACAATACCATAATTACCATGAATACGCCTCATTTCAAACTTTTCATGAAAAAGATTTGGGTTTATTAGCTCTTAATTATGTTTTAGCGTGATTCACACGGTTTAGTTCTGGGGAGTTCTTTGCCTGTGAAGAAGTTATTGCCTGTAACCATGCAGCCAGCCATACACATCAATTCGTTTTATTGAAATTGACAAATGCACTTTGCTAGCAACCATTGTGTACAGCGAAGAATCGATCCCAAGCCTTAAACGCAATAAACACCCTACAACTCAAATTAGGACAGAAATTTGATTGCACAGTAAAATTATAATATGAATTCACTGGGATTTTCACACTCTACATAATTAAGTGATACATATACAAGATTAAAAACAACACACTCGTAATTCCAGGTTGTAAAATTCATTAACACAAATTGAAATCATTTCATTGCAATATTATGAAGAGTTTATGTGTCTATATAGGCTATTTGTTTTGTGCAAGTACTATTTTTTAAACAGACAAAGGGCTCTACTAGATTTGCAGCTTTATATGGAAACTGCTTTATATGGAGCTGAGGAAAATGGACAGGAAATATTTAAAAGATGTTTGAGATGTGGTGTTGGTGGAAGAAGAACTTGGTACGGTTTTGTTTCAGTTTCTCTGTCCGCTTCACATTCCACACCTGAGTGGTTACAGGAAAAAAACTTAATGTATATGTTTTCATTACTTTCACGTATAACTAAACTAATCATGGCTACCACAGTTCTAAGAAGTCTGGAGCCGTGTCAATCAAATTGAAAGGGATAGAAAAGCAAACTGGGTAGAACACATCTCGAGACGCAAATGACTTCTGCTGGATGCCATTAAGTGCCAAGAAAACTTGCTAGAAGAATAATCGAACTACCAGATTCCTCAAAAATAAAAATAAGCCATGTAGGGTTGAAATTAGAATAAGAGAGCGGAATTTGACCATGGAGTTGTAAACCTACCGTAATAATAATAATAATAATAATAATAATAATAATAATTAGTCGAGCTACTGGAGGAAGCCAAGCCAAAAAATATCAGCAAAGATTACACAAGCCATTCGGGAAACCGAATCACTACCTGAAGACCGGAAGTGCACAGGACCTTTTTTTTTTTTTTCTTTCTTTTTTTTTTTTTTTTTTTTTTGTTTTTGTTTTTGTTTTTGTTTTTGTTTTTGTTTTTGATATGTTCCTGTATGTTCCTATGTGTATAGTAACAGTAATACAATGTCTTCAATTATGTATTTTTCCTGTACCCATTTTTACTTGTAATATGAATGATTGTGTTGAGCTCTTTATTGTACTGTCGTTTGTTCATTGGAACATTAAGCATCATGTATTAGGATAAATGTGATGGGTGGGTTGAATTATTTTTATTACTGTTATATTCCTATGTTTAATAATAATACAATATTCCCTCAAATTATCTAGTTTGTCAACGTGATATTATCACCCTAGGTTTTCATGAGATTGACAGCAAAATAAACTTCATTGATCTGACATTACAAGAAGTATCAATAAAGTCATATTGTTTAACATCAACTTATATCGACACAGTAATAAAAATAATTCAACCCACACATCACATTTATCCTAATACATGATGCTTAATGTTCCAATGAACAAACGACAGTACAATAAAGAGCTCAACACAATCATTCATATTACAAGTAAAAATGGGTACAGGAAAAATACAATTTTAAATTTATTGAAAGAACCAAAAATAGCTTTACACAAAAAGCAAAATAAAATTAGTCGACTGACCCCAATAAGATAAGAAAACCATAACAACAACAAATACGCAACTTTCAATTACACTAAGGTACATCAGGTAACAAAAATACTAAAACAAAACTACTTCCAAATAACCAATAAAGATAACAATAATTTAAATAATAAATTATACAACAAATATTATGACAAAACAGAAAAAAATTGACGAAAGTGTCTACAGTGCGTTAATTACAATAATATATATATAGGTCAAACCGGTAGAAAATTCAAACAGAGATTTCATGGACGTCCTCTTCATTATGGACATATTAAATAAAAATTGGGACATGCAAAAGACCTATTGAACGAAAAACTTCACTTTAATTTCCCGATCCTTAAATAACTCTAGTTGTATTATACTTATTCATTGAGACTCAAATTCTATGGGCATATATTTAGAATGGATGAGAAGAGACTAACAAGAAAGATTTTTAAAATAATTACTTGATAGTAGACCTAAAGTGTCTCACAAATGGTTCAGGGAGGTGAGAAAGGATCTCAAGCTGGTTGGACTAAATTCAGAAGACATCCCGAACCGAAAAACGTTTAGGTCAGAGATCGACAAATTTCAAGGATTTCACGACGGACCAAAACTGAACAGTGGATGGACAGAAGAAAGAATGCAAAGATTTTGGGCCCCTAAGAAGGCTTCCGGAAACGAGTAACTGTCGTCTAACGAGGTCTCTAATGGCTTAAACGAATATAATAATAATATTTAGTGTGAATTTTTACGAGATCTTGAATTAATTTGTACATAGTTTTACGTTCCCTTGATAATTCAATCTTTATATACTTATTGATATCAATCCCCGCAGAGATAGGAAAACTTTAATTTGGTACCTTCCTGTCGTTGTGTAATTCAAACTCGCTTCGCCCCCAAACCCCCGCTGAGGTTCTCGGCAAAGGGTTTTAAAAGATCTATGGGAGATAGAGTGCGTGTATTTACTGTATTGGTAGAGCCCTATGTGAACTCTGTTTGATTATACCGTTGCCATGGAAACCGAGCCACTTTTCGGGGGGTTTTTGGCCTAAAAATTAAAAAAAAAAGTTTTTGGAATTTCCTGTTGATTACAACCAAAAAGCTATATATGTACTAAATTTCAAGTTTCTACCTCATCTGGAAGTGGGCATGCATTAATGTCAGTGAGTCAGTCAGTCAGTCAGCCATGTGGCTTTATACTATAGGGATTGTATTTAATACATTCATATTTATTCTATGCCTTGTTCGGATACAAGTAATACCATAGACAAGGTGTTATACGTCAAGTATATGCCACTGGCTTCATGCAGCTTATGTATTTTTCCCCTGTTAGCTTGCGACTTATTCCCATCTAATGACGCGTGTTTTATGAAATCTGTCTTTAATATTAGCATTTGAGATCTTATTCACTAAACGTGATGGAGGCAGAAAAATCCTTCTCACACCATTAGTTTCCAATTCTGTAGCCTTCATGTGAATTTCAATATAACGGAACCTGTCACATTTGGAATGGATGTAGGCCCACACATTCTCTTTATCACAGACACCAGAAGAATCTCATTAAAATTCAAGAAGCGATCGTGTCAAAGACAAAGCAATATTCAGAGAGGAAATGGGTTATGCTTCGAGTTATGGATTTCTGGGGATGAGCTTTGTGAATATCTGATGGACCACTGAGAATCTCTTTGTATATCTGAAAGCTGTTGCTATGGAAAGGGCCAGATCATTCCTAATGAGCTAACTGCTGGATATGGTCGCTTATTTTTCGAAAAGAACATAATCTGAGTGTATTCGAAAAGAGGGTGTTTAGCAAAATATTTGGGCCTAATAGAAATGAAAATGGGGACTGGAGAAAACTACATAATGACAAGTACTCTTCATCAGATATAGTAATGGTAATTAAATAATGAATGAAATGGGCTGGACATGTTGCATGTATGGAGGAAGAAAGACATATCTCAAAAGTACTGACTGGGAGACCCGGAGGGAAAAGACCACTTGGAAGACCTAGATGTAAGTGGGAGGTGAATATTTCGATAGATTAAAGGGAAGTAGGAATTGCGAGGGATGATTGGATAGAGTTAGCACAGAATTGGGTTGAATGACGGGAAATGAACCTCCGGGTATCATCAAATATATAATTTTCCTCTGTGTTCAGTACAGAAGTCATAGGATATGAGTACAATGAACAATTCAGAGTAACTTTTAATAACGCATTCTTACTTAATGTGTTACAAAAGGAATCATTCGTTGTCACCAAAGCAGTGACTACCCCTGTTCACTAGTTCGGGATTGGAGGCTTTAGGCTATATATCCCAGTTCAGTGTTAAAGGCTAGTTTACACGATGCCACTAGGTTTCGTATCTACTTTCATGAAAGTGATTGCAACCGCCCGTTTCATCTTATTTCTGAAGTTCAAATTGCTGAAATCCCACATAACATTTGAAACAAGTATGAATCCATGCATTTCACAATTTCCTCACTTCCCACTTCATTTTACAAAACGCGAACAAGCTGAATAAGCCTATAATTACAAAATTACTAATTATATTTTCGTGAAAAGTTGGAATCAGCCGAAACTGCGTAATGTAGCCTACTGGTGACAATGAGTTACGACATCTCGCGCATTCAAATAAAAAAGTTGCGAAAATAAGTTACGAAACCTGATTTCGTCGCTTTTAGCCTTAGAGGTTAGTTTACACTGATTCCAACTTTTCACGAAACTGTAATAGTATTTTTGATATTTTACGCACATTTAGCTTGTTCGCGTTTTGTAAAACAAAGTGGGGAAGGGAGAAAATTGTGAAGTGCCTGGATTCAAACGTGTATGAGGGATTTCAACAACTTGAACTTCAGAAATAAGATGAAACGTGCGGTTGCATTGGAATTATTTTAAAGAAAATCACTTTCATGAAGGGAGATACGAAACCTAGTGTCATCGTGTAAACTAGCCCTGATTGAACTCTATACATTATGGACTTTCAAAACGAACAGAAAACAATCATTCTATCCTCTTCTCTTTTGAGATTTGCCGTAAGAAGTATTTTAAGAAACAATAAATTTTATCCCGGTAGAAATTGTCTATTTACCCGGTAAGCTACCGTCTTAATTACGGGTCTTTTACGAAATGGGCCACTGGGATCTAGCAAAAAGTCAAGAGCAAAGCATTAGCACTCCATAACTACTCCTGATTGTCCCATTCTGACAGATACCTCATGGACGATCATTCTCCTGCTTTGCTCACTTCTTCCCAGAAGATGGCAGCAGCCAAAAGCACAAACTTTAACACTTTCACCAGACTGGAGACCCAAGAGGCCTTGATATAAATTACATTACAATAAAAATCATAGTAGCAATGATAATCAGTCACAAGAGAGAGGTTCCATCTGGCGCTGTGAAATGAACTCTGGCTTAGCTCAGTTGGTAGAGCATTGGCACGGATATCCAAAGATCCTGGGTTCAAGTCCCAGTGTCAGAGGAATTTTTCTCCTATAATATTATCATGTAATGTCCAAGAGAGATAATCTGTGGTTATTAATGCATACGCATATATCTATCATAATAGCAATATTATCATATAATGAATGACTCTATAAATAATAATACAATATCATAAGTATGGTTATGCACCGTCGCAAAGTTTGTGGTGTTGGCTGTACTGAATCCAGCTGCAGACATTAATGTAACGTATTGCCTAACTCCGCTAATACATGGTTTTGCATTATCTGTGCCCATGGGGATAGAAACGTTATAGGTAATTTATTTGCCTTGACGTCGTTTCAATTTGCACAGCTGTTAACCAAACATTATTTCTCGTTAAATCCTGTCAAAGCCGAAAAGTTCGATTTTATGTTTCAAGTTATTATTATTTTTATAGATGCAATACATACACAACAAACATAAATGCATACATGCCGATAGACCTATATTAAAGTAGGTATATGAAATAAATCTATAAAAATGGCCTACTTAATTAATACAATTCCTTGTTTCACGAATCTGTAAGCTTATGTCATTTTCTGAAAACTGTTTGTATAACTTCTGCAATTTAAAGGACGATTCCATGATATTCTGCTTGGCTTTGATTTAATTTTAGAAGTTGTGGGGTAATTTACTAACATGTAACAGTGTCGATATTTAAACACAATGCACAACATTTTCATATGAATATCAAATTAACCAGAAAAATGAACTTGTACGTAAATATTTAGGCAACTGTTTTTTCATAGAATAAAGAGCATTTCTTAAATATTAATAAAGGATAGAGAATTGAAGGAAGACAATTTACAAAACACTACCTTAAAGGCCCGGAGTCGCCCGGGTTTTGTATTTTGTAATTTGAAATTAACTTATGGAGACTTTCAATTTTGAAACTCTAGGTCCTTATATCATATGTATGTATAATTTGAAATGAGGAAGAACGACATATCACACTCAAACTATTCCCTCAAAAAACGCTAGATATAGGCTAGCTTTTTATGGCTCATAGATGAAGTCGAATTTGCATTCCGTTGCTTCTACTAACCATGCCTGGGAGGGGTTGAAATAAGAAAGAAAAAGAAATTCCGGTTACAAAAGATTGTATTACTCTAATATTCAGTGACATAGCGACTATGACTTATGGAAAATAAACAAGTTCTACAAATCCGGCGTTTTGCCTTTGCGAACGAGGAAACCATGAAAAACCCAAGTCAATTTGGGCGGCCCTTTTCCCTGTTAGCCTATACCACCTCGCTGTAATTAGTTTTGGTATGTTCATTACCACTGAGCTAAACTGACTGTATTCCACAGCAATAGGCTTATAATAGGTTTTAGTTTTCACTCATATTTTAATTAAAATGTTCAGAAATTTCGTTTTTATGTTGATATCTATTAATTGTATAAAGAAATTTTTTAAACAAAAAAATGTTCATTTTAATCTTCACTACAAATTTACTCTGGTAGGTTTCCATGTATCGCCTACTGTAATGGAGATAATCTAGAAAAACTGAAAATGAATACGAGTCAAGTACCCTCTAAGTCATTTTTGCAGAAAAACGGATGTAGCCATTTTATTAGTCATTGATATGGATTTCCAGTTTTAAATTTTTATTAAAATAGTTAGTGACAATTTTTCAAAACTCAAAATTAAAAAAAAAAACTTTTAATGAAAATCAGTCACAAAACTAAAATTCTGGGCGGTTCGAAAAAATTCCGAAAAAACCCTTAATTAAAAAATGAAGTAAATACAATGAATCGTTTACCCGCTGTGCTTGTCCACAGACGCACAGACAGACGGACAGATGGACGGATAGACGGACAGATAGACGGACAGAAAGACGGACAGAAAGACGGACAGACAGACGGACAGACAGACGGACAGAAAGACGGACAGACAGACGGACCGACGGACAGACAGACGGACAGACAGACAGACGGACGGACAGACAGACAGACGGACGGACGGACGGACAGACAGACACACGGACAGACGGACTGACAGACAGACGGACTGACAGACGGACGGACAAACGGACGGACGGACGGACAGACGGACGGACGGACAGACAGACAGACGGACAGGCATCATTCCAAAAACCCCTTTTTTTGGTATCTTGATATCGTGAAACATGCTTTCCCGGTGTTACCTCGATTTCGATTTTCGTCACGATCACAATACTTTCTCTATACTACGTCTATGCCAGAAAGTAAAAATCAGATTTTTGAAAGACATTCATGAATAGAAAGCCACATTCGGAATACCTTCGTCAATATGTTTCAAAGTAATTTCCTTCTAACATGACAGATTCTAAAGAATAACGTGTCTAGTAATATTTCCAGTAAACTAAAGCATATTGCTGTCAGTATTGTTAGGTTATCTTTTAAATTTATATATTATGCCTATCCTCTATAGCAGAATTGATAGCAAACATGGTCTAATATACATTTAGCAGTGAGATATTTGCCGTATAATATGATTATAATGCTAATTTGTGAACAGATGTACGCGTATTTAACACAAATTGAAGAATAATTGTTGATAGAAACAATTATATTATTAAACACTGTAGGCTTTCACGGCCGGAGTCAATATTAAGCACTTCTTTCGGGCTTGTAGGCCGTGGTCTATTTGACATTTCTGTGCCAAACGTTTCGTCCGCGACTGCGGCGGACATCCTCAGTGGCGGTGGAGTCTCGGACGAAACGTTTGGCACAGAAATGTCAAATAGACCACGGCCTACAAGCCCGAAAGAAGTGCTTAATAATTATATTATTGTTATATTTCCTATTGGTTGCTCCTCTGACGCAGCGGACCCGGGTTCAAATCCTGGTCGGGACAAGTTACCGAGGTGAGGTCAGGTGTGTGAGGTGTGTGAATGGTGTGTCTCGTCCTATGTGTTGTTTCGGAGGTGGCCCTTTTTTTTTTTTTTTTTTTTTTTTTTTTGTGTGCCCTCCCTTACCCCCCGAGTGCCAAGCAATGAAGCCAGTACCTCGGGTCAAACCAAATTCTGGTAACCATTTGTGATTATGTCCCTATCGTGAGTGTGTTCCATCCTGAAGGGATGTGGTGGATCGTGACGTGTCCAAGCTGGTATCTTGATTCATTTTCAAGCTTTCATCAGCTAGGTGTTTGTGTGTGCGGTGTTACGGAGTGAGTAGTGTTCTTGATTGTTTAGAGTTTTGTGTTTGTGAGATTGTTGAGTTGTTTTGTACTGTTGATTGTTGTAATTATTGCATGCTTCTTTGTTATTTTGAGGGGTGGAACTAGGCCGGCATTTGCCTTACAGGCGAGGGAAAACCCCGGAGGTGGCCCTGGCATTGAGCTGATCACTCATCCGAGGAGGCCCTCCATGTCCTTGTCTTGTCAAAAAAAGTATGTATGTGGTCCAAAGATAATCGCTCTCCCGACCGGTCGCGGCTTGGGTCGCTTAAATGTCCCTCAAATGGAGAAGAGGTGAAACTCGGGTAAAAATAGATAGATATTTCCTATTGATGCAAATTGATAGGGCCTAAGTTCTTTTTCTCGTAACTGCAAATCTATTTAATTCATACTATGAAGGTCATGTCTTTATCGTGTTTATGGAAGTGCTAATGAAATTTCGATAAGGATTGAGCGAAACAGTGTTATTGGCCCAAAGCGAGAGAATTGCTTACATGTTAAATTGTGAAAGAAAAGCAGTATACAGACTATGTGTGGTACTGCAGGTTCTGAGGTTTGCATAATCACCGGGTCACTTCGCTGCAATAACAGTTGTAATATCCTCTCTCCAACTGACCCATTAAGTTGTAAAATAATCCAATGTTACAGTGATACATCATGAAGGTGAGATTATTCTATAGTAATTTTATCCTGATATAATGTTAATAGTCCAGTCAACGAAGGTTTTGTGGAGGACATGGAAGAGGGAGAATTTTTCTTTCTGGAATGTGTTGGGGGTAGTTAGGAAATAAACATACCAAAAGTCCCCGTCCCCAGCCCTTAGGCTTCATGGGGGAGGGGGTGGAAAGGGCCTATTTTTTTTGTTTTTCGCTTATAACTTGAAAACGGTCCGTCGTAGGGAAAAACTTTTCATGTACCAAATTAAAGCTGACACACTTTTCTACAAGTTTTTTCAATACATTTCTGTTGTATCTATAATTGTTTTCGAGATATAGGCTGCTGGATGTCACTAATTTTCCAAAAACGAATTTTTACCTCGCTTTTCGTTAAATTTATCTTCCTAACTCCTTTCGTTTTACAGCAGAGTCGTCAGGAAAAGAGTTCTAGTGCATTAAATTTCCTTTAAAGCTATATAAATTTACCTTCAACAAAACAAAAGTTACAACAATTTTAAATTGTAGGGTACATTTTGTGATTTATCAAGGTTATTGTACAATTATTTGTTATTTCCTAATTAATGAGCTCTATAACCAACATTATAGCTGTATTATCGCCTCACTCATAACGTTGACGGGCGGCTCGCTTTGTTCTCATATTACAATGCTTGTTGTTACTGTAAAAGGTTTTCTGAAAAGAAACCGCTGACTGAATTCGTGTTGCCAATTCTCTCATTGCTCAATGGCATTGCCACGTAAGTGTTTTGCTGCATCTACATCTTCCCGCTCTGTTTACTAACACTGTGCAGTATGGCAACTACTCCAAGCGGCGGCGACTTCTTTGATGTTAACTGTCAACGAATTGAGTGCGGCGATGTTACCCATCTGGAAATCACGACTTCAACCGTGATGGACAAATTTGCGTGGAGAGAATCTCAAATAAGCCTAAGGCGTTCTCAAGGAATTGTGGGAAATTACAACGGACTGAAAAGCTTTCTCTAATTAGCTTGGACTGAGTCCTCGTTACCATTTTACCGCACAGAAATACATTTCTTACGTGTGGAAGTACATTAGCTTTATTATGACGTCAGCTATAGCATAAAAGGCTGTATTGAGTATTGGGCGATATCGCGTTTCCGCTCGTTACTTTTTATCTTTTCTTTTCGCCAGTTTTCTTTTCTGTGTCGGCTCTCACTTGTATCGTCACGTTTATTTTTATATCTCCTTGAAGGGAGTTCCATATCCAGTTTTTGTTTACATAACCCTGAACCGCAAACATTTTCAGTAGAGAAGATACAAGCATTGAATTTATACGACGTTGCTAACTCCTTCAGAGAAAAGATGGGGATGAAGTTCATAGCAGCCTCGGGTTAATTTAAACGCCCGTTAACTTTTATTCTTCCATTGCTGTCTCTCTTCACTGCAATTTCTTAATGATTCTTCCTGTGTTAAATTCTGTACGAAGAGTAAAGAAGTGAATAATGAAGCGATTCTTAAAGATTCGTGTAATGAACTCAATTTATTATTTTGTACTTAAAAGCTGAAGTAAGACAGGTATGTATAAGACTTATTGCTGTTGATGATGAGTATGTTTCAGATGTTTATGAAATGTATTTTTATCCTGGCCTCCATTCTCGCCGGAAACACAAATTAAACATGAGAATATTATAGGAGAAAAATTTCTCCGACACTGGGACTTGAACGCAGGACCTTTGGCCATTCGCGCCAATGCTCTACCAACTGAGCTAAGCCGGAGTTCAATCCACAGCGCCAGATGGAACTTCTCTCCTATAATATTCTCATGTAATGTCCAGCAGAGACAATAATCTGTGGTTCATGAATGCATATATATCTATATACAAATTAAACATGTATTGCACATTTGTTATCCTATCTGGACCGTCTTTATTTAGCATATAAAGTCATATTATGTCATTTTCATAGTCTTGGTCATATTTACGCCATATTTCAGTTGTAAATTCGATAAAAGAGCACAATTATACAGTATGTGCACTAAATTGTCAAGTTAATTTTTTTTCCAAAAAAGGGGTCATGAATGTTTTGGTTTTACTGAAACCGAAATGTGAAGGGACAATAACAAGTAACAGGAGAATTACAATAAGACTGCCTTTGTTCGACCATAATTAGCCTAAATATTTATTTTTTTAGACTTTAGATTAACTCAAAAACATTCGCCAGCTGTCCTTCGCATTACTTGGGTGCTGGTTGTCGTAGTTTTTGTCTTCTATGGCAGATGGCAGCCCATAGCGTCGGTCAAATCGCAGCTTCCTTTTTAGTTGTTTTCTTCATACCAACGGATTTTTAACAACACGAAATGAATTAATTTTAGTATGTTATTAAAATTAACACAAACAAAATTGATTTTATTTTAAATACAGGCTGCTACTGCCATGGTCTCACAATTATTCCGCTGTAATAGGTAATAAATAGGGCTCTACCGATTAATCGATTAAACATTTAATCGTCGATCAATTACATTTTCCGATTAGGCCTAATCGCTTCTCCGGCCTTGGCACAACATGTGTCATTCAGCCTATTGTGTCCAAACAATTCCCCTTATTCAGAAACCTGAAGGGTAGTTTAGTTTTGCAAGTCTTGGCTGAAAAAGTAACCGGAAATGTAAGTTTTGTATATATTTTTTCACTAGTTAACTATTAATGGTATTCATTAATTCAGGATTTCTTCTGATTATCTGTAGTGTAGTAGTTATTAAACGTGTAAAACAATATTAAATGTATACTTTGGTTTCGTTCAAAATACCAACCTGTTTGTCGATTAATCAGTCGATTAATCGATTAAAGTCTAGCGTTAACGCGATTAGAAATTTTAATCGATTTTCAGCCCTAGTAATAAACCTATGTCATAATGGAAATGTGTATTGTTACGGATATCATTACGATGCCGTTAAGTCTGACGTAGCAAGCGTATTGTAGTGCGGTGGAACAAAACATATTAGAAATTAAAAGAAGTCTTCAGGTTATAGCACTGTCATGTAATTATGTTAAAATCGTGAGATTCTCTTCACTGATATGTGCATGCCATCCTCAGTCATGTAAACATTGCATTCAAAGTTTAAAGGGTGGGTTAAAACATAAATTAACCCTAAACTCTATTAGTTGTGACATATATGAGGGTATATGGCTTTGACATTTAGGGACAGATTTTCCATGCTAGCAAAGTTCGTAATTTAATTTTACTGTCTGTTCTGTTGTCAAATGACAGGTTTATGCACTCTCTATTTATGTGTATTGTTTATCAGCAATAGTCCAGGTCCGAAGTTAATGATTTTTTAAATATGTTGTATGTGGGTATTCTGTATCCAAGTTTTCCAATTCGAGAACCATGTACGAACTTCAGGGCAGCCGAAAAACCTCGAAATGTTTGGACTTTCTTCAGTGTTTTCCTTTTAATTCCTAAACAATGCATTTTAGTCTAAAACACTCCATTACAGAAGTTAAAGAGCATGAAATTTCCTATTATTTGCATTTGTTAAACGATTTTAAAACGAAAAATGTACCAAGATATGGCGCTTCAAAATTTAGAAAAAATTCAATTTATCAAAAAATGCAGGATTTTCCCTAATAACTTTCATCTTTCAACATTTCAATATGAATTATGTTGAATAACCTAAACAATTAGAAATCCCAACCCTTATTGAGACTCAGGCGGAGTTCCGCTTTGCACGGAAATGAATTGCTTTTGTCAGTGCTTAATTATATAAATGAGGTAACACTTCCTTCTTTTGATGAATAATGAATGAGTAAGAACTGCATTACTGTCTAAATGTACGATTACAAAATGACCTGTGTACGGCTAACAAAGTCAAAGAATCAAGATTATCGTCTGGTGAATTCCATAATATTGCGATACGGGTGAAAGGAAATAATTAGTAGAAGTTCTTGGGGTGAAATGTCATAACCAGGCTTTAAAACTTAGTGCCCGAACCCACTGAGGGAGATGATTCCGGTTATCAACAACCTGAGTTTAGGGGGTGGGGGGCGATTGCGTAGGCTGATAAGACAGTCATTGATAGTAGTACAAAGAAGTGAATGCGCTTGTAGTACGGTGCCTCTCAAATTGGTCAACAGTGTACCTTGTCATTATGCGTGTTTATAAATGTATAATACGTGTTCGGAATACCGAAAGTAAAGTGTTCTAAAACGCAAACATATATTGAAACATTTGGGAGGGACTATTACACACAAACAGGAGAACGTATCGTTTTGCATGCTTGTAATGTGAGTTTAGATAATGAGAAGTTATTTTGTGGTCTTCTTATACTTGTATTCCGGTTTGTGTACTATTACGTGAACTAGCATATGGTAGTTAGCGCATACGCCGAGCAAAGTCTGTACAGTACGGTTGCTGTTAACATATTCGATCGGGCACTAAGTTTTAAAGCCTGGTTATGAATGAATTAAAGTCAATCTCAAATCGATCTGTCAGGAATTACATTAGATATTTTGCTCCACAGGGGCGAATATGAAAAATACTCACATTAAAATATAATACAGATATCGGTAGTCACACATATCGATAGGATGAACAATTTATTTCAATATTCAATGGCTAGTTGTGTTTAAAATTGTTTATTTACACTGAAATCCTTATGAAGAAACGAATCAATCAAGGCGAACTAACAATATCAATATACGATTCATTACAAAATTAATATTGATATACTCGTTAATTCGGTACCGGTCAACCGATTTGGCCCGAATTCAATAAGCTTGTACCCATGGACGCTATAGATGTGTATACCAAGTTTCATGAAAATCCGATAAAGCGTATTTGAGTTATCGCGCGTACAGCCACACGGACGGACGGGCAGACGGACAGACATTTTCTAGTCCCCACACACAATCTCATAAGTACCATAAGTACCACTTAATAAAACCAAACTCTTTGGTAAATTAGCATGGAATACAATTGTCGTGTTTGAAATCAACAATAAATTATTTATTTGAGTTGAAAACATGGGGGAACATGTTAAGTACTGTTCATAAAGCTCCCTGTCATTGCATCAATTTCACCACAAATGTAAAGTAGTAGAGTGAACCGTGATTGGTTCATAAAGCCTAGTGTGCAGACATTTTGTTGTTCCTTTGTTTGTATAGATGTCGCGCTTAGTAACTTTTCCCGCGAGCCTAGCGCCACTAGTCTAGCTCAGGGGGTGTTTTTGTAAGCTCTGGGCATTCTGTTCCTGCCAGCTGTTCTGAGATGAGATCCTGATCGTCTGGAGGGTTTTGCGAAGGTTGAACGGCCGATGTGCCGTTATGTTGCGAGTTACCAGCATGCTAGATAGTTGTGTTAATTTCGGTGGGCAGTAGCCGAAGAAATCTGGGTTTTCAGGTGAGCTATTCATAGCTATTTATATATTGGTTTTATTTACGTTTTGGTTCAGTAATGTAAATTCTGTGCTCACCTGGTTTCGACATCAAAATTCCTGTTCTGGTTTCGTGTTTGTTTTTCTAATATTTTTTCCGAGGGGTTTTGAAATTCTGGTTCTGGCATCTGAAATTCTGTCCGCTGATTGGGGTGCAAATAAATTATATGTTTTTTTTTGGGGTGGTTTTCAAGTTCAGTTCTGGGTTGGTTTATATTTTCGCTGCTACTTACAATTTTTCTATTCGCGGCTCATCTTGGGAATTTCCATGTATTTTCCGTTACGTAAAAGTCTGCACGTTAGGCCTGTGATTCTTGGGAGCCCTAAGTGATAACTGTTTAAAGTAAATAGAAATTATTTCTGGTAATTGCTTTTAATGAATTGCTATTTATTCACTCGTTCTGTTTAAACAATAAATTGTTCTGAAAACTGATATAACATTTCTCATGAAACCCCTTTCTCTCCTTCGACAGACTTGGAAATATCTCCTTGCTATTTTTTTTAAATGCTTAAGTATTATTACAAACTCAGCCGTAAGTCACTGATTTTGGAAATTTGGAGAATCCTAACTATCCATGGACCTGGGGTGCGGTGCGTCTTAGAAGGGGTGGCGCAAGAGGCATGTGTATATATTGGTCTACTGCTTTCGAGAGACGTCATGAGGGTCATAGCGTCACGTTTATCTGTAAATATCCCCATCAATTCGTTGAATTGCACCCAAAAGCTTTGGTTCCCCCATAAAGAGTTTATGTCTACGACCCTCACACGCGCTTTACACCAAAATACTTTTCAATTGAGTGGTTTCTGTAATGGCTTTCTACAAACAATTTAGCACAGTTTTAATTTAACATAAGTTCGTTTCAGTAGCATTTATAAACAACTAGCGTGTGCCCGCTGGTTCGCCCGCGATAATTATTTCAAAAATTAAAAGCTAAGAGCATAATAGTTAAATCGTTATAGGCCTATTTATTAACACTTAAATCACGTGAATTACATACCACGATTAGATAGCCTGGTAAAAGCGACCTCAGATTCGAGTTCCTTGGCCCAGAAAACACCTGTATAGTGAGTTTCGACGAAATAAAACAATGTTTGACCCACTGCCTTCTAGACTGTATTACTCGTGTATACACTGCCTGTCCTATACGGCTAATTTTGCGTACGCGGCGACATTACAGATGGCAGGACCTTTCACACCCAGCTGTAATACCCTTTACATTACCGTACATTGCTTCTATGCTCTGTGTTGCCCTCTGATGCATAAACTCGGAAACTGAAATATGCTAAAATTTCATGCTATCTGGGTGTGAATTGTGTCGCCTCTTCTGGAGAAATTAGGCAATTTAACAATACTCTGAACTCCGTGTTAAAATTAAGCATGGACAGGCAGTGTAATTTTCGAGACGGCGGTGGTTAGACCATATTTAGGACTTACAACATTCAAGCGATCGCGAAAGTTTTATTTCCAAGGTATGACAAAAATAGCCAAAGCCTACTGTAATTGATTTGACATTGAAATGTATAACCTAAAAACTGATGCTTCGAAAACGCAGAAAATGCATATTTTTTTGCCTGTTTTTCACTCATAACTCTCGAACAAAACCTAAATTAAAAATCCGGCTTCGAGGTGCATTCGCCCACCTCTCAGTCCACCTATGTTTAAAATTTCAGATCTCTGCGTTCAGTAGATTTCGCTGGGCACCGCGGACAGACAGACAGTTCCTTTTATTAATATAGATAACATGAATTACATTGATACCTTCTCTAATTTCTCAAACTTCCATTTCATTGAATCCCAAACCCATCTTATACAACTGGCAACAATATGTTCTGAGATTTTGTTTTGATAATTCTGTGTAAAAAGGGATTAAGTATTCTCAAAAAACATTTAATTTTTGGAAATTCAAATCAAAATTTCTCAAAATCCATTCTTAGTGAGGACCTAGGCTTACATTATAAAACGAAGGTACTGTTAAAATTCCAAGTCTCTACCTTTTATAGTTTAGGCTCTGCGTTGATTCTTGTCTGTCTGTCAGTCAGTCAGTCAGTCAGGACAAAGCCTTTTTTAATTATATAGAGAGATGATGACACGCTGGACGCATGCGCACATTTGAAAACTCACTCACATTTAAAATAAATACGGTAAATATGTAATAGGAGATGCATTAAACTTCCAGTAGAAGTTAGTATTCCTATCTTTTATCAGAATGGAGATTGCAAGGATAGCTAATTGACCCCTCATTTGAATATTGCACAGGCCTTTCCTTGTTTGGCAGCCATCACGAGCGTCGGCAAGCAGGATCCGGAAATACGCAGCCCAGTTAATTCCGACAATAATCCAATGTAAACGCTCCTGGAAATAGCAGCACCTCCGAATTAGCATTTACACTTCACCGCCATTGTATTACTTACGAATGCTGTGTTACATTCTAAGTATGGAAATGACTCGTTAATGCCAGTTACACAACAACATTCTCTACCTTAATATTAGGGGCTATACGACTGCCTTACTTCATGATCTGATAAAAATAAGGAGTGCATATTCAATTGTGTGAGTCGCATGAAAAGTAGTGAAGTTAGTGATGCATGAGGCTTTCAACTTGGACTGTCTGTGGAAGCTTCTTGTTTTGTTGACGTTGTGTGTGGTGTGTTCTTAACGATGATTAAAATGCGTCAATATAAGAAGCAAAAAACTTATTAAGTATAAAGTCCATTGGAAATACATTTCGGGAAACTGTCTAGAGATGTATCGCCTCTTCTAAAACTAAACTCCATGGCGCTACATCCCTGAAGGGACAAGGCCTACCACTCGACCGCTGCGTCATCTACCACAGGCAGATGGCAGGATTGGGGGAATATGGTCAGCATGCGAAACCCACGGCCGTTAATGGTGGTTTCCATGACCGGAGCCGCTACTTCTCTATCAAACAGCTCCTCAATTTGAATCAAGAGGCTGAGTGCACCCTTACCAGACGTCCCTACCTCAGTAAAATCCGAGGAGGTACCGGAGATCGAACCTGGGTCAACGCTACCACAAGACCATGCCGGCGGTCAATCGCCTCTTCTAGAGAGACGAAATATGTAAATGGTACAAGAGGTTAGGCTTGTGGAGGAATTATCCAACTGAAGATGGAATATTTCTACAGGTGCAGCAGAAATTCAAAAGCATTGTACCTATCGGGATGCACTGGAGGGTTTTAAAGGAGACTAGGATGTGAACCCACACAACTCCGTTACGTCATGCAACGTAGAGAGAAGTTTTTCCCAATACACATCTTGTTTGAATGAATGAAAAAAAAAAATCTTTTAAAACATCAAAAGGTAAATTGTCTATTTACTGTAACAAAGTATGCACAGACATGATGTATAATTTCCCTTTTCATTTTCACTGTGAATATTATTAACGAATATTAATGCATATATGGTGTATATCTATGTTCGTTTTATTAGAAAATATATTTTGTTTCTGTGACTTACGATTAAATGTGCAAACTATTCTATGAAGCTTTTTCTATCTTTTCACTAGACCAGCTACACTGCCCTTGAACTTGAATGTACGTATTAAGTGCGCCACTGATAACGAGTTAGCCCTTTCCCTATGTTTACAAGATACAGTTAGCGTTGGGCTATAACCCAGTCACCACTAACCTAATGTCATGTTTTTGCGGCTAAACGTGTGGACGTTTTTCTAAATGCGTATAGCAAGCTTCATGAAAATCTGATAAAGCGTAGGCTATTTGAATTATCGCGCATAAGGGCACAGGGACATACATTTTCCCGCCCACCATATGAACTCTGAAAGTACCGTTCTGGCAATTCATTATTTAAAAAAAAACTCAATCTAAGGGATAACCGATGGAGAAACGACAAAAAGTCACAGGACCAAACTTGTAGATCTCTCAAAATCCGTTACTCCTGCTGCTATCGGTTTTGAAGCGCCTTACCGTTTAGCTACTATAAGCCTCCACGAAGGTCCATTACAGACCTTAAGGTTGCATACGCGTGCTATGACAACTTTTTCAGACAGCAAACACGAAAACTAGATATGGTACAAAAAATAGTGATATTTCTGAAATCAGGAAACCTTATTTAGTTAAAATCACTCATTAAATGCTTTGCCGCAAAAATCATCCTGGATAGCGTTATTTGTGAAACCCCAGTGTATTGCATCTTCCAAAGCCCTATGTGAACTTTGCAAACAATACTGTTGTCATGAGAACTGAATTTCATATTTTGATAAATTGAGTTTAATATTTAAAGAAATTAGGCCCCTAATTGGGCATTACTTCGGTACCGGTCAACCGATTAAGTCCAACATGCTTAGGCTTCGTCCCATGGACGTTAAAAGTGCGTACAAATTTCCTTCGAGTTATCGCGCGTACAGTCACACGGACAAACAGCATTTATCCCGTGCTATTCTGGCACTTAATAATAAAGAAGTCAAGCGTTGATAGCGTGACTTGTGTGTGCCCCGTCCTATGCTATACTGTGTCTTATCGCAGTTCCAGAAACATGAGTCGAAAGTTGTTAATGGGCCAGTCTAGCATCTGATATCTGAGCACGGCCTGCTTATTTTTTTTTTTTTTTTTTTTTTTTTTATTTTATTATTTATTTATTTATTACAAGAGATATTACAAGAGGTATTACATTTAGTAATACACCCGAATGAGCAAGACTGCTCGTGCTCGGGTGCCGTTTCAAAAATATCAAAGTGAAGAAAGAGGAGAGACAAAGAAATAGAGTGTATAATGTGCTTAACTAAAAAAGAAAGTAAAACAAAAACATTAAACATAAAAACATAAATACATAAAAGGAGTGAAACAAAAATTACTTAAAAGCTAAAAAATTACAAAAAATTCTTTACATATCTATTAAATTTAACAGTGGAGTATGCTGAGAGATCAGGATTTTTTCTGATAATTGAGTTATAGAAGCGCGGTCCAAAATTAATGCTATGCTTTAATCCTGCCGATGTGAGACATTTGGGTTCTAATAGGAGTAAATTAGTATTTCGTCTAGTTTTGTAGATATGATCACTGGAAGAGTATTTTATACGATGTTTGTGAAAATATTTTAATATAGAAAATTTGTAAATTTGGTCCAAACTTAAAACATTAAATTCCGAAAATATTAGGCTAGTTGGGTAATCAATGTGTTTTCTTAGACAGATTTTTATTATTCTTTTTTGTAAAAGGCAGAGGGGCTTAAGGGTAGTTTTCGCTAATCCTCCCCAGACGAGAATGCCATATTGAATAATGGACTGGAAAAGTGCTAGATAAACGGAACGTAAAACAGTAATGGGCATACAGTGGCGTAAAATGACAAATTTATGAATTGTTCGGCGTAGTCTATTACAGATGTAGTTAACATGGTGAGACCATTTAAGGTGTTTATCAATAAAAATACCCAAATATTTCACAACGGCTGTTTCTTTCAGTGGTAAGCATTTACAATTCACATCAAAATTACAATTATGTATTATTAAATTTAAATTTGTACATTTTTTCCGCGCTATCTGACCAGTAGATGTTAATGAGAAAGGAACTAATGTTGATTTATCCACGTTTAGTGACAGAAGGTTAGAATCGAACCATTTTTTTATAATTTTCATGCCAGTATTAGCGTATTTATATGCTACTTCCCATGAATGACCACTGAAAATCACAACAGTGTCATCTGCGTATGAAAATATGGAGCCATTTATTTGATCTAGGTTTAAATTTAGCAAATCATTTACATATATTAAGTATAAGATTGGTCCTAATATCGTTCCTTGTGGCACACCAATATCAATATTTGATATTTCACTTATATGGCTGTCAACCTTTGTCATTATACATCTATTGCTCAGATATGATTCAAATAATTTGTAAACTGTTCCTCTAATTCCTATCTTATTCAGTTTATCTAATAGTATCGAGTGAATAACAGTATCAAAAGCTTTACGTAAGTCCAAGAAAATTCCTAAACAATTATTACCTTTGTCTAATTCTTTAATAATGTTACCTGTAACGTTAATAAAAGCATCGTCAGTAGATATGTTGCTCTGGAAACCAAATTGATTTTTTGATATAATTTCATGTTTTTGTAAATAGTTTAGTAGCCTAACTTTTATGCATTTCTCTAGTATCTTGGAAAAGGCCGGAAGAAGTGATATTGGTCTATAATTGTTTAAATCATTCATTTTCCCGGATTTATGTATAGGTATTATCACAGCATTTTTTAGAGTATTGGGGAAAACACCTTCTGTGAAACAAAGATTGAAAATATAGACAAGAGGTTTTACAATATATTTAATGATAGATTTCAATGTAATGTTTTTTATTCCATCAATGCCTGGAGCTACATTATTATTTAAGGTCTTCACAATGTTAATAATTTCGCATTCATTAACAGGACTGAGAAACATAGATGTGATTGGATTCATGGCTGTTTTATTGTACTCCGAAGAGTCTGACGATGCCTTATTAACGTTTGAGGTTACACTGTGCCCTATTTTTGAGAAGTATTTATTAAATTCATTTGCGATATCCTCTTTGTTTGTTATGTGAGTACCATTTTCATTTATTAATTCTGAAACCGATTTATTTTTTTCAGTACCTATATCTGTGGCTTCATTAACAGTTTGCCAAAATTTCCTAGGGTTGTTCTTATATTCTTCAAATTTTAATTTATAATAACTAATCTTCATATTTCTTATAACAAGAGTCAGCATATTTCTATAATTTTTATAATAAATTTTCAAATTTTCATTGTTTGGGTCATGAATTACTTTTCTCGCAATCTTGTCTCTAGTACGAATAGATTTGATTATGCCTACAGTGATCCATGGCTTAATTTTTTTGAATTTATGAGGAAGCTTTTGATTGCTGGTCGAACTACTTATTATGTATTTCTTAATTAAATTATAAAATAACTGGAAAGAAGTATTTGGATCTTTACATTTATACACAGAGTCCCAGGTTTCTCTCTCAATAAGCGAGACTAATTTTTCATTGTTAATGTTATTTGAAATGGGCAAAGATTGTTGAGTACCTGGGGATTTCGAAATGTGACCATTAGGATTTTTTAGTAGAGAAAAAACGGCATAGTGGTCAGTTACGGCGCTACAGAAAATTCCTGGTATAAATTTCCATTTCTTTTTAGTTTTAAAAAATATATGGTCTAAGCAAGTTTCCGAGCCTGGTCTCGTAACGCCATTTAAAAAATTTACAAAACCATGTGCATGTAACATATCCATATACCTGTTTCCAGTAATATCTAAATGATTTTCAATAATCTGAATATTTATGTCGCCAACAATTAGATGGTTATCTGTTTGCTTTGAATTTATTAAAAAGCGTTCAAAATTATCAAGGAAATCATATTTACAGGTGTTCGGTGATCTATAAATAGCTGTTAATGAAAATGTATTGTTGCCAAACGTAAAATTTAAATGCAAAGAATTACATTCTGAAATTTCTATGTCAGTGAGAGTGAAGTCTATATTATTCTTGCAATAGACCACTAAACTATCGCATTTGCTGTACTTATTCATTTTAACGTTTTTTGTATAACCGGGTAAATCAAACCCCATATCATGACTTAACCAGGCTTCCGTTAGTATAATGAAATCAAAATCTTGTTTTAGGCTTTGCAAGACAGTGCAGAATTCTAAAAAATGTTTATTAAGGCTCCGAATATTTAAGTGAAAAATTTTGAAATCATGGATTGTTTTGTTTATGAAACTAGAGCAGGAATCGGCATTTTCCAAGACTGTCGTTATTGAATTGTCGGAATAGTTGCTTAATTCATCTAATAAACCATCCATTGTTGGGGACAAAAATAAAAATATATACTTGAGGGATACAGTTTATACAATATTTTGAGAGACAGATTCATGACATGTGATTGAATTACAAGTAGATGTGTAGAATATTGTTTAGCTCCATATACAGATTTGTTTTCGGTTTAAATCTTACAACATATGTTACTTAGAGCTTATCAAGGTCCTCACACTTGTATATTCTTTTGATGTTAGACTGTTCATTTTTCCTTACTAGAATTTTTCCGTCCTTGATCCACACAAATTTATAGTTCAGTTCCTTGGCGGTATCTCTTGTTTTATTTAGCATGTCCATTGTTGCCGCTGTAAGGTGCTCACCTGCCGTAATCCTGCTAGGGGGGAGGCATTCTAAAGAGAGTTTGCTGGAAGAGATGCCAGGTCCTTCTTCATCTCTTTTGGCTTCTTCTTTGAACTTTGACAGCCAGGTGTCTCTGCTGGTTCTCTTGCAAAATTTTATTACAATGGGTTTTCTTTTCCCCTCTTTTGTTGGTAACCTATGTGCTACACTAATGTCTCGCATGCAGTCCTTCGCATCTATGAGTGTAGAAATACGATCAATTATGTCATACACAGAATCAGACTTAATTTCTGGTACACCATGTACAATCAGATTATCTCGCCGGGAATACTGTTCTAAGTCATTTATTCTCATAGATAACTTTTCATTTTCTTTTTTTAGATTTGTATTTTCACATTTCTGCTTTCTTATTTCTTCTTTCATCTCGCTAAGTTCTATTTTGAAAGAATCGAACTTCTCTGAAATGAATTCAATGGATTTTTTCATTTCATCCATCTGGGCATTTATGTCACTCTTGAAATCATCAAACATTTTTCTTAGAGTTGTCAGTATATCATTGGAGTCACTCACCTTGTCAGTGGAGTTAGGTTGCTTGTTTCTTCCCATTTTTTTCTTTCTTTGAGTAGAGCACACGACAAACACGTCCGTCTCTCTTGAGAGTAACAAACTAACAGACTTACAAGCAGACTTTGGACTTTCGAAATGTCCTTATCCCTCAAAAAGTAGGCCCTAAATACACTGAACCGCTACGGATCTACACAGACAGATGTCAATCCAAAACACCATTTCTGCTTTTTCGAGATCGTTTCCCGGCGTCTAGATTTCGAATTTTTTACGATCAAAACAGAACAGAAAATCCTAACTTCCTCAGTTCGTGGAAACATTTGCCCTACACCAGCTACAGCACAAAGAAACCGGTTGTCGTGTGAAGGCGACGCCAATGCCGAATGACTTTTAGCTGTGTAGTGATTACTAGTGTCCTCAGTAAATACTACAATTCAGAAATAGCTAAAAATCTAAAATAAAACTATTTTAATATGCTTAAAAAACTACAACAGGGTTTATAAAAACCTGAAAATTCGGGCCCTAATCATAAACGATTAAGCTATATAATAATCAGACTAACATGTAAAAATTTGAATTCGATACCCTTTGTAGCTTTCTTACTAATAGCCAATTATAGTAAATAGGCCTAATGTCTAGACACACACATATATATGTTGTTTGAGATAAAACAATTTTCGTTTTATTCTGAAAAAGAAAAACTTAATTTCATATATGTTTATTAAGACTACAACCATTAAGAATTCCAACGGCTGAAGTTCCTTAAGGCATTCCACATCGTGACACAATTTTCGTACCTAAAATTACATGTACTTTTATTTCTAAAGTGAGAATTAATTAAGCGAGTAGTGTAGCATGTTATAAATTTAATCTGAAAATTGCAGCATTTCATTTTATACTGGACCTGTTAAAAAATTCATGAATTAGTGATGCAGGTGTGACAAAACTTTTTCTTGAGTAATTTCTTCTTCTTTCTCTGAACCAGGATGATTGATAACTTTTTCTACAATGAAGAAAGTAGTAAAACAATACAGAATGCCATTATCAGGGCCCGGATTTGATGACCTGTCACCTTTGAACTGTACTTCATGGACGGTACTCACCAGTGCAGATATTCTGAGAATGACTCCTACATTATAAAAATGGCAATTTTAATGTCATTTTCCCCACTTTTTATTGTTAGGTATTTTTAGAATATGTCATTATTTGTTTTTTGTTGCAATTTTAGATCTTTTCCCCCACGTTTAATATTTTAGACAACTTTTAAAATATAAAGTCATAATTTTTATTTTATTTTGTGTTGTTTCTGGCATTATAGAGTTTTTATGCATTTACTTGCATTGACTATTATTGGGACTCTCAATAGGCTATGCATAAATAAATCTTGTTATAATTTTAATTTGGATACGGAAAGACGGTCTTTACCGTTCGCATTTAACATTATGTACCAATTAAGCAATTACAAGCCTATAATTGAACAACAACATAATTCTAGAATAGACACAAAGCTGATTAATAAACTATAATTTTGAAAACAAATTTTTAGGTGGTTTTCTTTAGTTTTTAGATATTTTTGTTGTTTTGCAGTCATTTTATTGCGCATTTTAAAGTATTTTTAGGTCATCAAAATCCGTGCCCAAGTCATTACTTTTATTCATAGTCACTTTCAAAAGACAATATAGGCTATGTTTTCTTTATGTTGTGGGTGTGACAGAATGATACATACAGTTATCTTAATAAGTTTAATTCCAATTAAAAAGAAAAGTTGTTTAAATACAATCAAGGCTGAAGAATCAAAATCTACCGGAACAAAAATTTACCCCTCTTTAAGGGTTGCGGGACTAAATTCCTCAGTTTTGGTTGTGCCAAAATATATAAAGTTCATTTACTTGTGATAGGGCGAGACTAAACTGGAGATGGGGAGGATACGCAGCCAGAATCAACCAAGAAAAATGGGCATACGCCATAACAGTTTGGGTCCAAGGACAGGCAGAAGGAGCAGAGGTACACCGAGACGAAGATGGGCACAGCAATTTTTGGAAGCAGCGGGGCCACAATGGAGAAGAATAGCCAAGGACAGAAAAATGGGAAGAACTAATGTTAAACAGGTAGGAGAACTAAAAGTGAATCGAAGGGAGATGAGCAACAAAGACAGGAAGTGATACGATGGATGTATAGTGCATAGGTGAGCAACTGAGGGGAAACGTTTTAGTCCCCATCCCTTGCTGTGACGTAAGAAACCTGTTCTTCATGTTCAGTGTTACGTCGAAACTGCTGTATGCTGACGTCAAGGGCGGCTGTAGTGGGAGAAATTCCCCTACCGTACAGTGACACGATGTGCACCAGTTGCGCACCCATGATAGTGTATACACACATAGATACAGAATAATAATTTAGATAAAGAATTACATCAAAGCTCTCCCTATGAGTTTTGACTGAGGTAGCCCTACTGGAAGGTAGGAGGCCCTTGCCCGCTAGGGATGTTACTGGCTCATTTTTTATTATTTATTTATATGTATATAAAAATATACCTACAATATCCACAACACATAAACATCCAACTTAAGTCACCAGTCTGTAGGAGTGCTAACATTTGAAGTTAAAATTTAACTCTTTTATTTACTAACGCCAAGTGACATGGAATGACCCTTTGTCATAGAGCATAATATTATTAGTTTATTAGCCAACTTGGATCGATGCTATTAAGCCTGGGTTATTGTTTGTCCATAGTTTCTTATAATTCTACTTCCTGTGTTATTACATGGGCTGCGGATAAGTTTATGAAATAAAAATATTCACATATTAGAAGGCATCTATTTTCACATAATGAGACTACACTTTATGTTCCTTTTCTATTTGCTTTATTTGATTACTGTATTGTTTTATGTTATATTAAGTAGTACTAAATTATTGATCTCTTTCTTGCCTTGCCTAAGGGAAGGTGTACTAAATTTAATTAGTTTTCAAGCGGGTTTCGCGGGCTGCAAGAAAAGTCCAAAAGGCTTATAAGATAAAAAAAATCTTAGGTGACTAGGTCAAGTATACTTTGATTAAATTTTTTGATGATGTATGGTGTGGAATGACTATGTTTTGTCGTGGGTATGTTATGTTATTGTGTGTTTCCAATTTGAATACTTGTATGTTGTCTGTACGTCATATGTGCTTTTGTATATTGAATATATATATCTATGTTAATATTGTTTATATTCATAATTGACAATGTTCTGAAATGTAGCACAACATTGTACAGAACAGTAATATGTTATAATTATAATTATTATTATTATTATTATTATTTAAAGGCCGCATGCAACCCGCGGACCCCCAGTTGAAAACCCCTGGCTAGAGATTCTGTCGATTTCTTCCTGCAATTAATTGTAACTTGCGAATATGTTAATCACTGTGCTTCTATTATCTTTCAGAACAAAAACATATTGTTTTCCATTCAGTGCTAAAAACCCAGTGTGGAGTTTTAGCTAAGTTGAAGAAGAAGCCAATATACCTGCTTGTTGTGACTGACTCATCTGCTCACAACACAACTTCGGCACGGTGACCGCTTCCTAAGCTACGAAGGGAAGGGGGCGAGTTTGCTTCATACTTTCAGTGGGAGAAGCTACTGTCTGATAAGGCATTCTACTCTCTACCATGAAAGAAAAACATAACACACAAGGACATAACTTAAGGGCCCCCAAGTTTTATCAAACAATAGCCTACATGTACAGTTTACAAAGAAGACATTTATAAGATGTCGGCGCAGTGCTATGCATGCATTCGTAATCTGTACGATGGTTTTGACTATTCCATGAACTCTAGCTAGGTTTTGTAAGATTCAGACATCAATAAAAATCCTGGTTTACGTACTTATATGTATTATGCTAGGTAAACTATAAAATCTGTTGTTGATGTTACAGTACCTTGCCATGTTGGATGACGAAAATGGAAGCGTAGCAGCCAGGCATTGAACATTCGTTTTCAACACACCAGAGCCACATCAACACACTACACGAGATTATTACACCAATTAACTATATTATAATCGCACCTTAACATGAAAACACCGCATAAATAATACTTTTCCTTTAACTTTCCACAGAAGCAAGCGTTCGCCTTTACCACCGCCCGGAGGGAATTGAAACTAGTCGACGAGCGAGTACGAGCAGAGTAGCCAACATTCCCACAGCAACCAACAGAAGTTCCCACAACTGGATCAAACTTCCTTCCATTCAAATCTTATAAAACAAAGGATTTTTGTACTATTTCTTAACAATGAAATGTTTTTAAAATTTCAGTACATGTTTAAATGTGTAAATTACCATGACAGGTAATTTAAGGAGGTGTTGTTAATACCATAAAATATATCTTGCATTTCCTTTTTGTTTACATGTAGATGTAGATGTAGATGTAGTTATCTCGTTCTGTAGATCCTGTGTTGAGTGGGACTGAAGGATATAGAACACGTCAGATTACAATATACAAGCAAGTAATAAATAATGATATATAATATACTACACTATAAACTTATTCAAACTGGAAATACTCATCCATATTGTAGAAGGTGTGAGTCATTAAAAATTTCTTGAGAGATCCTTTGAAGGATTTGCTTTTTCTTTGAATACATAATAATTTAATGTTGTTTGGAAGCTTATTGTATATCTGTATTGCGGAGTAATAAGCGCCTTTCTGAAAAAGTTTTAATGCATTAACCGGTCTATGTAAATCATTCCTGTTTCTAGTAATATGTTCATGAACACTGCTATTAGTTTGGAATCTCTCAATATTATCTACCATATAACACATAACAGAGTATATATACTCCCCTGTGAGAGTGAGGACTTTTAATTTTTCAAAGAGCGGTTTGCATGATTCTCTCCTTTTCTTTCCACACATTATTCTAATTGCTTGCTTTTGTAGCTTAAATATTTTATCCCTATGGGTCGAGTTACCCCACAATATGATTCCATACTTCATTATCGAGTGGGAATTTGCAAAATACACCATGCGTAAGGCATCCTGTTTTAAAACCTGATTCAGGACTCTTAAGGTAAAGCATGCTGAACTTAGTTTTGGAATTATCATTTCAATATGTGACTTCCAGTCGAGATGTTGATCAATTTGTAATCCTAAAAATTTGATATTACTAATTTCTTCTATGCTTTGTGTTTGGTAATTAATTACAAGGTTTTGGGTACATCTTTGTTTTGTTCTGAATTGAATAAAGTGGGTTTTTTCGATATTAAGCGTCATTTTATTGGCTTGGAACCATATATTTAATTCGTGAAAAGCCTTTGTAGCTACTCTTGCCAGTTGTTCCTGGGATTTTCCTGTTACAAAAACACTAGTGTCATCCGCGAAAAGCAATACCTTTGTTTCGTCACTTAAGTTATGTGGCAAGTCATTGATGAAAATTAAAAATAGCAAAGGTCCTAGTATTGATCCCTGTGGTACTCCACTTCTAACTACTCCTAGATTAGATTTGTTTCCATTTATTACCACATTTTGAGTTCTTTCAGACAGGTATGATTTGAACCAATTCAGTGTTAAATTATCTATTCCATAATGTTCCAATTTTTCAATTAATAGTTCATGATTTATACAGTCGAATGCTTTAGCTAAGTCACAGAAAATTCCCAACGTATATTTCTTTTTATCTAGCGCTTCCAGTATTTCTGTGGTGAGTTTAAATGTAGCATTTTCAGTAGACATGCCACTTCTAAAACCAAATTGTGATGGTGTAAGTATATTATTCAAATTAAGATAGTAAACTATGCGGTTATATACAACTTTTTCGAATACTTTTGAAAATGAAGTTAAGAGCGATATAGGCCTGTAATTTGATGGTACATTTTTGTCTCCTTTTTTAAACAGGGGCTTGACAATTGCATGTTTCATTCTTTCAGGAAATATTCCAGTTTCTAGTGAACAGTTAAATATATGGCTAAGGGGTTTACTAAGTTCCGAACAGCAACTTTTTAATAGCTTATTACTTATGTCATCCCATCCAGATGAGCTTTTACTTTTAAGCAATTTTATTATATTTTCAATTTCTACAGAGGAAGTCAGTGTGATTTCAAATTTATGGTTACAAATTGTAGATTTTGTCAGAAGGTCTATTGCCTTGACACTGGTATTGTTAGTGGGAACACAATTCTCTGCAATATTTATGAAGTGGTTATTAAATGCATTTGTAATATCTGATAGATTGTCTAGTTTCTTATTTTTGTATATTAATGACGTACAATCACTTTTTTCCTTTGCTTTCCCTGTTTCATTTTTAACTATATTCCATATAGTCTTAACTTTGTTGTTTGATTTATTAATTATTTGTGAAAAATACCTGCTCTTTGCTTCTTTAATAACCTTTTTACGCACATTGCAATATCTTTTATAATACACTTTCTGAGTTTGATTGTTACTGGTTCTGAATTGTAAATAGAGCTCTCTTTTTTTAGCACATGATATTTTAATACCAGGGGTTAGCCAATGCTTTATTATTTAAATTAGGTATTTTAGTAGTTGTCTTTTTTGGAAAGTTGGCCTCAAAGTGTCGCAACACGATATTTAGAAATTCATTTAATTTACTATCAACAGTGTTATAGGTAAATATAGTTTCCCAATTTTCATTTGCAAGATCTTGTTTGAAACTTAAAATTGAAACATCATTCATTACTCTGATAATATTACTACGGGCATGTTTGCTAGTCGGATATGCTTCAGTATTGTTTAACATTGTTCATTATAGTATTAATTTATTTCCTTACTCCATTCATTCAATGCATTGAAATCTTGTTGAAGTTATACTCGGCCACAAACGTCATGAAATTACTTAAAATTTTAATACTGTGAGCAAATGACGATATTTTAGAATGACTTACATAATTTTTAAGAAGTAACAGAGGACCTGCTGTAGTGTTAGTCCTGCTGTGTGCAGAATTTACAATAATTAACTACTTACGATCTTTGCAATAAATATTTTTTAATGCCTTCAGAATTAAGTAAAGTACACAATTTCATTGGTTGTCGCTTAATGTGACAGTTCCATAAAATGGTTAAAATGCAGTGTATCAGTGACAACGTAAACTGTGAACAGTTTTGTTGCGTGATGACAGGTGATGTAGCCTACGTAGCACAATGACTAGCGTGGAGCTGGGGGAGATCCTATCTTAAGCCACTTACGCCTTATCAAGTAAGTAGGCTTACATGGACCTTAAGTTTCTGTGTACACTAAGGAATTCGTGTTTACCTAGGGGCATGTATTTTTTTAAATATTTTTTCCAGGTATTTAGGACAAGATTATGATAATGACCGATACGTACTAAACGCGAGGTTATTTTCCAAGAAACTCGCGGAATTCATAATAAAAAGCCATCATAATTTTTAGCCTCGTTCAGAAGTTAGTTTCTAATCATACAGGAAAGTAATGCGGTCAATGGAACAAAGGAAGATCGGCATCATAGCTATACTGTGTACCCATTAGTTTTCTACTTTATTAAGTGTTTTTTTTATATAACTTCGGTATTTCTCGACTTATCAGTTTTTCGATTCAAACGGATGTGTAAGTTTCTGTCTCTTCTTCATTCCCCATAATTTAATTTTAATTCTCTTTTTCTTTTCACGTGAACAGTTTGTTGGCAAACTAACCAACTTTCCATGCGACTCTATTTAATAAGTAAGAAACATTTTACTGTTATTGTATGTTTATTAGTTCACTTTATTAAGTGCCAGTATGAGATTGTGTGTGGGGACGAAAAATTCTGTCCGTCTGTCCGTCCGTCCGTGTGTCTGTACGCGCCATAAGTCAAATACGCTCTTTCGGATTTTCATGAAACTTGGAAAACACTTTCATAATGTCTATGGGAAGAACCCTATTGATATTGAACCAAATCGGTTCACCGGTACCGGAGTAATGCCCAATTTAGTGCCTATTTTAATAGATTATGGCGCCTTTCTATTAGAAATACGCTGTAACTCAAATACGCTGTAACTCAAATACGCTGTATCGGATTTCCTTGAAACTTGGTATACGCATTTATGACCTCCATGAGAAGTGTCCTAGTGAATTTGAACCTAATCTGTTGACCGGTAACGGAGTAAACCCCAATTTAGTGTCTATTTTAAAGACGCAATACCTCAAATACGCTTTATCGGATATTTATGAAACTTCGTATACGCATTTATAATGTCCATGGGAAGACGTCTATTGATATTCAATCAAATCGGTTGGTCAGTATCGGAATAATGCCCAATTTAGTGCCTTGTATGTTAATATATGAGAAGTCGCGATAACTCAAATATGCTTTATTGGATTTTCCTGAAACTTTGTATACCCATTTATAATGTACACGGGAAGACCTCTACTGATATTGGACCAAATCGGTAGACCGGTACCAGAGTAAATCTCAATTTAGTGTCTATTTTAAATACGCGGTAACTCAAATATGCTTTACCACTTGGTATAGCTTTATCAAACTTGGTATAGCCTACACATTTATAATGTCCATGGGAAGACGTCTATTGATATTGAATGAAATCGGTTGAACTGTTTCGGAGTAATGCTCAATTTAGTGTCTATTTTATGATAATATAGGCCTACGTATTCGAAAGAATTTATATTAAAAAAAGCAAATCAGTTATCTTGACAACATAGTCAATTGTTTTACTGTGATATTATAATTCTTTGGAAATTAAAATACAGTTAGCTATGACCAAAAACACCATTGCTTTACATGCGCTTAACCAACTACCATTAACTGACCCAGGTGGCCGAGATGGTAAAGTCTTGGCCTCACATTCTGGAGTTCCATGGTTCAAATCCCGAAACCGGCCAATTTATTTATTTATTAATTTTTTTGGTATTTTTATGTGAGTGTGTGATTGTCAAGACATCACAAATCTGTACAGTTCAGATGATGCTGGAAGATTTTAATCTGATTAACAAACAAAACAAAAAACAAAAAACTAGACCTTTGTTCTTCCTTAAGCCCTGCTTAATGAATAAAACTGGAGCTTAATTTGGAAATCAATTTTAAAAAAAAAACATATTCTGCATATCATAATTGCAGTCATAACTGATTAAACAAAAACACACTGACACTTTTTTACATCAGTTTACCTGATTTTTATTTCCTTTACGGAAAGTATAAAATAATATTTTTTTAGAAAAATCTGTAAAAATCGTCATTATTGAATTTAGTGAATTAATATGTCAATTACATGTAAAATAAGGGAATGTGGTTTTAAAACTATGTAAGTTATTTCACTTATATACAAAACTGGGTTTCTTTGCAAATGACATCCTTGTCCTCCTTGTAAAAATTAAGGGGTTTGCTTAATTTTGATCATGTTTTCGCTTCCTATCGCACAACACAGAGGCTGAATACGAAGGATAAAGTAAGAATGCTCTCGCCTCGCGATACTCAGCTGTTTCTGAGATGTTGCCAAGTGCTCATGTATGAACTAGGATCAAAATTGAACTTCGATTAGTTGATCTTAGATCAGTGTTATACAATACGACTCGAATCTGAACTCAGTTCATTTTCTGAACTGAGATCATAATTGATCTCCAGTCAATGATGTTCATACAATCGGCCAGGTATATTCGTCTTGGATGGGATAATGTTTTAAACCCACGATCACGATTCAAAATGAGAATTACCAGTAATATCTCATACATTCTCTGCACCATTAAGGTAACCGAGAAAGTCTCTAATGAAATGTAACGAGAAGCAGAAGGAATCTCAAACACGGTTGTATTTCAAACAAAGGTTGGCAGATAGCTTTCATCAAAGAAATTTTATCAAACAACTGTGAGAGTGTAATACCACGCATGCCTAAGGGTTTCATTCAGTATTTATAACTTTTCAATTACATTTCCCATTACTGTGGAGCGACTGCAATTATGTCCACAGACCAAAAGGAATTATGTTGTGAGGATGCAATAACTTCGATTTTAACATAATTTCCTAAAATCTCGGTTTCTTTCCAATTATGATAGTAAAATGTTAAATACTGATAATGATGATGATAACAGAGTTATCTGAATGTTAGCGTGCAGGAAGGTTTCAGATAAGGCAGACTCACGCTCTATCAAGCACAGCTCGCGCCTGTAAGCACGTGAAAGCGCAGTGCCACAATCGATACAGGCTTCTTTTCTAATCGTCTCTGTTAGATGTAATCAGAAGAGAAGGTCTTGTGTTCACTAATTATCTCCAAAGCATTGAACGTTTCGTACATTTTTTCTAGAAACTACAACTTCTCACTGATATGACGCTAGATTTCCTTTCTATTAAATAAGTTACTATATGATTAATTGTAGTCTGTTTGTACAATATGAAAGCAATAAATCTGTACAGATTTTAACTGATTATTCCTTATTATACAACAAAAATAAAATACCATAATTATATCAAGAAAAATTTCCTTAAACTTTAAGGCCCGTTATTACCACCTCTTGTAAAATATTTACGGCTACTTTTACGGTTACTTTACTGACAGTTAGATTTTACAATATCTGGTTAGGCGTTAACTGTTGGTAAGAATACCTTAACTGGAAGTAATCTTTACTGTACAGGAAAATGTACAAGTAAACTCCTAACCGGAGGATTTTTTGAGGTTATACTTCTCGCGAACTGAATTAAAATGGAGAGATGAAATTATTTAGTTGCTTTCGTAATGTCAGTGGTGATGAAGAACAATGCCAATATATCTAAAAAAGATAAAAAATATATTGAAAACTAGATCAAACTATTATGAAAGTTTGGACAATCAATTATTTTACTGTTTACTTCCTCTGCCCGTACATTAGATTATATTTGGGTTATGTATCATTCGGGGATGGGATTAGAAACGTGGTAACTTTCTTTTCATTTTTACAACCAAATGTGTGATTTACTTAATATTATCCGTACTGATCACATTCGCTCAGGAACGAGAAATGAATATTTTTCATCTTTGCAATATTACAATAAAACTAACATTTCGTGCAAATTAAATAAAATATTAATGACTGGACCAAACGCTCCACTAAACGTGGCAACATCCAAACAAATGTATCCGGCAAGCAGACAGGTCAAAGCCACCGGAAGAGCGATTTCGCCTACACTATTGTCATTCTGCGGAGTGTATTACCCTAATTGTCTCAGAAATAAACCTATGGCTGTCAAATCCCCTTAGGGGTTTTCTCGTGGTTTTCCCAACTCTAGTTGAATTGCAATTCAGCATTCCACTTTCCATCTACCGTGAATGTTTCCATGCGTTGTTCTATTATTGTTGTTGGCCTATTGTGTTGTCCTGGTGATTGTGTTTAATCAAGAGCTTTACCTCCCCGTTCGAATGGTTTACAAACCAATGCTTGTAAGGAACAACTCAAACACTAGGACAACGCAAGTAGAGCCAGCACTCGTGATCAAGTTGTCTGCTGATCTCAAGCTTAAAGTCTTTGCCTGAACAACACGAAAATGTTCTGGAGCGCGTTTAATCAAGTGCGTGACAGAGAGAATGTAAAGCTTAAGCCAACGCCAACGATAGTGAAGAGAGTAAAGTTCATGGGTCCTGCATTAAATATATTCTCACTGCTCCTTCACATCAGTCCTGAGGAGAGAGTCACTGTCAGTATTAATACTAATAACATTAATAACAATAGTAATATAATCATTATTATTTACCTGTTGTTAAACTTATACAAGGTAATAGAAGTCATCAATATAACATTTCTAGTCATTTAGATTTGTGTCATGGAACTCCTGTATACCGTAAAGTCCTTTGCTTTTTAGACATTGTTTAATTATTATTTTTAATCTCTTTAATGAGCATTTCTGACATTTAGTGACAGTTTGTTAGGAAGCTTATTTCCGACATTCTTAAAACTATTTTGTATTTTATTAAATTTTATAAATTTAGGCACTTAAATTATTTTTATTTCCCTTTTCGTATTAATGTAAACTGAACTAATATTAAAATTAGCATAATTCTCTTTGACATACTGCAGTATATGTATCATATAGAGACTGTTCAAGATCATAATGTTCAATTTCATAAAATGGGGTTTGCAAGATTCTGTATTTTTGTTGTCCTTAATTACTCTTATGATTTTTTTATTTTTTATTTTTGCCAGAAAGTGAGTATGAAAGAAGGTATAGTAACCCTTAATGACCAGGTCAATATTGATGTATAATTTCAATTTCCTTATTAAGTATGTAACCCTCGATAGTTTTATACATACAGCTTCTATGTGAGTGTTCCAATTTAACTTTTTATCCAAATTAGTTCCTGGTAGTTCTACATACTTGTTATTATTGCCATTGTAATTATTCAAACTGAAAACAATATCCTCAGTTTTATCTTTGTTAACAGTCAATTTTTTAACTCCAAACCATAGTTCAGATCTTGTTAAAACATCCCTATTCAAATGCTCTATCCTGCCAGAGTTACTATTTGTTGTTAAAATACATTTTTTAAAGCAGCCATCAATATCTGTCCAATTAGTTTATTAATTATTTAGTCGTTTTGCTGGACCTGTAACACGCTTTCGCCTAGCTTTCCTTTCCCGGATGGAATTACGTGGAATTATGTTTAGCTATGTTTAGACAATCTTCTTTTTGACGCTTTACATTATACTTTAGTTTAAACGCGTCGTTTAGTTTTGTTGGAACTTATGCTTTAACATGTTATCGCCTGTTGGCCCCAACTTTAATTGGCTAAATTACACCCAATGTAGGAATTCACCACAACTCCTGTAGAATCCTGAAAATGAAATGCATGTGGAATTACCGTAACGAGTGGACCTCGCCATACTCAGGTCAGGTGCAGCATTATCACTTTGTAACCGTATCCAGGCCTAATTAAGTTCTGTGTACTCACATGTAAACCACACGTTCGCTCTTTTGTTTGTGTGTGCTTGCTTTGTGCTTCAAACCAGCGGGATGTTACACATCTGTGTACAGGAGCCATCATGTATCGACATGTCACATCACTATGTTGTGTTCATGTACAGAGTAGCCCTGGCTCACACTTTCCGCGTGTTCCGTTACTAATATACCTCAGTTAAAGCGTGGCTTTTCCTCTACAAGCAAATTATCTCGGAGTGTGACATCTTCTATAATTAACTTGTTTGAAGTCCTTGCTGTATTTACATTTCACCTTAAGGTGACATTAAGCTGAATTATTTAATTAGTTTGAAAATCACAACCACTGTAAACGTAAGTCCCTACCAAAAGCTTCTTGAAATTTTACACACATTATTTTTGTGTTTACAAGAACAATTTTGAGGGGTCAGAGCATACAAAATTTATGATTTTGTTGTTGTTGTAATAATAAGGGAAGGACCACCCTAATATATGTGTGTGTGTGTCGAACTTTCTCCAAACAGAGATTGCCTCATAGGACAAAGTACATCGACCAAACAAACATTTAACCAATATCTATAATAATAAAAGTGTCTGTCTGTCTGTCTGCGATGCCCAGCAAAATCTACTGAACGGAGAGATCTGAAATTTTAAGCATAGGTGGATTGAAGGGTGGGAAAATGCACCTCGAAGCCGGATTTTTAATTTTCGTTTTCGTTGGCGAGTTATGAGTAAAAAACCGGCAGAAAATGTGCATTTTTTGCGCGTTCGAAGCATCGGTTTACAGTAATAGCCTACATTTCAGTTGTCATATCAGTTGCAGTTGGCTTTGTCTATTTTGTCATACCTTAGAAATAAAAGCATCGCGATCGCTTGAATTTTGTAAGCCCACGCTGGTCGATTCATTTGTTTATAATGTCAAGGCACGCAGACATATGAAATCTTCAACATAGACCGAAGAGGGGTAATGAATATAAGCCTAAATAAGCAAATATTGTTCGATTTGGACGAAACACATTATGCAGGGGTTTTCTGGGCCAGGAAACTCGAATCTGAGGTCTTTTATTTTCCATACTGCGCTTTATAATCGTGGAGTTCACTTCAAAGTCGGATTTTTAGCTGCTTCATTAATTATATTAATCGTTTAGTAGGCCTATATGAATGTTAATAATTATGTTTTAATTATTTTGCTCTTAATTTTTATCTTCCAATTAATTATCGTGGACGAAGCCACGGCGATCTGCTAATAAAAATAATGGTAAACATGGAACTGCTCTTATGGTTTACATAGGCCTAAAAATGTAGTTGATTAGAATTTAAACACAGGGGTCAAAGAAATTAAATTTCACTTTTACTCTTTTCTGCCTGAAATAAATCTAGCGTAAAACTGATTGTGCTTTGTAATCTATAATCCGTTCAATACCATTTACTCTAATTGTGGGAACTCAGAATAAATCTAATCGAACGTTTACTGAACCTAATTGCAATCCGATTTATAGAGCGTCAAATTGCTGTAGCAATTAAAATGCATTAGTCCTATTCATTAACATACAATAGTATATTGCGATACAAGTGCCGTAAGCGGTGCATACGGATCGAGGAAAAAGTTTTTTTTCAATTTCCGAGATCCGTATGCACCGCTTACGGCACGAGTATGAAATGCTGTATTTTGCACGATGATTATTTATATACATTTATTTATATTAATTTAGATATTAGCTGAAAATATTATGTATATACACTATTGAAGATGGATGTTATATTTCAGAGAGTGATTCGCATGTGTTGGTTGTTATGGGAACCGAATATTTGTCCTGTTAAAGTCGCCACAAACTGGGGGGCCCTTGATTCCGTCTTCCATAAAGGCTTGTATTATGATGGTTTTACTTGGCACTTGTGCTTTTTGTAATTTTAACCGCACGGAGATTTCTTTTGTTTTCATAGCAACCAGATTGCGTGCGGGAATGTCAACTTACGATCCACGGCAACAATATTCGTAAGTACCACTAAGTACGTCGTGCAAAAAAGAGTTTGTTAGCAGGTAAACCACGTGACAATTAAATGAAACTTGTCCGGGCTGCACTTTATACAGATCAGATGAACGTATTAGAGACGACGTTATTAACCCAGAAAGCTACTTTTCTCAAATAATACAAGCAATAACTTTACTCACATAGTAAAAATTAAGAGTTTTTTTTACAAACAAATTGAACTGTAGTCTAACGGATTATCTAAAGAACAACATGGCAATCATTTCTGTACTTTAAAGTTTAAACATCATTTAGCATATACTTTTATCTTGACGTCATCACATTAGGGGAAGGTCGGTGGTATCGGACACCTTAGGTAGCCTATTTGTAACGTAACTTTTAAACTTGAAAAAAGTTTGCAGTTCACTTCATACGTATATTTACGCTTATACCACAATGTTTATTTGAATTTATATAACTAAAAGTGGAAAATGCAATCAGTATAAGGAAACTAAAAAGTGGTCACATTTTTATATATGTAAAAGGTGGAGGGTTTTATGGGATAGTCACTTTAAAAAGAAATACTTATCTGCGAGGTAAAAGTACAAAGTTTTGCCGTTTTACTTATCACACTTCTGAAATAAAGCGTTTTCCTCCACATTTGCACATTTCCAATGGACCCAGCTTTTGAAAACACTGCCCTGAAGAAAATCACACCATCAGAAAGGAAATACTCATTTTCTTGTCCCTGCATTATATACGGCTAACATCATATCGTCTTCTTCCCAGTATCCTCTTATCTTCCCCATATTTACTTAACCATCAGTGCCATATAGAGCACGTGCTAATCAGATATCCCCACACCCAACACACCACCACCGGTCCCGATCAAGATTGTTCATCCAGCACAAGATAACACACAGACCATTCGATTATAGTTAATGTTTATAAATACGTTTTCAAAAGTCCCTTTCCTTATGTTGTAGTTTGTAATTCAGGAAAATGTTTGGACTTGATTTACTCTACTAAGGAGAGTTCGGGTCACCAGCTCACTCGAGCCTTCTGCAAAGCCAGACAGTCTCGCTTCTACGATGAATAATTTCGCGGAATGTATTGTTCATGTAGTAATCTTGAATTCAATTGTTTGCAGAACCGTCAATCATTAAAAAAAAAGTGTACGTGGAACGCCACGCGACAGAAGTGAAACTTGTTTTATTTTTTATTTTTTCAGCTTTTGATTATTGGATTTTTTAATTTTTCGTTATTGAACTTTTTAAAATTGGGTTTTTGGACTTTTAGTAGGGTACCTTATGTAAGAAAATCACATCCCGTGGGCTCCTTCGTGAAGAAAGCAACACACCTATATTTTCAGTTTCTATGAAGTCTAAGGATACCCGAACCACTTGATGCTACTCTGGGGGTCGCGTCTGAGTCGCGTGATGACGTCATCAAAATGGCGGACGTCGCGTTTCACATAAATGGCCATAACGTGAAACCTATTTGAGATAGAGACTTGAAAAAACGGCTTTGAAATCACAATAAAATGCTCTACATTATTGTTTCTTACACGTATGGGGCTAAGACGATTCTACCGAAAAATTACACTTTTTGTTGGAAAATTGAAAAAAATGGTCCTGTAGAATGTGTTCTCTTGAAATTTCAATAGAAGATGATGCCGTGCCATAAATTACATGCAAACAAATGTTTTGAAGAGTTTAATAAGGATTCTACTCCCGTTTACCAGAAGTTTCCATGTCAATGGTTTTAATTCTGTGATAGTTTTTGTAAAAGGGTCATTCCATATGAAATCATCCAAATTTTTAAAAAATGGTTGCACGACCATTTTAGAAAAAAATAATTGTTTGTATATGAGTTCATACATGTTTCAAGATGTCAAAACAAGTTTTAAAAAAATTATTGTGTTCTTGGTTTCCCAGGGGTGTCCACTTTTCAATCCTGGTGTAACATATTTTTTTTGCGAATGTAGCTGATTACAAAATATATTTTCATAACTCAACAACCATAAGAGTTAGAAATTTGAATTATGAACCATTTTGTAACTGTTGAAGCGTACTTTTATAAATATTTTATTGTTTTCTTAAACAAAAAATTTTTCATATGAAAATATGAGTTTGAAATTGGGGTACATTTTTCCAAGAAAATCACTTTTTGGGTCAAATTTTATGTGAGAAGGAAGTGATTGTAAACATTCAATTTTTTGTTGTGTTCAAACCTGCATGTGATTTGTCTGTGAGGAGAAAATCAGCTTCCAAAAATACATCCCTTATTTCTAAACTGGCCTCAAATATTATCGTTTTTCAGATTTTGACTATTTTTGGGCTTAAATATCTCTGAAGGGTACCCTTCAAAAATCTGAAAAATTGTATAAAAGAAGCCTTTCATGTGCCTAACTCATAGTTAAAATTTCTATTTCTAGAAACAAGTCCTTCTATTAATTTGATAGAACTGAAATATCACACCTTTTAGGGTACCGTATTTGGAAGAAACTACATATAACTCAACAACCATAAGAGATAGAAATTTGAATTATGAGTCATTTTATAACTATTGAAGCTTGCTTTTAGAAATATTTTAGTAATTTCTTCAACACAAAATTTTTCATATGAAAATATGATTTTGAAATTCGGGTAAATTTTTTCAAAAAAATTACTTTTTGGTCCAAATTTTATATGAGAAGGAAGTGATTGTAAACATTCAAATTTTTTTCATGTTCAAACCTGCATGTGATTTGTCTGTGAGGAAAAATATCAGCTTCCAAAAATACATCCCTTATTTCAAAACCGGCCTTAAATATTATCGTTTTTCAGATTTTGACTATTTTTGGGCTTAAATATCTCTGATGGATACCCTTAAAAAAATCTGAAAAATTGCATAAAAGAAGCCTTTCTTGTGCCTAACTCACAGTTAAAATTTCTATTTCTAGAAACAACTCCTTCTATTAATTTGATAGAACTGAAATATCACACTATCACATGTATGTAGTTTCTCCCAAATACGCTACCCTAATAAGAGTGACATTGGAAACTTCTGGTAAACGGGAGTAGAATCCTTATTAAACTCTTCAAAAAATTTGTTTGCATGTAATTTATGGCACGGCATCATCTTCTATTGAAATTTCAAGAGAACACATTCTACAGGACCATTTTTTTTTTCACTTTTCCAACAAAAAGTGTAATTTTTCGGTAGAATATGCCGTCTTAGCTCCATACGTGTAAGAAACAATAATGTAGAGCATTTTATTGTGATTTCAAAACCGTTTTTTTCAAGTCTCTATCTCAAATAGGTTTCACGTTATGGCCATTTCTGTGAAACGCGACCCCCAGAGTAGCATCAAGTGGTTCGGGTATCCTTAGACTTCATAGAAACTGAAAATATAGGTGTGTTGCTTTCTTCACGAAGGAGCCCACGGGAAGACATAAGGTACCCTACTATTTTTAAATTTTGGATTTTTGAACTTTTTATTTTTGGAATTTTGGATTTTTATTTTTTTTAATTTTTTAATTTTGGATCTTTGATTTTTTATTTTTTAAAGCACGGTAATAAACCTCCGGGTTCCATAAAATAGATAATATTCCTTCAGCTTGCTTAGGAGTTGCCTATTGCCATTGGGCAAGTAAGAATTATTATTATTGTTATTGTTATTATTATTATTATTATTATTATTATTATTATTATTATTATTATTATTATTAGTATTATTATTACTACTATTCCCATTTGCAGGTCCTCGTACCAGGTCTGAAAAATTTCCTTTCCATCCGCCTTCTATCGTTAGTCTCCCCTTAGATTATTTTATTTTGTCCTTTAAATCGTATAGCAGTTGATTACCCCTAATCATTGAGTTGACTGTTTTCTGTGCAGTCCGTTCCGTCACACCTCATTAATTTCGTGACGATTTTTATTTACGCCTTCCATTGCTGAAGAAGTTTCACTTCAAAAACACACAAAGAGATAATATAGATAATATTCCATGTGTGATAAAGGTAATATTGGTACCGACTAAAGCAGGGTTTAACTATTTCTGAGCGTAAAATTCACCTCAGACTATTATAGTGTTAGACACAAGGAGTTAAAACATTAATATTCGTATTTATTGGCAATTTGTTGTAACAACACACAGAACAGTCTGAGAAATCTCGCCTCATCCCAGCAACTGTAGTTATCTTCTTGCTGGAAATATTCCTATTTATTGTCCAACCGATCTGCACATTCAGATTGGATCCAGTTTATATCTCAATAAAATAGATGTATTGATTGATTGATTGATTGTTTATTGCCACAAATATTACAAAAATGTACAGGCTATTGTCTTATAAATAAAATGTATAGTATACACATATAGAATCATAAAAGTGTTATACATATTAAAATAATAATAATTAAAATAAAATTGACAAGATAGTTAAAATCAATCTTGTACACAAAAAATAAAATTTAAAAAATTAAAAATTAATACATCTGCAGATTATATTTTACTGTCAAAAAATTCCCTAATACTATAAAAAGGTGTTACAACTAACACGGAGAACAGTTTTGCTTTGAATTTGTTCTTGGTAGGCATGTTAAATTCTCTGGAAGATGGTTGAACAACTTCGAACCAATCACAACATGGCTATTTTGAGTTTTTTTTAGTCTAACTCGAGGCACATGAATCTTATTACAAGACCTTGTATTATGAGTGCGAATATCATTATTAGATTCCATTTCCTTCTCTTTGGTATACACACACTGCATATAAATATATAGATTTATAACTGTTAAAATTTTAAGTTGTATAAAAAGTGGTTTGCAATGAGCTTTTGCCTCTGTGCCAGTCATAATTCTTAGTGCCTTCTTCTGCAAAAGCAGGACCTCATTAATTCTAGGACTATTGCCCCAAAGGACCAGGCCAAAGCTAATTATGCTATGAAACAAAGCATGATACACATTTACAATATAAATTGGTGTAATCTGCAGTCTTAAAACTTTTAATAGAAATATAACTTTAGAGAGTTTATTACAAACATAGTCTATATGACTTGTCCAAGTTAACTTATGATCAATTTTGAGACCCAACCATGAGGGAAAGTTGTTCAGTGTTATAACATATTATACATTTTATTTATCTAACTTATACGCAGGACCTTTAATTTTATGATTACATAAAGCACAAACACATGAATTTCCGATGAGAACACAGAATTACACATAATGAAGAATGTACTTCAGTTTAAATCAAGCAGGAGAATGTTAAAGAACCACACAGAATACTGAGTAACACATGGGAGATCCGTAATTAATTAAATCTTACAGATACTGCGGTAACTGTGTAAATAGCAGGCTTGTTTGTCAAACAGTTTTCCTTTGCCATGTCCCTGAGTTGTGACTTTCCAATATAAGGAATAGCCACTCGTATCACATCAATATGTCAAGATTGGCTGAAATATTTACTAAGCACTTCCAACTCAGCTGGCTACACTTAAAACATTTAATTATTCTCCCTCACACAATGAGTGTGCTTTGGGGTCTCTCGGGAGGGGGGGGGGATTTCATTACCAAAGAAGAATTTATTATTAGTCTTCTAAGAATGAAAATTATATCCAATGAAAGTTTGGTCAAGTTAAATCTTTTGAACATCAGAGTCGATACATCCACACTGTAATCAAGCAGTCTTATTAATAGAAGTAGTTTAAGCGAGCGAAATATGGTTGTTTGGCTGATCACTGCAAGTGTCCAAATTTTTAATTAGTAATCCCCGCTCACAGATAAGCCCAAAGCATGGAAGGAAAACATGTAACGGCAATAGCTCAGTACAAAATTTAAAATTTAATTCACTGCAGTAAACTTTCTCGCATTAAAAAAAAATTTTCAGCACAGTTCCAGGAATTGACAAGACTTAAAAATATATCCTCTTAACAGTAGATAAAACCATAATTTTTATAATTTAATGTTTTTCATCTACAACCTACAACACCAAAGCAACAACCGCTGCACTTGACGGGGGCCCCTCCGGGAACGCGACTGCCCGTGAAGCTATGGGAGCGCGTCAGGTAACTCGTACTCGGAGTCTGCTAAATCAGGGGCGGAGCCTGTCCGGAGGTTCCGGAAAGCTAATTTATTTATAATTATTTTACACAATTATTTCTTATTTTCCGCTATCGCTGAGACCTGGTGCATGTGTCGACTGCTGGGCGGGGTCAAATCGGCCAGGTAGAAAAGGGACAAAACTACCGACCAGAACATCATGTTCTACTTATTTGAACAATATCGTTCCATTCTTCAGGACTCTCTAACCCATTCGCGCACCACGAATAAAAGTTCACCTTTCCTTGTTCTTATCCTCTCCATTTGTTAGCTTCCCTCTTCGCCTACCATGGAAGTGTGGGAATACGTATTTCACCTCCTTTACGCCGTGCCTAGCGGATGTGTTGGAGGCCATCGCATCGTGTTCCCCACCCTGCGGCGTGAGTCAGGTGAGCTTGATGGTCAAGAAGTGAGTGATACAATGTGTCTTTGGTTATTTGGATGTACGGATTTTCTCATAAGTTTAAGTGAATAATCAGGAAGACGCTGTTGTTGTTCTTAATAACCAAACAATACAACAAATATGTACTTTCGGGAATGATTAAAAGTAAAAGCGGTTTTCTATTTTGGAGGAAAAGTTTCGAAATAACCTCCACTCCCATTGCTGGTCTCTTAAAAATGACGAGGAAACTGTCTCAACTTGTTGAAATGAAGACTACGACATAATCCTTCAGCTACACATTGCAATCAGCTGATAAATAAGTAGGCCTAATGCTGTGAGGTCTATGCCAACTGCTTTGTGATTTAAACATCGCCTAGGGTAATAAATATCCGCATTATAATTTCCCTAATCTACTTATGAAATGTGAGTTCAAGTGGAGTGGGAAAGTTGTTAACTCTTGTGTGAATTAACATTGTTTTCATCAGAAGTGTCTGTAATGTGTTGACGTCTGAACATTTCACTCACTGACTCTACAATCAGACGAGATTATTTGAATTGTAAATGGAAGCATATTTACTGACTCTGAAATCACAAATAGTTCTAGCAGAGAATCTACTGACAATTTAATGAAGTCAGAGTTAAGTATACAAATGTATACTACACATTCATATGAAACATAGCTCACAACTGATAAACCTCACAATAATTGTAAACTAGTAATTAGCTTCATGAACATCAGTATGAATGTAGCATTGTAGTAACTAGTGAACAAGTTCAATGTCCCCAACTTATTACTGTAGTAGTAATATTTCTTCACGGCTCTCTTGTTACAGATTTCTTTGCCTGGATCTCTGCTGTTTCTTTCCAGTTCTAAGAGATAACAATGTCCTCTCTATCTCGCCTTTCATCAAGTGCTACTGCATTCCTTGCTTCTTTGTCAAAGCAATCACAGAAATAAATAAATGGTGCAAAAATATGTTGCACAGACTTTCTCGTATATACGTGTTAAAGGCTAGCACAGAAGAAGTAAATTTAGAAACAATTAAATAATAGGGGAAATTCAAATGCAAGTTAAGTCGCATCTTGGGATGAATTTAACCCCCCCCCCCCACCCTCGCCACTGCAGATTCTTTTATACCACGATCTATCGAATTCTTGTCCTTGTATTATGAAGAAACTCGTGATTGGACGTTGGAGGTGTGACGTCATACCGCTAGACTAGACGTGACAGGCTGACAAACCTCCGGGAGATATAATATGCCATATCATCGAAACCTACAAACAGTGTATCGTACATTATTCGAAAATGCAAGGGCGCTTCGCTACGGCTCCCGCCTCCGCTTCGCGCACTTAACTATGTGGTTAGTGTTATGCATTATTTAGCTATATGTAGAGGTGGATACAAGGCACTTGCGACAATATACAAGGACCGTTGGTCACTCTTCTTCGCTTAGAAACAAAATACATAGTCCGTGCAAATGTGAATATCGAATGGGCGGAGCTTAAGGGGGCGACTAATATTTGAATTTTGGCAAATTTTATTTATTAAATTTCCATAAAAGTAAGGCAATACAGAGTTTCCTCCTGAGTAATTTCTATTTAACCCTGTCTCTCGGGTCTCCTACAGGGAAATAAACGTAACACGTTATACACTATATAGAAAAAATTTCCCTGGACGGGAATTGATGCTTTGTACTCTGACACCTAGACCACTACACTATCACAGGACGTACCCAGTTACATTCAAAATCTTCCTTTAGACCCCCATTGACCTCCTTATGGCTTTCCCTATGAGCTCACGATATCTCTTATATATATATATACATGCAGAATGAAATAAAATGATTATTAAAAAACACTCACGAAGACATGGAGTACCCGTACTAAAACAGTAATATTATATGGACAGGCTTGAACTGGGGATGTAGGCCTAATTATGTGGGTTCCGTAATGCACCATTCTGAGTAGCCGTGTTCAATGTAAGTATTTTCTAATCACCCTATAACGGAAAGTTACTGGGTCAGTGGGACGAGGTCTATAACAACATCAGTGACGTCACGGAGTGTAGTTCCCAGCGTTCACGTTGTAAAAACAGACGATGTCAGTTGCGTCTTTGCTTCGGCCGTGTAGTTGTGATACGTGCATAATTACTTTGTTGTTAGTGTATCTAAGTGACTGTGGAGACTGCTAGCGACTGAGCAAAGGTAAGAATTTCATGGAGAAGAGCTTTGTCTGTAACACCAGACACGTGGCAGAAATATGGCGTTTTCCATGTGTAAGAGAACTGGAAATCTCTCCCACTCCCTCCGTTGCTTTACGATAATTCCCACCATCTGCCCATAAAAATATTTCGCACAATGCGAACAACATCTCTCAACATTCTTTATGATTCTCCTACCCCTTTGAATCATTCTTTTCATATTTCTATAGGCATCATTCCCAGAAACGACTTGCGGTGTTGAAAAGATACACACTCGTGTTAAGTGAGCATTTTCCTGTCTGTAGTTAAAAACAAAAGGGACATTGGTCTTCGGTCGGGAGAGAAATGTCTTTTAATAGAAGTAGAGATAATATTGCCTTTATGGTTTATGGTATGTAGTCTACCACGATTAGATAGCGTCACCTGGTAAAAGCGACCTTAGATTCGAGTTCGAGGTTTTTATTTGAAACATTTTTCCACTCAATTCTTTGATGAACTCATGTCCTTCAATTTAAGCCTTGCCTCCCGAATAATGCGACTTCGAATGAGTCCAAGGCCAATGAATGGGCACTTTCTGCAACATAGCCGTGTACTATACACTGGAGTATAATAAGGGTAGAGTGTTTCCATCATTCTTTTAATTGCAGCAAAGTACAGTAAAACCTGCAATAAAATCCACTTCTTGGTCGATTTTTGTAGAAAGAGGTATTAAACCATAAAGGCAATATTATCTCTACTTCTATTAAAAGACATTTCTCTCCCGACCGAAGACCAATGTCCCTTTTGTTTTTAACTACAGACAGGAAAATGCTCACTTAACACGAGTGTGTATCTTTTCAACACCGCAAGTCGTTTCTGGAAATGATGCCTATAGAAATATGAAAAGAATGATTCAAAGGGGTAGGAGAATCATAAAGAATGTTGAGAGATGTTGTTCGCATTGTGGGAAATATTTTTATGGGCAGATGGTGGGAATTATCGTAAAGCAACGGATGGAGTGGGAGAGATTTCCAGTTCTCTTACACATGGAAAACACCATATTTCTGCCACGTGTCTGGTGTTAGAGACAAAGCTCTTCTCCATGAAATTCTTACCTTTACTCAGTCGCTAGCCGTCTCCACAGTCACTTATCATACACTAACAACAAAGTAATTATGCACTTATAACAAACCATCACAACTCCACAGCCGAAGCATAGACGCAACTCAAGGTACATAAAGACTATAAGGTAGGTCATTCCGGAGATCCGCGCTGCTATTGGCTAACTGGCATGACGTCACCGGGAATACGAATCTACCGCGGGAGTTTAAACTGCGAGGTGTATGTACTGAAACTTTGTTAAGCATCATTTAACTGTAAAATCGAAATAAAGAAATAAACATATGTTATGATGATGAATACCTTCAAACACTTAATATTAAGAGCTAGAAATATCTTTCTGGGTAATTGTATATATTATGTACTTACTCAATGTAGCTCAAGAAGACGACGACGCAACCCACTGAAGATTTTTCTTCGCGGCAAGTTTCCTAATCATTTCTGTTTTCACTGCTTTGTTCAATTGCCTTATTCTGATGAAGGTTCTTGTCCTCACGTAGAGAGAGACCACTTTTTGATGAATTTCAGGAAACTTTGAACTTATTATTAACGTTAACTTTTTCATCACTCCTTCGCACTTAGCAATATGTTGTCCATGGAAACTACAAAATATCACCTCAAATTCTTTTATTTCATGTAACCAATTGGCTGAAGGTGAAGTGAGCCCATCTCTAGAGATTACGGAGATCCAGTCATTGTGGGAGGTGTCATTTGAGTCCGGAAAAAGCTTATCTGAAACTGAACCCAAGGAGCCGTCAATATGCTTGCATTTAAATGCAATGTAGCCTGCAAGATATTTCAGTGCATCTTGGGATTCGTAATCATCACTGGTTGCTAGTTCATCACTGGGACTCTGTAACAGAACAAGTTCTTTTTCACTGAAATCAGCGCAGTCCAAGTCAGCTATCATGTTTCCTGTTATGTTAATACATAACTCGCTAGTGATGAACCTTAGGAAGTCCTCTTCAGTTTCTTCTGTTGGAGAAACGTGTGAAGGTAACTCATTAGTATCTTCCACAACTGATGTATTTGCCGACAAAGGGATGTCTCCTGCGCTTCCAGTCAGTATTAGAAGACGCATTCTATTTTTAACTTCGAAGGGTGTTGGATTGTTGTAAAATGCGCCCAGACCACGTATTTTAGAAAAAAAGTTATCCAAACAGTCTTGGTTTAATCTGGAAGTCAATATGTATGAAGCCCCCAGATTTTTCATGTCATTGTAGAGTCCGAAGAGAGAATTTTTTGAAATAATGAAACCCTTCTGGAATGGCAGCAGGCTTTGCCTTTTCCCAAAGCGCATGGTAGAACAAATTTCAAGGAAGCGTTTTAGAGTATTCTCCTGACTTCGAAACTGAAAACCATAGCCACTTCGAAGAGGTGTCTTGTCATCCTTAGGGACTCTTGAATTTAGTACGTCAAAGGTATCATTAATCAGTTCAATGAAATTTCCTTCCTGGTTCTTGTTTAGTACGTACTTCATAGCTCGGGCAGTGCGACGTGAGAACAGCTGCGCTGCCATTCTAACATTTTGCCGAGCTCTTCCCGTTACTCTTATGTGAGCTTCTGAAATTTGATGTACAATGCTTAGATCCCTACTCTGTGTGGCTAATAGGTTTTCGAAAAGCTCCTTGTTCAGCACTGTTTTGTTGGGCAGTGTAACTCCATCATCTAAAACATGGTTTCTAAGTAGCTTAAGTAGATGAGGGATGTCACAAAAAACCCACATTTTTCTCGCCGGTTCCACAGGGTTTGAAAAGTAGCTTCTTCTTGTGGAAACCCCAAGCTCCTTCCAGACCTTTGAATTCTTGGCTCCCATATCGCAAGTTACTGCTACAATCTTGGTACCTGCTGCTTCCAACTGCTTTATAGTGTTAATGAGTAACTCACTGGTCATGGTAACATCGAAGTCAAAATATACAGGCTGTTCCCAAGATGAAAACAAGCCACGAACCATATCCACCATAACGTTTTTGTTGGGACCCAAAATTACATCATTTGATGAATCATAGCACACGCGACCATCTATATTCATCTCGTCAAAATTTAGGACTGCTACTTTCTCCAGAGGTTTGAAAGATTCTGTTTTGACTTTCATAAGATCTAGCACTTCTTTCAGAATTCCAGGTCTGCACTTTAATTGTTTGGCCCATTTCTGAAGTGTAGACCGGCCTGGGAAAGGGTAGTTTTTTGACCGCAAGTAAGCGTACGCCTTGGGTGAAAGAGCTCTTAAGATGAGAGCATTAGAAATGTCTTTCGGACCCCACTTTACTCTCTTTTTATTACCAAGTAAAGATCGGATTTGGCCTGGTGTGAAACACTGAGACAATATTCTATGTACGCTATGTTTTATTCCTTGTTTTGTTGCAGAGGTAGCACTTTTATTCACTTTCACAACATGATTTTTTTCCAGCACCTTATTACTTCTTTTCAAAGCGGTGTTTTCTTTTCTGAGAGCTTATATTTCAATTTTCAATCTCTCAATTTCCGCTTTAGCAATAGTGCCTGGGTCAGGAACCACTTCTGTGTTGGTTGATTGGTCACACTTAAGTTTCTTTGGCGATATAACTTCTATAGTAGATAGCGCTCTCTTTCGTACTGTCCTGTTTTCACATCGGCGTCCTCGTGATGATATTGCCTATAAAAAGAAAATATATTATATTTTAGAATAGCCGTTATTATTACTACTATAAGATATTATCATCATCATAATTAGTGTATTAATAAAATATTTATATTCAAAATAAACAAAATCAATGCACGAATGCACTCGAAACTGATAATACCTATTTAGAAATGCATTTCTAAAGAGAATGAATATCTGTAATTACCTGTGAATTTTCCTTGCTAGTACTTGGCACAACGTCGAATACATCTCCATGCCAGTTTGAAATTTTCTGAGTCGGTACAGCGTCGCCCTTTAATTTTCTTTTCAGTGGCAATCCAAGAAGCTCGTTTTTTAAGTCCCGTTCGTAATCATCAGGAAGGAAATGTTCTGAACAAATCCTTGCATTATTAGCATTAACTGGATCAGCCCTTTTACACCGTGACACCCATTTGCGCTGTAGTTCTCCATCTTTTGGAAATCGATGATAAACTATATCCGTAGTTTTGTAAGAAGCATTTTTACATTCAGCAACAGCACAATGGTTCCTACTCTTGCTCATGGCTACTACTTTAAAGAACTGCAAGGAATTTGCTTGCACAACAAAGGGTGAAGCCTGGCTGACTGCTTCGTGTCCACGGGGGTGCCACTTGGCCATGCTTTCAAACTTTCTTCAGTCGCACGGTTTTGTCTTGTGACGTCACTACGTTGGCAGACCACCCCTCACCACCCCAAACCAAAACTTAATATTTAATTATAGGCAGCAAGTATCTCGTGTTGTAATATGTCAACCTCAAGTATAATAACTGTTCTATTAGGCCATGTGGGAGAAATTGTAAAAGTATATACGGTTTGGTTTAAAAATTGTATCTTTTGAAGCTATTTTTTTTGTAGATTTCGAAGAAAAATCTACTTATTGGGATCGGTACCACGTCATGACTTTCGGAAAATTCTTTCATATCTTTATGTTTCATGCCTCCCGAAGTACGTAACCACCGCCCGTTCAAAAATGTATATATGTATATAATATATATCTTTATACGCTAGTGGCCGTAATATTGAAGATATTTGAACCAAATTTTATTATGTTATTTCTAGGCCCAATAGTTCGGACATGTTCGTTAATGAACAAAATTGGCCCAAGGGGGGTGTCGGGGAAGGGGTTGAAATTTTGAAAAATTTATATCTCGGCCCCTATGAAGTATAGAGGGAAACTTTGTTTGAGTAATTTAGAGTACTCCCTATGGAGTTCACAGTGACACCAACGTTTCAGGGGTTTGGGGGGTACGAGTGGAGGTAGGGGGGATGGAAATTAGAAATTTTTGAAACCCCGTCTTTTTTAAAAGTTCTTGATGAGTACTCTACAAACCAACAACTAGTTTCTCGATAGCTCTCATATAAGGCGAGATTTGAATGTTTGAAAATAATAATCCTTAAAAATATACCTCAGCCTGAAGGCCTGCCGAAAGGAATGTTTGAGGACCGACTACGGATAAAATTACCAATGTAAAAGAGTTTGAATGTTAAAAATAATAGTTACACTCCGTTAGAACAATAATGCATAGCAAAATAAAAAATAAATAATAAAATTGGCTATAACATCAATTTAAAACATAATAAACAACAATAAGTGACAATAAATTAAACCAAAAGCACTTCGAAATCTACCTCAGCCTGTAGGCTTGCCTAAAGGGATTTTTCAGAGGTTTAAATTGAGTCTGCAGATGATGTCGACCTAACTTAATGTATTATACTTTAACGAGACAAGACTATTCTATCGTTGTTATTCGAAATAGGGAGGAAATGTTAATTTTTTCTTAATCCTTCACTAACTAAAACTTTACCTTTATTAATATAATACTGTAAATAATTAACATCAATTGACTTTAATGTAGAGTGTGTACATCATTTCTTAGCCATTCTATGCACAGTTTAAAAAACTGAGTTTTAATTATTTATAAACTACTTGCAGTAAATATTATGTTTTCAACCTTCTCCAACCGCTCTAGATACATTACCTTATGGCAATTTAGTAACTAATATAGGCCTAATTAGTACTGTATAGATTTTTTCCTGCAAGTAGTGTTTACATATGAAGTATTAAAATTAATTTAAGAATGTGGATCATATTTCTTGCCTATTTCGAATGAGAACAATAGAAACAGTTCTGTATTATAGTCTCGTGAAACTCCAATACATTCAAATCAATTTTACATCCCCTGCAGATTTGATTTTAGCCTCTAAAAACAGCTTCAATAACTACGGTTTTTAAACCAAACCCGATCGATTTTTACAATTTCTACCACACAGCCTAACGGAATAGTTCTTATACTTTGGGTTGGCATGTTAGAACACTTGATAGTTGCTGCCTGTAATTAAATATTAAAGTTTAAAAATCATCTTTTTTCCATTAATTTCTTATGAGTGAGGGACTGCTGTAAAGGTTGTCGCTCACTTGCCCGAGCAGACCGAACAGAAATCAGTAGCCGTCCGTCTTCCGCGGCAGTTTCAACGCTCACTATGCGGAATTGTCTGGTCCGTCATCAATCACTCAAGCGCCAGTCGTTAAGTGGGGTGCAGCAATGGTTCAGTTTCTTCAATATTTCATATAAATTTGCAAATTACATAGTAATGAACCATTCCACATCTTTAATATTTTAATACAACCTCTCATATGATACTGTTCCTATCATTGAGGTGATTATTAATTATTTTCGTAAAGACTAATTTCTTCAAGCTTTCATCTATGCTGGGGTACGCCGTGGTGTAGTGGTTATGGCACTGCGTTACAAACCTTGCCACCTTCATGTGCGGTATGTCTCAATCCGGGAGCTTTAACTTCCTGGAAACCATATGGTTCTGATTGGACCATACAGGGATCACTTGACTTATATACCTTTAGTTTTATCTATGCTATTTCACATTAGTTAATAATTCATTAGTAATATTATTATGGCCATTGTAGGCCCACTCTGTTTATAATATTGATATAGCATGTTATATCTAATAAATGGTAAGCAACACTGATATTATAAAAATTGAAAAATTTAGCTTTATTTTATACCAACATTAACTGCAAAAGTAAACTCTGCATGAATTAGAGGTGATGAAGTATGATGGATACCCTATTCAATAATTAAATATGTAATAAGATAATATTGAATAGTATTGTACACGTGCATTACTTTAATGGTCCTATTTAAAACACATGCGAAAGTAACCAGGATTATTCTTAGTAGGTATACCGTTACAAATAAATATTAATGTTTGGTTTTAAAGTTTTGAAATATCTTACTTCCGATTCGTTAACACATCTCTCGCAGTAATTGAATTTTTTTTTAAATTTATTGTTGTACGACTTGGCTTTGCGTATGCTTGTGCTATTCCATCCATTTACTTCCTCTACCCATACCATAAATACTGTAGATAGAGGAAGTATTATGCTCGACCATGAAATTGAATGTTGAGTTTTCAACAATAATACACATTTGTAGATCCCCTCAATTCAAAAATACAATTTTCAGAAATACGCCTTTGTAAGTCTGTGAGAACTCTTCAGCTGGAGAATGAAAACTCATATAAAAACAAAATTCTATTTTTGAGTTTTATCTTCTGGGGATGTGATATGAAGATCGACGATGACTTTTTCTTACTTTTACTACCACTTTACATGACTGAGCAATTTATTTCTGTTCTCGAAACGGGTCTAACAATTTTGTTTAAATTTTGTAACACGAGATACTTCTTATACTAGAAACTACAACTTTATTTCGAACATTTTTAAAATTAAATTGATTGAAGTGTAGTTATAAGCCATTCATCACATACTCAAACTCTAGTTTTAAGTCTTGCCTCGCGAATAATACATTCATGAGGCTGAGACAACTGAAAGCGAATTGCTGCAATTAAGCCGTTTACTTTATGCTTTAATACGAAGGGTAAAGGAAGTAATGTGAGTGTTTCACATAAGATTTTTAGTGTAAATAACCAATTTCTGAAGCAGGAATCACACAAATGCATGTTAGAGCAAGGAAGCTTTCTTGAGTCAGAGTGCCCGGTGTCACTGACAGGTTAGCGAGCTGCGACCAGCTCGAGTCTTGAAGGTTAAATGAGTAAAATGAATAGGGGTGGTCATCCGAACGCTAGCGAAAACATACGAATAGTATCGAACCCCATCCGAAGCATCGGAAGTTTCGGCTCGAATCGGACCCAAAGAATAGCTTCCCGTCTTCCGCGGAAGGACGGTGCTTCTGGCCGGGTAGGTAAGCGTTCACCCATCAAGAAACATGCAAACTATTATTTTCCGTGTCGGTCTGGTCGGTCTGCTCGGGCAAGTGAGCGTCAACCTTAATTCTTGCCACGTTACAGGCCCAGGGTGGCTAAGGTTGACGCTCACTTGCCCGAGCAGACCGAGCAGACCGACACGGAAAATAATAGTTTGCATGTTTCTTGATGGGTGAACGCTTACCTACCCGGCAAGAAGGACCGTCATTCCGCGGAAGACGGGAAGCTATTCGTCCCATCCGATTCCATCGGAAACTTCCGGACCTGAGTATGATGATCGGAACCTTTCGTAAGCTTTCGCTAGCGTTCGGATGACCACCCCCCTTTATTTTGTCATTCAACCGTCAACACTTGAGCTATTCGCATGCAGCAACCCTGTCAGTGACCCTCAGTAGTAGTGGCTTCTTTGCTCTAACATGTATTTGTGTGGTTCCTGCTTCAGAAATTGGTTATTTCTACTAAAAATCTGACTCTCACAGTACTCCTTTACCCTTCGGATTAGAACATAAAGTAAACGGTTTTATTGCAGTAGTGCGCTTTCAGTTGTCTCAGCCTCATTAAAAGTCGTATTATTAGCGAGGCAAGACTTAAAACTTGAGTTTGAGTATGTGATGAATGGCATATAATTGCACTTCAGACAATTTAATTTAAAAAATGTTCGAAATAAAGTTTTAGCTCCAAGTATGAGAAGTATCTCGTGTTCATAACTTAAACAAAATCGTTAGACCCGTTTCGAGAACAGAAATAATTTTTTTCAGTCATGTAAAGTGGTAGTAAAAGTAAGAAAAAGTCATCGTCTATCTTCATATCACATCCCCAGAAGATAAAACTCAAAAATAGAACTTTGTTTTTATATGAGTTTTCGTTATCCAGCTGAAGAGTTCACAGACCCACAAAGGCATATTTCTGAAAATTGTATTTTTGAATTGAGGGGATCTACAAATGTGTACTAATGTTGAAACTCAACATTCATTTTCATGGTCGAGCACAATACATTCTCTATCTACAGTATGTATGGTGTGGAAGTAAATGGATGAAAGAGGACAATGTAATGTACAAAGAGCTATATGACAAGTCGTACAACAAAAAATTTAAAAATCCAATTACGGCTAGAGATGTCCTAACGAATCGGAAGTAAGATATTTCAACACTTAAGGCCGAACGTTAATATTTATTTGTAACGGTATGCCTACTAAGAATAATCGTGGTTACTTTCTCATGTGTTTAAATAGGAGAATTAAAGTAATGCACGTGCAATTCAAATGAATAATAACACCCAATATTACCTTATTATTTATTTACTTACTTATTATTTTACTAAATACCCTTTCCATCACACTTCATCACCTCTATTCCATACAGAGTTTAGTTTTACAGTTGATGTTGGTATAAAATAAAGCTAAATTTTCCGCTATCATTGTCGCTTATCATTTATTAGATTTAATAATGTTAATGCTACGACATGCTATATCAGTATTATAAACAGAGGCCTACAATGTTCATAATAGTAATATTAATAATGAATTTTTCACTAATGTGAAACAGCATAGATAAAAGCTTGAAAACATTAGTCCATAAGAAAATATTGTATATAATTACTTTAATGATAGGAACAAAATCGTATGAGAGGTTGTATTAAAACATTTAAAGATGTAGAATGGTTCAGTATTATATAATTTGGAAAATTAATTGAAATATTGAAGAAACTGCACTATTGCTACTACCCCACTCAACGACTGACTGACTGATGACGGGCCAGACAATTCCGAATAGTGAGCGTTAGAACTGCCGCGGAAGACGGACGGCTGCTGATTTCTGCTCGGTCTGCTCGGGCAAGTGAGCGTCAACCTTAATGGTCTACCAAGAACCTTGGCTTCGTGTATTCCAGATGACGTCACGCAGCTTCGCCAGCTGAGACAGCGATTTGCGCGGGAAGGCGTATATGGACTGGCCTGGACGCAACTGACATCGTCTGTTTTTACAACGTGAACGCTGGAGTCTACATAACTGAGAACAGGGAACTACACTCCGTGACGTCACTGATGTTGTTATAGACCTCGTCTCACTGACCCAGTAACTTTCCGTTATAAGCACTCAGAATGGTGCATTACGGAACTCACAAAATTACATCCCCAATTGAATCCTGTCCATATAATATTACCGTTTTAGTACTCCATGTCTTCGTGCGTGTTTTTTAATAATCATTTTATTTCATTCTGCACCATTTACTTCATTTCGATTTAGCCAGTCCTAGCATTAATTACGTCACAGGTAATGTATAATGCTCAATTTGCTCCCCATTGACATTCAGTATAGTTTTGTTCTATTTTGCAGGGATAGCATACCTGCCTCTGGATCGAAGATTTCCGGGTTTAAATACGGGCGAGGCCGGAATTCCTCCGAGAGGAACTAAAACAGTCTGTCCCATGTCGTCGAATTACTCCACGTTAAAGAATTCCAAGCGAAAATTAAAATTCCTTGGCAGGATGTTAGGTGTCGACCGAAATCAGGAAATGCTTGTTTTTATGCAGTTCTCGTCTTCTGACCAGAAATCTAAAATATAAGACTATTATCTTGCCGGCTGTATTATTACGGATGTGAGACATGGTCGCTTACTCTTCGGGAAGGACATAATCTGAGAGTATTCGAGGGGCTTAGGAAAATATTTGGGCCCAAGACAGATGAAAAAGGGGACTGGAGAAAACTAGATAACGACGAGCTTCATATCCTGTACTCGTACTGGATATAGTAAGGGTAATTAAATCACAGAAGATGAAATGGGCTGGGCATGTTGCGCGCATGGGAGGGGAAAGACATATTATGTAAAAAATATTCATTGGGAGACCCGAAAGGAAGAGTCCACTTGGAAGCCCTACACGTAGTGGGAAGACAATATTAGAATAAAATTTAAAGAAATAGGATTTGTGAGCAATGGTTAGCAAAGAATTGGGTTGAATGGCGGGTTCAGGTAAGCGCGGCAACGAACCTCCGGGTTCGATAAAATAGATAATATTCCTTCAGCTTGCTTAGGAATTGCCTATTGCCAAAGAAAGGGCAGCTTCCAGATGATGTTTTAGAGATCCATTGCATTTTCTCTTCGAGGCATTATATGTCACAATGTAAAACTATGTCAGTTATTAATATTTTTGTACTCCTTAACTAATTAGTGGTACTTACGAATGTTGTTGCCGTGGATCGTAAGTTGACATTCCCGCATAGCAATCTTGTTACTATGTGCGGTAAGAGTTTCAGTGGTGTTGTGAATTTACTTACGCCTCACCTCATAGTACAAGCCTTTATGGACAAGGCCCCCCAGGACAAATATTTGGTTCGCATAACAACAAACACATGCGAATCACTTTCTGAAATATAACATCCATCATCAATAGTGTATATACATAACATTTTCAGCTAATATCTCAATTAATATAAATAATCATCGTGCAAAAAATAGCATGCAATACTCGTGCCGTAAGCGCATAACGGATCTCGTAAATTGAAAAAAACTCTTTCCTCGATACGTAAGCACTTACGGCACTTGTATCGCAATATACTATTATTGTCATTGTATCTATGCAGTCATAGACAATAGCGATATAGAACACTATACTACAGAATAAAAAGAATTACAATGACTGAAATTAAGGCACTTTTATTTTGTTATATATCTACAGCCATAGTTTCTTCTACTTGTAGCGAGAAATACTCATTTAAGGCCTTACTGAAGCATTGAAGTATTCGCAGCTTATTTTAAGTATCTGTTTCATGTGAGTATGTTTTTGTATGGTAGTGCATTTTCATTAATTTCCCGTTCATGGTGAACTTCCTGCACCCAGTAATTAACCTACCTGCATATTTTCCTATTTGCATAACATTACGTGCATCAGTTAATAAAGCAAGTCACAGAGCACTGGGTAATCGGAATTTTTGGTTGAATTTTTCAAGTTAATTCTTCACTTCACTTTTATTAAGTGCTAGTATGGAACTTTATGAGATTGTGTGTGGGACGAAAAATGTCTGTCCGTCCGTCCGTGTGTCTGTACGCGCCATAAGTGAAATACGCCTTTTCGGTTTTTCATGAAACTTGGAAAACACATTTATAATGTCCATGGGAAGAACCCGGTTCACCGGTTCACCGGTACCGGAGTAATGCTCAATTTAGTGCCTATTTTAATAGATTATGGCGTCTTTCTATTAGAAATACGCTGTAACTCAAATACGCTGTATCGGATTTGCTTGAAACTAGGTATAAGCATTTATGACGTCCATGAGAAATGCCCTATTGAATTTGAACCTAATGGGTTGACCGGTACCGGAGTAAAACACAATTTAGTGTCAATTTTAAAGGCGCAATAACTCAAATACGCTTTATCGGATATTTATGAAACTTCGTATACGCATTTATAATGTCCATGGGAAGACGTCTATTGATATTCAACCAAATCGGTTGGCCAGTACCGGAATAATGCCCAATTTAGTATCTTTTATGTTAATATACGAGAAGTCGCGATAACTGAAATATGCTTTATTGGATTTTCCTGAAACTTTGTATACCCATTTATAATGTACATGGGAAGACGTCTATTGATATTGGATAAAATCGGTTGACGTGTTTCGGAGTAATGCCCTATTTAGTGTCTATTTTATGATAATATACGTATTCGAAAGAATTTATATAAAAAAAAGCAAATCAGTTATCTTGACATCATAGCCTATTGTTTTACTGTGATCTTATAAGGCTTTGGAAATTAAAATACAGTTAGCTATGACAAAAAACACGATTTTTTTACATGCGCCTATCCAACTAGACCATTAAACTGACGCAGGTGGCCGAGATGGTAACGTCTTGGCCTCACATTCTGGAGTTCCATGGTTCAAATCCCGAAAACGGCCAATTTGACATTTTTTCGTATTTTTATGTGAGTGTGCGATTGTCAGGATATCACAAATCTGTACAGTTGAGCTGATGCTAGAAGATTTTAATCTGATTTTTAAAAAACTAGACGTTTGTTCTTCCGTAATCCCTGCTTAATGAATAAATCTGGAGCTTAACTTGGAAATCAATTTAAAAAAAATATATATTCTGCATATCTTAATTGCAGTCATAACTGATGAAACAAAAACATACTGGTCCTTTTTACATCAGTTTACCTGATTTTATTTCTTAACGATTTAATTCCCAGCAGCTAAATTATGATGCGACTACTTGGGTCGATTTATTGATGACCAGCGAGTTTAGAATAGTATCACCGGTTCTTTATAGGCTTCGCAGGAGTAACCCTTCCTCCTTCAGAACAGCTACTATTACTTTCACTTTTATTATTAGCTATTGGAAAAGATAGTATGCAATACACATGCGTTAAGTGAATTGGAGAATATCAGAAATTTAAGAAACCCCGAATTTTTAACTATTCGTCTATTTTCCCATGGCGCATTTACCTTTTTAAATCTGTGTTGTTCACAGACACACGGGCAGACATTTGTAATGGAAATTGTTCATTTCCTTCGAGTATTTGAAAACGTGTTTCAAATTGTTGAAAAGGGAATATGGGATTTCATGATCCAATTACGTATAGCATTCCTGCCTATGCTACGGTTAGGAAAAATTTATTTGTATTGTGAGAAACAATAAAATACAGAATCCAATTATTGAGAAATACCAATAACAACTTATACAGAATGGAGATGAACAGAACACTGACCTGTTTTGGCTTGAGTTGTGTTGAGCAGCAGAAACAAGCAGAACGCACATCCCAACAGCATCATGTTCTTCAATCTGAAACACAATGCGAAAACTCTTTTAAAACTACGGTAGCTACTGTGGTACTATAATTTTTTATTGGTCAAGTATCCATTATCTTTTATCCATCGAACAGGATAACAGTTAACCAGATAACTGGATATTGACGTCATTTGACCCAATAATCCAATTGTTAGAAGAAAAAATAGTATAAAATCAGGTGAACTGATATAACCAAGTGCCAGAATACTTTCTTTAATCAGTGATAAACGCAATTATGATAGGCCCATGCAGAAAGTTATTTTTGTAATAGATCTCCGAGTTAAACATTTCCAGCCCATTTGATGATCAGTGATATATTTATCCTTACCATATCCCGTGAAGAGTACAAGTTATGAAACTCTTATAATATAACTAGCTTAAAAGGCCCGGCGTCGCCCGGGTTTTTTTGTTTTGTAATTGGAAATTAACTTGTGAAGGACTTTAGATTTTTAAATTCTAGGTCCTAATATAGGTATTTATAATTTGAAATAGGAAGAACGACTCATCACACTCAAACTGTTCCCTCAGAAAACATTTGATATAAGTTAGCTTTTTATGGCTCATAGAGGATGTAGAAATTTGCATCTCATCGCTTGTACAGTTGCACAGCAAGCCTGGTAGGGGTTCAAATAAGAAAAAACATACATAAATTCCGGTAACATTTAAAATCAATATTTTTCAAAATCCTTTCTTAGTGAGCACCTACATTATAAAACGAAGGTAATGTCAAAATTCCAAGTATCTACCTGTTATAGTTTAGGGTCTACGTTGATTCCTGTCAGTCAGTCAGTCAGGACAAAGCCTTTTATATATTACTAGCATGTGCCCGCGGGTTCGCCCGCGATAATTATTTCAAAAATTAAAAATCAAGAGCATAATAGTTAATTTATATTAATAAAAGGAAGTGTCTGTCCTCCGTCTGTCTGTCTTCCGTCTGTCTGTCCGCGATGCCCAGCGAAATCTACTCAACGCAGAGATCTGAAATTTTATAAGTAGGCGGACTAAAGGGTCGGAATGTGCACCTCGAAGCCGGAATTTTAATTTTCGCCTCCGTTCGTGAGTTATGAGTGAAAAACTGGCAGAAAACGTGCATTTTTTTGCGTTTTAGAAGCACCAGTTTCAGTAACAAATTTCAATATCAAATAACTTACAGATGGCTTTGGCTATTTTTGTCAACATACCTCATAGCCTACCTTGAAAATAAAAGCAACGCGATCGCTTGATTTTGTAAGTCCATCCTAGACGATTCATTTGTTTAGAGTGTCAAGGCCCACAGACATATGACATTTTCAACCTACACGGAAGAAGGATAATCAACCCTAAATATGGTCAAACATTGTTCGATTTGAACGAAACTCACTATACAGGGGTTTTCTGGGCCAAGGAACTCGAATCTGAGGTCGCTTTTACCAGGGGACGCTACCTAATCGTGGAATGCACTCCACGTGATTTAGGTGTTAATAATTATAATTTGAAATAATTATCGCGGGGGAAGCCGCGGGCACATGCGGGCACATGCTGTTTGTCTGTCTGTCCACGATGCCCATCGAAATCTACTGAACGCAAAGATCTGAAAATTTAAAGATAGATGAACTGAAAGGTGGGCGAATGCACCTCGAAGCCGAATTTTTAATTTTAGCTTTCGTTCGCGAGTTATGAGTAAAAAACTGGCAGAAAACGTGATTTTAGCGCTGTCGAAGCATCAGATTTCAGTAATACATTTCAATGTCAAATCAATTGCAGTTGGCTTTGGCTATTTTTGTCATACCGTGGAAATAAAAGCATCGCGATCGCTTGAATGTTGTAAGCCCACGCTGGTCGATTCATTTGTTTAGAATGTCAAGGCCCGTAGACATATGAAATTTTCAACCTACACGGAAGAGGGATAATCAACATAGACCTAAATATGGTTAAACATCGTTCGATTTGGACGAAACTCACTATACAGGGATTTTCTGGGCCAAGGAACTCGAATCTGAGATAGCTTTTACCAGACAACTATATCTAATCGTGGTATGTAATTCACGTGATTTAGGTGTTAATAAAATAATGATTTAACTATTATGCTCTTAATTTTTAATTCTTGAAATAATTATCGCGGGCGATCGCTTGATTTTGTAAGTCCATCCTGGACGATTCATTTGTTTAGAATATCAAGGCCCGAAGACATATGAAATTTTCAACCTACACGGAAGAGGGATAATCAATATAGGCCTAAATATGGTCAAACATTGTTCGATTTGGACGAAACTCACTGTACAGGGGTTTTCTGGGCCAAGGAACTCGAATCTGAGGTAGCTTTTACCAGGCGACGCTATCTAATCGTGGTATGTAGTCCACGTGATTTAGGTGTTAATAAATATAATGATTTAACTATTATGCTCTTAATTTTTAATTTTTGAAATAATTATCGCGGGCGAAGCCGCGGGCACATGCTAGTATCATTATATTTATTAACTCCTAAATCACGTGGACTACATACCACGATTAGATAGCGTCACCTGGTAAAAGCTACCTCAGATTCGAGTTCCTTAGTCCAGAAAACCCCTGTATAGTGAGTTTCGTCCAAATCGAACAACGTTTGACCATATTTAGGCCTATGTTGATTATCCCTCTGCCGTGTAGGTTGAAAATTTCATATGTATGCGTGCCTTGACATTAAAAACAAATGAATCGACCAGCGTGAGCTACAACATTCAAGCGATCGCGAAAGTTTCATTTCCAAGGTTTGACAATAATAGCCAAAGCCAGCTGTAATTGATTTGACATTGAAATATATTACGCTTCGGAAACGCAAAAAATGCATGTTTTCTGCCCGTTTTTCACTCATTTTTGGCATTTAGAATCAGAATTTTTCAAAATCCTTTCTTAGTGAGCATCTACATTATGAAACGAAGGTACTGTCAAAATTCCAAGTCTCTACCTGTTATAGTTTAGGCTGTACGTTGATTCCTGTCATTCAGTCAGTCAGTCATTCATTCAGTCAGTCAGTCAGGACAAAGCCTTTTATATATATAGAGATAGTAGCAGTAGTAGTAGTTCCTTAGATCGCGAACGATCTCTGGAGATCCATCCAGATATGTACAGCAGTTTAGGTTGCCAGACTGACATTACTCCTAGTTATGCACTGCGTAGCCTGTTGCACTGCAGCTCTCCATTTAGGTCTAGATTCTGCGAGCCTGATGATCTGGGCCCACTCCATCTTAAGGGTGTCTCTGACCATCTCAATCTTCTTCTGCCTCTCTTTCTACTACCTTCTGTGGTACCGATCATCAAGTCTTTCTCCAGTGATTCAGCTCTTCTAAGTAGATGTCAAAAATATGTCAGTTTATTTTCAATTGCGGTTGCTGTCAGGGACTTTCCAGGTTTAACTTCTTCCAGAATTGACGCGTTTGTTCTTTTCTCTTTCCATGATACCCTAAGCATTTTTCTCCAAGCCCATAGCTCAAAACGGTCGAGTATTTTTTTTTATATTTTTTGTGAAGAGTCCAACTTTCACTGCCGTAAAGCACAACTGGGAACACCAAGCTCTTTACCATAGACATTTTTGTTTTCCTGGATATGCCAGAATCCTTCATTAATTTACATAATTTGACCATTGCCACTCTACCTAAACCAATTCTTCTTTTAATTTCATGCTTAATATAACCGTCTTTATGCACCAGAGAGCCAAGGAATTTGAATTCTGTTACTAAGTGAAGAGACTGATTGTTCACGTTAATTGTAGCATCATCCCCGACGCACATGATTTTAGTTTTTGAAAGATTTAGGTGGAGTCCATAATTTTCACTAATATTCATAACTGCAGTGATCATATCCTGAAGTTCATCAGCATTTTCGGCTAGAATGGTGGTGTTATCCGCATACCTAAGTATATTCACTTTCCTACCACCAATTCTTACACCATCAGAGAGATTTTCCAACTCGGCTTGTGAAATAATGTGCTCGCTGTAGACATTGAACACAGCTGGGGAAATTATACAGCCCTGTCTGACACCTTTGCAAATTTTGACCCACTCAGTTTCTCCTTGTTCGATCATCACTTTTGCTATTTGATCGGTGTACAAGTTTTTAACAATTGATATGAGATGCTCTGGTATGCTGATGCGTCTCATTGCTTCTAGCATCCTGTCGTGGTCTACACAATCGAAGGCCTTAGTGCAGTCAATAAAGCATAAATAAACTTTCTTCTGGAATTCATAGGCTGACTCTAAGATCCATCTTAGGTTGGCTATGTGATCACGGGTGCCCCTGTTCCTACGAAATCCTGCCTGGTCTATTGATATAGCTTGCTCAGTAAAATGTTCCATTCTCTTCTGTAACACTTTCAACATGATCTTGCTGCAGTGCGAGATTAAAGCTATTGTCCTGTTGTTGGTGCATTCTCTAATGCCGCCCTTTTACTTTCTCGCTTATACGTAGTATAGATAGAGGTGTACATATTCTGATTTTAGCTTGCCTGCCCCTTTGAAATTCTGCAACCAGTCACAGCTTTTAACTTGCTTGACTTGAAAGCAAGCCAGATTACAACGATGATAAGAAATACTGTCGCTATGAGTCATAAGCTTTTCATAACTTGGTGGGTTGCTCAGGACCTAAGGAAACTGCAAGGCCTGGCGGAAAGAATATGAAACTGGGTATAGCAGTGCACTGGTAAGTCGTGCAGTTACGTAGTTGAGGAACTTCAGATGTATTCAGAGAATTTTACCCTGAAGGAAGCCGAGGAGAAACTAAAATGTGGACAGTTTTAATTAATTATCAATGAACAAAAGTACTAGTCCGGCATGGGAAAAATTTTCAAACATTTTCGAGAAAACATCATAAAATCATTAATAACAATAACAAAAATCCCTTTAGGCAAGCCTACAAGCTGAGGTAGATGTCGAAGTGCTTTTGTTTTAATTTACTGTCGCTGCGTAGCACTCTTCTTCTTTAGCCTTGGCATGACAAACCCGCAATAATAACTGCAAAATAGAGGAAAGAGAACTTTTTAACACATTCAAATCTCGCCTTATATGAGAACTATCAAGAAACTAGTTATTGATTTGTAGAGTACTCATCAAGAGCTTTTCAACGATACCCCACAAGACGTAGTTTCGAAAATTTCGAATTTCCATCCCCATACCCCCACCCCCACTCGTACTCCCAAAACCCCCGAATCGTTGGTGTCACTGTGAACTCCATAAGGAGTACTCTAATTTATTCAATCAAAGTTTCCCTCTATACTTCATAGGGGCCGAGATATAAATGTTTTAAAATTTCAACCCCCTCCCCCGATTACCCCCTTAGGCCAATTTTGCTCATTAACGAACTTGTCTGAACTATTGGGCATAGAAATAACATAATAAAATTTGATTCAAATATCTTGAAAATTACGGCCGCTAGCGTGTAAAGATATATATGCATACACACATATATATATATATATATATACATATACATATACTGTATATAAATATAAATATCACAATTTTTTTAACAGGCGGTGGTTTCGTACTTAGGGAGGCATGAAACGTAACGATATGAACGAATTTTTTGAAAGTCATTAGGTAGATTTTTCTTCGAAATCTACCTAATAATAAAAATAATAATTGTGTTAAGACGCTAAAACGATTTTTAATACTTTATCCACCTTTTCTTTTTCTGCATGGTGAATTTCTTCTACCAGCATGTAGAAAAGCAAGAAAGTATTACCTACACTCAGCAACTACAGTTGTTTAGCTGATAGGAATGTCGCAAACTTATTCTGACTTGCCTAGGCTGGGTTTGACCTGACCCATCGGGCTTAAAGAAACCTGCCTGCTTCCTAGCTATGACGCTGGCAACTTGCTTGCCTGGCGTTCAAGCGGGTTTGGGCAAGCTAAAATCGAGATTTGTACACCTCTGATAGAGGTGTACATATTCTGATTTTAGCTTGCCTGCCCCTTTGAAATTCTGCAACCAGTCACAGCTTTTAACTTGCTTGACTTGAAAGCAAGCCAGATTACAACGATGATAAGAAATACTGTCGCTATGAGTCATAAGCTTTTCATAACTTGGTGGGTTGCTCAGGACCTAAGGAAACTGCAAGGCCTGGCGGAAAGAATATGAAACTGGGTATAGCAGTGCACTGGTAAGTCGTGCAGTTACGTAGTTGAGGAACTTCAGATGTATTCAGAGAATTTTACCCTGAAGGAAGCCGAGGAGAAACTAAAATGTGGACAGTTTTAATTAATTATCAATGAACAAAAGTACTAGTCCGGCATGGGAAAAATTTTCAAACATTTTCGAGAAAACATCATAAAATCATTAATAACAATAACAAAAATCCCTTTAGGCAAGCCTACAAGCTGAGGTAGATGTCGAAGTGCTTTTGTTTTAATTTACTGTCGCTGCGTAGCACTCTTCTTCTTTAGCCTTGGCATGACAAACCCGCAATAATAACTGCAAAATAGAGGAAAGAGAACTTTTTAACACATTCAAATCTCGCCTTATATGAGAACTATCAAGAAACTAGTTATTGATTTGTAGAGTACTCATCAAGAGCTTTTCAACGATACCCCACAAGACGTAGTTTCGAAAATTTCGAATTTCCATCCCCATACCCCCACCCCCACTCGTACTCCCAAAACCCCCGAATCGTTGGTGTCACTGTGAACTCCATAAGGAGTACTCTAATTTATTCAATCAAAGTTTCCCTCTATACTTCATAGGGGCCGAGATATAAATGTTTTAAAATTTCAACCCCCTCCCCCGATTACCCCCTTAGGCCAATTTTGCTCATTAACGAACTTGTCTGAACTATTGGGCATAGAAATAACATAATAAAATTTGATTCAAATATCTTGAAAATTACGGCCGCTAGCGTGTAAAGATATATATGCATACACACATATATATATATATATATATACATATACATATACTGTATATAAATATAAATATCACAATTTTTTTAACAGGCGGTGGTTTCGTACTTAGGGAGGCATGAAACGTAACGATATGAACGAATTTTTTGAAAGTCATTAGGTAGATTTTTCTTCGAAATCTACCTAATAATAAAAATAATAATTGTGTTAAGACGCTAAAACGATTTTTAATACTTTATCCACCTTTTCTTTTTCTGCATGGTGAATTTCTTCTACCAGCATGTAGAAAAGCAAGAAAGTATTACCTACACTCAGCAACTACAGTTGTTTAGCTGATAGGAATGTCGCAAACTTATTCTGACTTGCCTAGGCTGGGTTTGACCTGACCCATCGGGCTTAAAGAAACCTGCCTGCTTCCTAGCTATGACGCTGGCAACTTGCTTGCCTGGCGTTCAAGCGGGTTTGTTCAAGCTAAAATCGAGATTTGTACACCTCTGATAGAGGTGTACATATTCTGATTTTAGCTTGCCTGCCCCTTTGAAATTCTGCAACCAGTCACAGCTTTTAACTTGCTTGACTTGAAAGCAAGCCAGATTACAACGATGATAAGAAATACTGTCGCTATGAGTCATAAGCTTTTCATAACTTGGTGGGTTGCTCAGGACCTAAGGAAACTGCAAGGCCTGGCGGAAAGAATATGAAACTGGGTATAGCAGTGCACTGGTAAGTCGTGCAGTTACGTAGTTGAGGAACTTCAGATGTATTCAGAGAATTTTACCCTGAAGGAAGCCGAGGAGAAACTAAAATGTGGACAGTTTTAATTAATTATCAATGAACAAAAGTACTAGTCCGGCATGGGAAAAATTTTCAAACATTTTCGAGAAAACATCATAAAATCATTAATAACAATAACAAAAATCCCTTTAGGCAAGCCTACAAGCTGAGGTAGATGTCGAAGAGCTTTTGTTTTAATTTACTGTCGCTGCGTAGCACTCTTCTTCTTTAGCCTTGGCATGACAAACCCGCAATAATAACTGCAAAATAGAGGAAAGAGAACTTTTTAACACATTCAAATCTCGCCTTATATGAGAACTATCAAGAAACTAGTTATTGATTTGTAGAGTACTCATCAAGAGCTTTTCAACGATACCCCACAAGACGTAGTTTCGAAAATTTCGAATTTCCATCCCCATACCCCCACCCCCACTCGTACTCCCAAAACCCCCGAATCGTTGGTGTCACTGTGAACTCCATAAGGAGTACTCTAATTTATTCAATCAAAGTTTCCCTCTATACTTCATAGGGGCCGAGATATAAATGTTTTAAAATTTCAACCCCCTCCCCCGATTACCCCCTTAGGCCAATTTTGCTCATTAACGAACTTGTCTGAACTATTGGGCATAGAAATAACATAATAAAATTTGATTCAAATATCTTGAAAATTACGGCCGCTAGCGTGTAAAGATATATATGCATACACACATATATATATATATATATATACATATACATATACTGTATATAAATATAAATATCACAATTTTTTTAACAGGCGGTGGTTTCGTACTTAGGGAGGCATGAAACGTAACGATATGAACGAATTTTTTGAAAGTCATTAGGTAGATTTTTCTTCGAAATCTACCTAATAATAAAAATAATAATTGTGTTAAGACGCTAAAACGATTTTTAATACTTTATCCACCTTTTCTTTTTCTGCATGGTGAATTTCTTCTACCAGCATGTAGAAAAGCAAGAAAGTATTACCTACACTCAGCAACTACAGTTGTTTAGCTGATAGGAATGTCGCAAACTTATTCTGACTTGCCTAGGCTGGGTTTGACCTGACCCATCGGGCTTAAAGAAACCTGCCTGCTTCCTAGCTATGACGCTGGCAACTTGCTTGCCTGGCGTTCAAGCGGGTTTGGGCAAGCTAAAATCGAGATTTGTACACCTCTGAGTATAGAGAAAGTATTGTGATCGTGACAAAAAATCGAAATCGAGTTAACACCGGGAAAGCAGGTTTCACGATGCCTAGAAACCGAAAAACGTGTTTTTGGTTTGACGTCTGTCCGTCTGTCTGTCTGTCCGTCTGTCTGTGGACAAGCACAGCGGGTAAACGGTTCATTGTATTTACTTCATTTTTTGAATGAAGGACTTTTTCGAAATTTTGTCGAGCCGCCCAGAAATTTAGTTTTACAACTGAAATATTAAGGGGACTTTTCATGAAAACGTTTTTAAAAATTTTGATTTTTGAAAAAATGGCTCTAACGATTTTAATAAAAATTTAAAATTGGAAACTCTTTTCTATGACTAATAAAATGGCTATATCTGTATTTCTGCAAAAATGACTTAAGGGGTACTTAACTCGTACCCATTTTCAATTTTTCTAGATTATATCCATTACAGTAGGCGATACACGAAAACCTACCACAGTAAAGTTGTAGAGAAAATTAAAATGAACATTTTTTGTTTAACACATTTCTTTATACGTTTAATAGATATCAAGATAAAAACGAAATAAGTACGGCTTAAATGCGAATTTCAGAACATACATGTCAATTAAAATATGAATGACTTTTGTTGCCCCTAGTAACAAGAAAACTATAGGCCTAATGTACACTTATTGTTGTGAAATGCAACCAGTTTAGCTCACACAGCAAAACCAATTACAGCGAGGTGATATGGGCTAACAGGGAAGAGGTCCTGAGTTCAAATCAAACCTTGTGGCCGCCCAAATTGACTTGGGTTTTTCATAGTTTCCTCATTCGCAAAGGCGAACGCCGGGTTTGTAAGACATGCTTACTTTCCATAACTCATTGCCGCTACGTCACTGGATATTATAATCGTTTAAACTGAATATCACAAAAGAAGACATCACTAAACAATAGAATCAGATGACACGAATGAGTTGCTACTATAGACTAATGGTTCACGCAACCATACTAAACACGTGATATAACCTACATGCAGTTGCGTGCAATATAACCTAAGTAGTAGTTGTAACGAAATTCAATTATAAGTCGCCCCTTAAGTTCCGCCCATTCGATATTCACATTTGCACGGACTGTATGATGTATTTTTTTTCTGAGCGAAGCAGAGTGACCAACTGTCCTTATTTATTGCTGCAAGTGCCTTGCACCCACTATCCTTATATATTGTCGCAAGTGCATTGTATTCACCTCTACATATAGCTAAATAATGCATAACACTAACCACATAGTTAAGTGCGCGAAGCGGGGGTGGCAGCCGTAGCGAAGCGCCCTTGCATTTTCGAATAATGTACGATACACTGTTTGTAGGTTTCGAAAATGTGGCATATTATATCTCCCGCGAGGTTTGTCAGCCTGTCACGTCTCGTCTAGCGGTATGACGTCACACCTCCAACGTCCAATCACGAGTTTCTTCATAATACGAGGAGAGAAGAATTCGCTAGATCGTGGTATAAAAGAAACTGCATTGGTGGGTGGGTTGGGTGGGGCCGATTTATCCCAAGGTGCGACTTATATTTGAATTTTCCCGTAGTAGTAATAGTAGTACTAATAATATGCAGTTTTACTGTCATTTATTATTATTATTATTTCACGGTAAAAGCATTAAACATGAAGATTGACTCTGATGGTTTCCGTTCTAGACACTTCTTAGTTTTATGAAAATGTAATAAATAAAATTTAATTGTCCCTATAATTTACTTTTTTCTGTGCTAGCCTTTAACACGTATATGCGAGAAAGTTTGTGCAACATATTTTTGCACCATTTATTTTAGGAAGTACTATGAAAACAGATTTCTTCTTCTTTTATCCAGATCGTGTTACAAAGTTTCCTTATTATAGGAATTAATTCTTCTGTGGCTCCTTTGATCAGTTCAATTGGCAGATTATCACTGCCAACTGCTTTGTTGCTGTATAGCCCATCTAATTTCCTCTTCCTGTATAGAGATAGCTTTGACGAATAACAAAGCAAACACAGTTTTACATAATTTATTCTGGTATGGAAATCGCTTACATTGCACAAACCCTTGCCAATACACAGATAATGAGGAATTTATTTCACATAGCAGCTACGTTTTTATTTGAATTCGACAATTCACGAATTTTGAAGGTAGACAACTGTTACTATTGACTCGTATTTAAGTTTCAAGTGCTGGCAACTTAAAATCGCTAGGTAATTAGTTGATTAGTTCAAGGACAATCAACTCCACATTATTAAGTTGGTAATGAACAGTTTACTGAGGGCGACAATGAACGCGTGCTAGACTACAGTTCACTTGCGTCACGTGACTTGAAGCAATCATAACGATAATCTTTTCGCCCCGTGCCCCTTTAGAGTTAGAATTACCGCAGGCGTTGTATACACTGCCACCACATGCTGGCTATTAAGTCTTTAATAGCATCTGCAAAACGTGATATCGTCATTCCTATTCCCTAAAGCATTGTTCGTAATATTGAGAACTAACGGAATATGACTTCACATCAATATGACTTATTAAGAGCCTAAAATGTGATGAGACACACTAAAACAACTTCATCACTTCACAATCTGATATGAGACCGTGTTGCGGGAAGTGCATATTCAGCCTTACACAAAACAAAAATAGGCTTGAGTCTGAGCAAACGATGGCTGGCTTATAACTACCCTTCAGAAAATTGTTACGGAAAAATGTTTGATGTACATGTATTAGCTTATGTGTTTAAAATTCAATGAAAATCGTTACACTTGGTCTAAGATGTGAACGGAGCAAAAGTAAACAACCGAATGTGAAAGTGCAAAGCACAGTTCACAAGAGTTCGTTTTGAGACTATTATTACATACAGTAATCTCAATTGAACTTTTTTCTTTCATTAAGCGCCACTAAGGGTCGATTCTCAGTTCTTCCAAGTGACATTTTGTCTTTGATTTTGGTTCAATTTTGACCTCTGATTTGACACCTACTGTAGATCTGTATTCATTTAGGACTTTGAAAGCCGTACTTGAATCTACTCCCTCGGATGACGCCACTTTTACGCCTACATCTTGCACAGATATTTTAGGGGTTTTCTTTTAAAGTTTTGTATTTATTTACAATCTGTGTCTTCTCGCCGCTTTACAAAATTTTCCTCGCACGTTTCTTTGCTGGTGACGTAAGTTCTGAAGGCCCTGTTAGAGGCCTTTGCTTACAATTTGTGCTGTACTTCATCATCAGGCTTTAAAACTTAGTGCCCGATCGAATATGTTAACAGCAACCGTACTGTACAGACTTCGCTCGGCGTATGCCCTAGCTACCAAATGCTGGTTCACGTGATAGTAAACAAACCGAAATACAGATATAGCAAGACCACAAAATAACTTCTCATTATCTAAACTCACATTACAAGCATGCAAAACGATACTTTCTCCTGTTTGTGTATAATAATCCCTCCCAAATGTTTCAATATATGTTTGCGTTTTAGAAAACTTTACTTTCGGCATGCCGAACACGTATAAACACGCACAATGACAAGGTACACTGTTGACCAATTTGAGAGGCACCGTACCACAAGCGCATTCACTTCTCAGTACTACTATCTTATCAGCCTATGCAATCAACCCCCAACCCCTATACTCAGGTTGTTGGTAACCGGAATCAACTCCCTCTGTGGGTTCGGGCACTAAGTTTTAAAGCCTGTTCATCACACATCATGGACATGAAAAGTACAACGAATTAATTAATTATGTTATAAAATACGTCTTATATTTAGTAATTTATGTCACTTGTTTTTCTTCACAATCAACAAATTCGCGAAGGCATCGATAAAAACACGTGAAGTTGTTTGCTAAATAGCCAATATGTTGTAAAACAAACAAGCCTGTGATATAAATACTAGCAAGAAAATCACTTAACAGAACCTTTGTTTTCATAATTACTTAAGACAGAGACAATACTACGATATGTGCGGAATGGAAGTAAATATGTGAGCTGAGCTTTTTGCACTATCGTGAAGTAGGCGCTGGTGCGAATTATCAATGAAACGACAGCGCCCAATAGTCAAACCAAGTCTGTTGTTTACTTTTGCTCCTTACTAGACCTGGGATTTTAAGGCAAATGCCTATTTTGTTCCTTATGAAATAACATGAATATTTCTAAATATGTTGACATTTCATGATAATTCACTTATATTTATAGTGCCCTAAAATGCCTATTTGGACCTTTGGTGCCTATTTTTACTATTGTAGTGCCTAAAATGCCTATTCTGTATATCTAAAATAAAATTCAACTTCTGTAACTTTTACAATCATTTAATGGACATCCCTGAATGAAGAGCAGAAGAGCAGAGGGTGGGTTTTTCACAGAAACTTGATTTTACCAAAAAATTGTCGCCAAAGGAATGCTGACTGACAGGGGAGGATTCGCTCAAAACAACAAGTAGCAGGCATACGATATAGTATATAGTAAGAAGGGGCATCTTGTGTCAATTTTTAAAATAATGCAAAACTGTTTTTGATAAATGTATTTTTAATTCTGTCTTAATTTTGCAATTATTTCTGTTGAGAATAAGTATACCACGTTTTTTACAGTAAAAAAAATCACGTTACAGTTGAAGAGCTTATGGTAGTATTTTAAAGTCTATTTTCTGTCTATTTACACATTTTTAAAGCATATTTTAAGTGCCTACTTTCTCTTTTAAAAGCCTATTTACTTGTTTTAAAAGCCTATTTTAGGTGCCTAAAACTAATTTTTTTAGAGCATAAAATCCCAGGTCTACTCCTTACACATCCTGGATCAAGTGACTTATAGTTCCGTTCTCGAGGAAATCACAAAAAAGAATTATTCATTTAATGTGGTAGTAAAAACAACTGAAAATCGTGACCAAACTCCGTGTTACATTCCCAGAAAATATGGAACCAAAAGTCTATGAGACTTTACTTGGCAAGGAATTTTCTTTTTAGTTTAGGGATTTGTCAGCAAACGGAAAATCCTTTCCATGTCGTCCGTAAAATCAGTGGCGGAATGGTCCTAAATGAGACGGCAACACTAATGATTAGGGACCGGATTTTTAGGTTTTTAAAAACACTGTTTTAGGTTTTCCATTAGGTGAAATAGTTTTTTTTTAGGTTTTTGTCCAAAATATCGTTTTCGGGTAGAATAATTGGTTTAATGAATTTGAATGTGCTACATAGGATTCAATACATAATACTTGTAAAGTTTAACTTAACAAAATTGACTTAAATTTGTGTAAACTTGCTTTAGGACAATATTATACAATTGAAGAAAGAAAACATAAACAATCAAAAGAATCATTGAAAATAAGATTGTCTCACATTTCCTGGTTACAGTATATCACTAAATATCTTTCAAGATTCTCAACTGTGAAGTTCTTCCTGTTATCTCTTAGAATACATTTGAAGGCAGAAAATGTACTTTCAAACTCACATGACGTCAACAATGGTTGTTCGTACGAATATTTTAAAAGGAATACGCCGGTACTCTTACACTTCCTCTGTTGATACTGTCATCCTAGACCAGGGGTCGGCAACCTTTTGAGTCGGAAGAGCCAAAAATTACAATTTACAAAATTTCAAAGTTTTTAAAGAGCCACAAATTTTTTTCTTGCCAACAATAACTAGTACTCGCAAAAATGAAGTTTTTAAATAAAAAAACTAATCTATTTATTCATAAGAAAAAATATCTATTTATACATATATATTAGTAGTGTTTTTCACATTAGATAATTACTTATTATTTAAGTAAAAATTTAAACAAATAAACATTTACTTACAACACTAACTTGTACTTCAATAACAAACAATTGAGCAAACAAGTTCAATGGGAGCGTTGGATTTGCATGGTTTTAGAAAGTTTGGATAAATTTGGCTCATAACTTGTTGTTTTAAGTTTCAAACACGGCTCTAAATTTTCATTTCTTTGTTGGCTTCTTACTTTACTTTCAATTATATTCATGCAAGAGAACGCTTGCTCGCACGAATATGTCGATCCGAAGATAATCAGCACTCCAAATGCCAACTTCTTCACCTCACTGTATAGCAATCTGGAAGACTATTCCATGCGTCGAATATAAGTGCCTCAACTCGCGGCATTTCTTTTAAAGCTGTCCACTTTTGTTGCGCTACGTGCATGCATTTCTGGACCTCCAACTCTTCCAACTTACTTTTCAACTCTAAATTTTCCACTCCATAAAGCTTTACTTTTTAAATCGATCAATTGCATTTCTAGAGATCCAGTATCAATTCCAAATGGCTCAATGTGGATTTCGTTACTATTTGTGTTGAGAGGATTTACTATGAATGCTAGAGTAGTTTTGTTGGTTTTGAATTGCTCAAATCTATCAGCAAATTCATCTTTAATTTTTTTTTATAACTGTGCTGAAGTAATTCGTGTCAACAGTTGCACTGGTTTTATCGCGATATTGCTTTAGGAAATGAAAATGAAGTAATTTACCGCTCTGAATATCTTCTGCAAAAAGAATTAATTTTTCTTCAAAACAAACCAATTCTTCTACCAAAACAGGGTTTCCCTTTCCTTGCAGTTTTAGATTCAGCTCATTTAATTTCGCTGTGATATCCACCATAAAGTAAAATTTTTGCAACCATTTGTCGTTCTCTAATTCAGGGTGAATAATGCCTTTTTCATTTAGGAATGTATTTATTTCATTCAAGCACAAAGCAAAACATTTCAACACCTTAACTTTGGAAGGCCATCGCACTTTATTGTGAAGAAGGAGGTCGGAATACTGAGACTCCATTTCGTTTAAGAATTCTTTAAGCTGACGATGGTAGAGTGCTTTTGACAAGATGCTGTTAACAATCTTGATTACCAAATTCATGACCTCAACTATTTCGGCCGGAAATGTTTGGGCACAAAGCACTTCTTGATGTATTATGCAGTGAAACATAAGGTTTTTTTGGTTTATTTTGCTGTGAAGAATCGTTGTTGCCCCTTTATTTTGTCCTGTCTTACTTCTGGCTCCATCAGTTGCTATTGAAAGGATTTTATTTAAATCGATCTTATTCTCTTCAAAGCATTTTTGCACGGCATTCGCTATATCTTCTCCTCTAGTTTGTCCCGAGAGCGGTAGCAATCCTAGAAGTTCTTCTTTTGGACCTTGGGAAGACATATACCTGGCAAAAATCTATAAAATAGATAAATAATAAAACAGGTAATTTATTAAATATATATTTTAATAAAAACAATTTCGCGGTAATATCCAACAGCAGTACTTTGTTTCTTTTTTGACAATTCTTATTGGCTTCAAAAAAGTAGTTAGGTATCTAATTTGGAAAAAAATATGTATAATATGTATTTTAAAAATATAATACTTATTATTTTACCTACCCTTACTTCGGTTTTTTTTATTATAATATAGGCCTATATATGACTACATACATAACTTTGATAAGATAATTCGCTTCTAACTCTTTTACTTGAAACAACAAACTATTCGTCTCAGCCCAAGCACTGGTGAAGACGCCAAATTGTCTTGCGTCAAAAGTGAATTAAAACCTGCATAGAAACATCCGACGACGGTGTCATTCGCGAGCTTCCGACGGACTGACGACAGTGACGACGCGTGTCACGGGGGAGGGGTGCGGTGAAAAGTGAATACAAGTGGCTGAGAGATAGAATCGGTGCCTAATCCTCGTTAATTGATTCAGAACGATTTTTAATTTTTTTTTATAATTTAAATAATATTTGCGTATGGAACTAAAGAGCCGCAGCTTCACATCCAAAGAGCCGCATGTGGCTAGCGAGCCGCAGGTTGCCGACCCCTGTCCTAGACGACACTGGATTGAACGAAACGCTGGTGCTATTAATTTCAACTCGGCAAAAATTGTCTCTCCGCAAAATATCGATTTATCAACTGACAAACAAAAAAGACAAAAAAGTAGCCTAAATTAGGTATTTTAGGTTTTATATCCCGTTTAGGTACATTTAGGTTTTTATACCCCATTTAGGTATTTTTAGGTGCCACAGAATTACTGTGGGTGAATCCTATGGACATGATTCGAAAAAGTGTATAATCGCTTTTTGTTTTGGAAGTAAGGAAAAAAATAGGTAAAAACCTAAGAATCCGGTCCCTACTAATGATCATTATTGATAATAGCCTACTACATTAATCTACATGATGCTTATGATTAGTGTTCGGATGTTTATGACGTATCATTTTTATCCTGACTCCGTTTTCGCCGCAAACACAAATTAAACATGAATTGCACATTTGCTATCCTAATCGGACCGTTATTATTTTCCACATAAAGTCATATTTGGGTCAATTTCAAGGGCTTGGGCATATTTCCGTCAAATTTGTAATTTAAAGTCGTATTTCAGTCATAAATTCGGTAAAAGAGTACAATTATGCAGTTGTTAAGCCTGAGCACATGAATATTATGAATATCACATATATTATAATAAATAATATATATTTATTATAATATTATATTGGTGTATATTGTCAGAATTCAATGAGAGTAATTATTGGAGGTTCCAGCTTGTCTGACCATTATCTTGTGACCATTATCTCTTTGACAAACGGTAATGTTTGAAGACCTTTTAATCCTTAACCTCGTGTGACATCGTAAGGCCAATAACAATAATTTTGAAGCAAGATGTTGAAACCTGGTATCCATCTAATTAATTAGTAAAGGCCAATAACAATCATTTTGAGGCAATCTGGTATCTATCTATTTAATTAGTATGTGTGTTATACGCGTACTTTCATGCAAGAACGTTATAAGTACGACCTCGCCCTACTTGGGGTCAAAGGATTGTTTCGGGCGTTGTCCAGATTTTGATGGACTTATATATATGCTCAACATGGATTAAAAGCCCCATTCTGATTCTGGTTTGAAGAACTGAAGATGTCACCCGAGAGTGATGGCAGCTTCACACATATTTTCTGTAAGTAAGGAACTTAACATTATCTCTGTAAAGATGGAGCTTATCGTTCCTAATTTTATTTATATTTTAAAGTAATATAAATGTCAACACAATCATGTGTGTTGCAGGGAATTTTATTTAATTACATTATTTGAAACAAAACTAGATTTATTTGCAAAGCTAAATGTTTGATACAAATGTAGAAGTAAATTATTTAAAGAGTAATTCAAATAAAGAAATCAATTTCTTTATTGTGTCAGTATAAGATAATTATGCGAAGAAGTAGTAAACTTTATTTTATTCTATTGTTTTCAATTTAAGATTGTTCTATTTTAATAATATATTTAGTTACATTATACTATGTTGTTATATGAGTTTTCCCCAAGTGATAAATCCTTTATGCATGATCCAGTGAACGCAACAGAGTATGGAATCCGCAGTGCCTAACCCGTCCAGTGCTATCCTAGACAATTCGAGTGTTACATTAAGTGGTGCAAACTTAATAGGCGGCACGCGCCTAACACAGTATTAAGTGCATTAAATTGTCCACTTATTTTTTTTTCCGGAAAAGAATCACGAATATTTTAGTTTTACTGTAAGTGAAATATGAAGGGACAATAACAAGTAATAGCATAATTGCCTCTTCCTCCTTGTTGTTAACAACTTCCAATAGACATGTTTTTAAACATATTTTCAGTTCACGTTTGCAGTGGTAACTGGAAACATTAACAGATTAGAAGTTCTTTACAAGTAAAACTGTAAATCACTGTAATCGGAGGTGGCCCATCATTGGGCTGTTCACTCATCCGGGGAATGATCGAATAGTATTATGTGATAAATAGAATTAGCTCTTCCGACATGTCGTGGTCCTACAAGGCCCGAGCGGCGTGGGCTGCTTAATTTTCCATAGAAAAGGAAAGTAGAAAATGTTATAGAAACTAATAAAATGGAAAATACAAGGGCTCAAAACGTAACCTTTTAGCAGTTTAACGATCTTCTATTCTGGAATAGTGGGCTCATGTAAATAAATCAATCAGTGTATAAACTAGTGGTTTTTGTAATATTGCCCTCTGGAGCTTCATGGTATTCCATATAGGCCTAGTGTTCACCAAATCCACCGATTCCAATGTCGAGGATTGGTTTGGAATTAAAGTTCAGGTAGGAACTCAAGTCTAAAACATAATCATTATATCAAATAGCTTTGAAGAGTTAGGCAGTTTAAACAGCCTGCGAAACGAATTAGATTAATGCATTTTGAATGCAGTGAGGGGAAGTCAAGTTGTGAAAGGATCGCCGTTGTTATGACATGATAATTAGAAGGAGAGCGTTTCCAACACGAACTCTTGGATTGCAAGAATTGTGTTCTCTTAAACTGTATTTCTTATGAGTTAAGAGGGTTGCCAGTGTAACCGATTCTACAATAATAATAATAACAATAATAATAATAATAATAATAATAATAATAATTTTCATCTCTTTCGTAGTTTTACCTCTGTCTTATAGGGGCCCTACGGGACCGAGACCTGTCGGGAGAGGAATGATCTATGGATCACAACACAGACATACTTTTTTGAGCAGAAAAGGACATGGAGGGCCTCCTCGGATGAGTGATCAGCCCAATGCCAGGGCCACCACCGATATAACACGAATACATAGGACGATACACACCATTCACACACACACTCACTCCAAACAAGGCGAGGATGGGGTTGAAGATGATAATGACGGCCAGATGATATCCGGGGACCACAAGGGCCTAAAGTAACCCGTCATTTGTCTCAAAGGTGAGGAAAAACCCCGGAAAAAACTTCATCCAGGAATCGAACCCAGTCCTGCTTCGTGAGGGAAGCGAACGCATCCCCTGTGCGAGAGCGGTGGAGATAATAATAATAATAATAATAATAATAATAATAATAATAACAATAATAACAATAATAATAATAATAATTGAATTGACTTTTGACAGTAATTAGATAACTATAAATAATTAGAATATTGCTTCATTATTTGTAATCGTGTTATTTAAGTACAAGATAACGGATATTTGAAAAATAATACACTCAGATAACGAATTAACTTTTATCCCTTATCTAACTCCAGATGTATTAGTTAAATGTATTTTAGTTAACAGAATAAGAGGAAGGAAATAACAGTAGAGAGTGAACTTGCTTGAAAGTTGCTCGAATGAGGGGACAGATAAGGCGTGGAAATAGGGAAACAGAACTAAGTTGCAATACCACAGTAATAATAATTCCACTCCGTGTTGTTGTTAATAACAGGGCATGGTTTTATTACGCCCCGAAGGAGAACTTTTAAAGAAACTGAAACTTCTCCACAGCGAAGTCTCATTTACAACATTCTCCAATGACACATAACACGGTGACACTGAATGATACCTGACTTGTGTTCACAAGTTTACGAAGGGTAATGATGTGGCTTGGATATTTTCTTCACTACTGGTTGTCACGCTCTTTTCCATGAACTGACAAACTGTTGAATTGCTACCGAAATACAAAAACAGCCATTCAAACGACAATAAAGTAACCACTAAAATATAGCTTTGTGTACAGCAAATGATCTCACCTCTCCTCTGCTTCAAGAACACGCCATCAGAAGTTCCTAACTTGTATGACTCTAAAATTAATAAGACGCTTGAAGTTGAAAACGCTTATTAACAATAAATGGATCTGCTTGGATAATTCCAAATTGTATTTTGAACGCATAAATTCTTATGTATAATATTTCCAAAAGATTATTACATACGTATGTTTTAAAAAATACAAGTTTATTTCTATGTAGAAACAAATCAATTAAGGGGGGACTTGAAAAATACGTAAAGTTCATTTTCTCCTTCTCACCAATGAATTGTTCTGTAGCCTTGCAATCTGGCTTGCTCTACGTTGACTAGTTCTACAATTGCATACTATTTTCAGAATTAATTTAACTATTACACTTAATGGGTGATTATCATTACAAAATGGCAACCAAATTTTGTGCACCGAAGTGCCGTTTCGATAATTTTCATAAATACCAATGTTTCTGAGCGATTCCTTTTACAATCTATTTCTAAATATCATATGAACAACATAATCTAGATCTTTGGATTATCTGCAATATAAATATAAAACAATAATTAATCACTTGTTAATTTTTTTACAAATTTTTACATCACAAATATTAAAAAAATAAAATAAACTATTAACGTTACATCAATGATTCTAGACGGTGTTATTCACCAATATCAAATATACTTTCATGCAAAACTTCACTGCAATATGTTAGTAAATGTTTGAGTTACGAGGGAAATGGCACTTCAGATTACAAGGATACAGAACAATTCATTGCTGAGAAAAAAAAGAACTTAATCTATTTTAAAGCATCGAAAGCAGTATGTCCCCCCTTAAAACCTGAGTATTATTCGCTCAGCAAGCGATCCCCTTCCATGCCAAACGTAATGCTCATCCGGGCACCAAACAATACACCACTTACAAAAAAGGTGAGATATTTGTACCAACTTGATATTTTTCCTTGAGATAAGGAATACAGCTTGTGTAGATGTCCTTCTTCTCATCTACTTTATACTCCTGATATGTTTTGTTGATCTCAAAACGTATTGTTGGTTTCGGTTGATCCTGTCTGAAAGACAACAAAGTCTGCAAAACGATGTTTCCCTTCACAGTCCAGGGCAAGACCTCTTCATAAGATTCCTTTCCCTCTTCATTCAGACTGCTGATGATGCCTCTTGCACAACATCCAAGCACATGACTTCGTGTTTCTATTTCCTTTAAACATCTTCTGCAAAGGCAATTACCATTCTTTCCTCAATTATTTTCAGGGACACTGTTGAGATTTCGGTATAGATATCCATGACCTCATCAGTCATAGGTTGTTCAGAGAAGTGTGTCACTCAGAGATGACCATTATTTACAAGACTTTAGTCATAAATGCTTAAGAATCCGTCTTGCATTTTTACATACAGCATGAATTTCATCTTTGATGTTCAACCTGTTTAGAAGAACATTAACTTCCTCTTTATTAAAGTCAGGTTCTTCTGTGTGCAGAGGAGCTCCCCACTAAACGTTTATAAACACAAAATTCCAAATAAGTCACGTTGAAGAATTTACAATTAATACATCTAGTTGTATTTATTACCCGAGTTATTGAGAAAATAGAATATTACAAAAAACACATGTGCACATTAATTACAGTATTGACATATTAAGTTATTTTATTTTATTTTATTTTTTAAAATTTTTTCAGTGGGGAACTTTATGAGACTGTGTGGGGGACGGGAAAATGTCTGTCTGTCCGTGTGCCTGTACGCGCGTTAACTCAAATACGCTTTATCGGATTTTCATAAAACTTGGTATACGCATTTGTAATGTCCATGTGGGAGAACCCTATTGATATTGGACAAAATCAGTTGACCAGTATCGGAGTAATGCCCAATTTAGTGCCTATTTTAATGGTAATATATCAGAAAGGCGCGATAATTCAAATATATTTTACCGGATTTTCATGAAACTTGGTATACGCATTTATGACATCCGTGGAAAGATGCCTGTTGAATTTGGACCAAATCGGTTGACCGGTACCGAAATAACGAGTAATTAACAGACACATCTATTATATTGAAATTAATATTGAAATTAGTTTTGAATATCTTAATGCAGAAATTGGAGTGAGGTTTCACCAAAACCAATATTTCCCCTGCCTGCATAAAATCATACAATTAATGAAAATGGAGGAATCTCTTCGACTTTATAAAGGAAGATTACGAGAAAAATATCCATGTAGCAGTGGTATTTCCATTGCCGGAACTTGCTGGGAACTGTGTAAGAATGATGAACTCCGGGAACATGATTCACATATATTCCACAGACAGTATTAACTTATTTAGAAAAATCCGCTGTTTGTAATATCAACAAAGTTACTTACGGCTTTATTCTTCCATGCTTACTATGCAATCCAATAAAAATACAAAAATAGAAATACACAGGTTTGATACTTTTTCCCGTTTTTGTATTACCGGTAGCCATCTAAAATTATTTTCTGTATTGCTGGTATTTTTGAAGTAAAACTTCTTTTCTCGCGGTTGGGGTAAATCGGAAAATCAGTCACACTAAAACCGTAACGAAATCAGTCACGAAATCAGTCACAAAATCAGTCACACTCAAAACTACGTGTTTCGGAGCGGACTGCACAGAAAACAATCAACTCAATGATTAGGAGTAATCAAAGAAAATTTTTCAGACCTTACTTCCTCAATGGCAATAGACAATTCCTAAGCAATCTAAAGGTATATTATCTATTTTATGGAACCCGGAGGTTGATTACCGCGCAAATCCAAAATTAAAAAATACAAATTTCCAAAACTAAAAAAAATTAAAACATCCAAAAATTAAAACAATAGACTCAATGATTCAACTCAATGATTAAGCTTATCCAAAATTTAAATAAATTATCCGACATTGGTAAAGTGTGTTAAAACCACCGCCTTCTCGAGAATTACACTGAATCTTTATTTTCGTTTGACTGTGTACATTTTGAAAAAAGTTGAACAGCACTATAATCAACAAAGTCGTAGCAGAAAACGCATACGATTTTAAATGAAGTGCATGATAGAACTGATACGTATGAACCTATATTAAAATCTATTTTGCCTTATGCAAACTATAAATCTCATAAAAAGGCACACACAGACTTTAAAAAACCGAAATCAATTGCAGAAAGAACAAGAGGATACCGTGAGAGGATGAAAGTGACAAAGAAAAGGAAAATTGAAGAAAATACATGAAGTGTAACGGCCAAAACTGCAGCAGAACGCAAGAGAGAAAGCCGATCACGAAGAATAGCATTAGAAAATGCTCGTGAAGCATCAGTAAGTGAAGTGCATGATAGAACTGATACGTGTGAACCTATGGTAAAATCTATTTTGCATTATACAAACTATAATTCTCATAAAAAGGCACACACAGACTTTAAAAAACCGAAATCAATTGCAGAAAGAGCAAGAGGATACCGTGAGAGGATGAAAGTGACAAAGAAAAGGAAAACTGAAGAAAATACATAAATAAATAAAGTTTTACTTCTGTCGCGTGGCGTTCCACACACTCTTTTTTTTTAACATACTAACTGATATTGAAGTTGATGGATTTCATGTTTCAAGCAGTAAAATGTCGGATTTTCAAAGGAAACATGATAAAAGTTTCGTGAATGCAGTTTGAATCTTCATTATGTGGATATTATCTTCCTACTATACGGCTCACGCTGTACGAAGGAAAATGGTGTGCGCCAATATTATTCCTGCTGACTCCTTGTGCACTGATGCCACAGTTGCCAGAAGAAAGAAAGAGACCGGGATATGCGTGATTGATCATCATTGTTACTCATAACTCGACAACCACTTGTCGTAAAAACGTGGTTTTGTACAGCTGACTTCAGACAAATTTCTTCTTTTTCATGGTACACTTGACAAATTTTGGTTTGTGTATAGTTTTTCGCCGCGCAATTGAAATTGCACAACGTAACGTTGCCTCCATATCATTCGCTACTCGCACAGGCGAGTCCCATAAAGCTCCTCCGAAGCCGCCTAAGGTGTTTGAAAACACTGGTGAGCTTTTATGACAATACGAATGGAAGGTTGATCTAAAGTTTAAATAATTGAATAAATCCATTTTATTCTTGATACGAGTACTTCGAAATTATTCACAATTTTCTGGAACTGTTAGTTTTATGAACTGGCAATTTTGCCATTAGAGGTTTCATAAAATTAGAAATAAAGCCGTAAACTTCAAAGGTAATGCGATGCTGATGTCACATGTAGGCCTATAATAGCAATTAGGAGATATATGACAAGATGCGGCTGTAAATCCAGCCTTTTCCTTGCTTCCTAGTTATTAAATGAAGACGTGTATACAAACAGAAGAGCGTTGTCTTGCCTCATGCTACTTAGCATAAATTAGCAGCTTTGTGAGTTTCTACGCTTCCTTGCTCCTATCTCATGAGTTTGCCTCCAAGCAAATTCACCGGTGTTCTTGTTATTTCACCATGGAAACTTTACACAAATAAAGAACCAAGGCTTAAACTGTCGGTGCATCTTTAGATAAGTGTATTTATTCTGTAAAATAAAATTGTACCCTGTCCACAGAGCGAATAATTTCAGCGCAATATTTATTCTGAGTGACGATGTTAATGATAATGGTTATGAGAATAATATAGAAATTAACAGCACAATTCAACGGTATTCTAGATTCTGAAGGGAATTTTAAATATACTTCTTTAAAATCAACTTAATAATTCCTACACATTTATAAATTCTCACTGACTGGCGCCGTGAATATCCCCTTAAGGGATGTCCAGGGGTCGTTCGAGACCCAGTAGGACCACCACAATTCCTTTTATATCGAGCTTAGAGTTGATTTAAAACGGTTCAAATCTTTTGGTTTAATAAGCGGTTCAAATGGCAAGGTCGGTCGTATTGGTATCGATGTATGTATAGAACTCCGGTCATGAAAACCACCATTAACGGCCGTGAGTGTCGGCATGCTGACCATATGCCCCAATCCTGCCATCTGCCTTACGGTGGATGACGCAGCGGTCGGCTGATAGGCCAAGTTCCTTCAGGGATGTAGTGCCACGGAGTTTAGCTCATCCTTTTATGCAAAACTAAGTCCGCCCATTGTTGTTTGCGTGAGGATATTATGGTCATACAGACGGCTTAGCTGCTGCATCCAAACCTTTCCTTGTGCTTACAGGTACGAAGTTTGCGTACACGAGATAAGAAAACGTTGAATCAAAATGTTTTACTTAAATAATACAGGTGAAGCGAACCGAGTCCACTACTGTATATAAGAGAGGTTTTTTTTTTTTAAATTATGGAATATACTGCACCCCTAGGGTGACCAACGTCCCAATTTTGATTTCAAAATTCCTGGTCCCGGGACGCTTAATGCCCCGGTTCCAGGCGACAAGTACAGAATGAGAAAATTCTTAATTAAATATTGAATCTCAGTGAACCAATAGAAATTACTCAACTGCACCAGAGTTGTTTCATGTTATGAGTAAACTCATTCAACGTATTTATTTAAAAACTAAAAAATGTAACACAAAATGGAATGTCTATCGTGAAATGTGCCTGATGTACAGAACATTAATTTTCAGCAGCTGTTGCAGGCTGATCCACTCTGCAGACCGGACACTGACGCTCTTCCTAAATGGCCGTACTCTTTTTTCAACATAAATAAAGTAATAAGTTGAAATAGACCACCTGAAAGCCAGCCTCATGGGCTTTCTTTGCTACCTTGGGGAAATGCCCATTCATTGCCATGAAAGTCATTCCCATCCAAGAACTACTTTGTAAGAACTTTTACGACTTTTTGATGTCAGGTTGTGAAATTTATAGATCCCAAATGCCTTGAATAAGGCATTTCATCTTCAGAATATTCAGAAACAACTTTTTTGCTCCATTTAATGTCCTGTTTGCTTTCTACAGCCTTCACATATTTATTACAATCAGTATCACTAAGAACATCTGCAAATGATCTGCATACAAAATTAAATAAATTATTTCTATATTAGTAATTTTGTCATTGCACAAGGCTGGTGACAAATTCGTTTTCGTTTGAGAATCACAAGAGGCACATGAAGTACCAGCTGCAGAATTCTTGGTATCCTTAGGGAAGGGACGGTAAAGGAGAATTAAAAGGGCGTAAGCACATCTGATCTAATGTAAACTTGCTATTCTTTGTAGGTTTTCTAGGTTGATCCTGTAGGTATCCTGTTTCAGGGCAAATAAGACGTAGAAAAACAAGGAAAGAATACAAATTTCTTCACTCTCAGTTAAGTTTGCAGTGAGTAAATTGCAGAGTCTCAGCTGTGTAACATTTTAGTGGCATTGGATATCTCACCCATTGAGTATGATAATATCGTGTAGTTCTCTTTTACCACTTTCTATAAATCCCTCGTGTAGATTCCTTACACCAATGTATAAACTTTACATTGAAAATATCAGTTCAAATTTGCATCTTTGTCTTCTTATTTTTGATTATTACTTAATCATTCATAAACTTCATATTTCGAGGAATGAGGGCATCACAATGTAACGTAACTGTCCACCGCATTAATATTAAAAAACAAATAAGAACAGAAACGAAAGTTTCAACAAAATCATATTAAAGACACAATTACGTGTTACCCTAGTTATATGAATGTATATATGCATCAGTTGTGTTCAGATAACAATATGAAGGGCGTCAGTCTCGGTCACCAATTTGTAATTTAATTGCATTTGCTCAGCTGGGAAATATTTTGAAATTCCAATGGATATAAAAAAAGAAATTTAAAAAAATGATAAGTTCAGATTGTAAACAGTTTTCTTCTTCCTTTTTGTCTAGGCCCCTGGTATGTTTATTTGTCAAATTATCGTCATGTTCTGTGAAAGTTTTTTAGAATTGCTCATGTGGCCGGTGCTGCCCTTTTGAAGACTTCAAAACAAACGCTGGAGAAGGTTTCTGGCGAGATGCGATTCTATTATACAACGCCCTCAATAACACAATTATTCTTAGCATATAGCCTATATGGGAGAAAGTTTGTACAAATTGTTTTGCGCCGTTCATTTTGGACTACGTATTAGTTGCCACCCTGACTGATTATTGCTCTGTTGTTGCTCTCTGTTGTGTTGATAGAATGTTTACTTTTTTAGTAGCAATATGGTTAGTTTTTATCTCTTCGTGTAGTAGCATAAACTTTCAAATTAGATCCATTACTACCATTTTCAGGTGGATTAAGGCAGGTGCTGAGTTCTATGTCTGATGCGATTCAGTGTACAAATTTCCCGACCATAACCCTACCATGCCAGAATCCCACCGCAATTCGTAACTACTAAATACATTTTAAGTATTATTGATGTTAGGTTTGATAACCCAACACTGACTACAGACACCACAAAACCTGAATTAATGATTGATCAAGGAATAGGTAATTTGAAATTCTATAATAGTAATTTCATAGTCTCCGCTACAGAACCTTAGGACAGTGGCATTGTCTTGTAACTTAAACTTTTTTAAATTTGACTGCAAGCTCAGATTTCTGGGAAACTACTGCGGTTTCTCCTCGGCAGCCAGTGTAGTACATAGGATTAGGGAGGGAGGGAGGGAAGACAGTTGGGAATGACCCTAAGAACTTCGGCCATTGTGGCCCATTATACCTATCCTTGGGAATGGAATGATGTGCATGCCACCGCGAGCCCCTACGGAATCCGCCTGCATCCAGCAGATACCGTTACCATTCCACGAGTGCCACTGTCTCGGTACCTCTCGGCGAGAAGAAGCCACAGTCCCCAGGTTGGCGGCACAGCAACGTCATGACCACAAGCCACAGGGGAGGACGGGACAGGTCCACAGCAGGTGTTGCCGGAAACCGGGGAAAGAAACGGGATGATGAAGAGAGGAAAGTGAAAGAAGATGAAGTGATAGCTGAAGTGATGAGTGTTGGTGGAATGAATGGGCGAAACGGGAGCATCCCCGAGAAACCCCCCCCCCCTACGCTACGTCTTCATTCACCATGAATGACACGGTCGCCTATCCCAGGATTTGACCCTAAAGACTGTGTTCACCAACACGGATAAAATTTATCGGTATCGTGGGTAATAAAACCTACGATTAATCCATAATCTCAAATAGTAAACCTTTCGGGTTTCACCACACAGTTTGTTACCTTGATTTAAAAAAAAAACTTTGTTTTTGTCTAGTACTTGTCTGACCCTTAAATTTTTCATAAGAGAACCAATGTCATCTAGCGGTTGTTGTGTGAAACTGCGAGGGGTAGACTGACTTTTGGCTGCTAAATCTACACGTTGCCATAACTATGGAAAGTTTCCCCTCACGCTGTCACTAGTCCTACAAATCTAGGTCACTAGATGTCTCACTGTTTTTGGGGGGCGGGCGTATAGCAGATAATTTCGTTTTCCCTTTGAATCTTGTGCAGAAATTAATGTCGTCATAGATGTCCTAGTATGACATACGTCCCCTTATCCTTTATTCTGTGTTCTGCTTCATATTCCTCGTCGCTGTGATCATCTCTCATGTTGATCAGATGTTTCAATCGCCTACACGCCATCTTGATGTCGCAGTTAGCTTGGTTTATCCTGTTTTGCTGGCCGATATTTCACCGGCAAAGCATTAGCTTGGATATTATCAAAAAAAACAAGTTAGTGTAGCTGGTGAAACGCAAAATGGACAATATCGCAGCTCACCAGTCTAAAAACCAGGATCAGACAGATTATCGGCATTGGTGAACACAGCCCTAAGACCTCTTGCATGCCACGCCCACGTACTAAGCATGAGCCACCGGAGTGAAAATACAAATAACCAAACACAACTGGAATGGAGGCAGCCATTCCTTCATTCAAGGAGATGACATGGGAACTAGGATAAAGTAAGGGTTTCTCAGGAGAGAGCAGAGACCCGTTCCTTTTATTAGGCTACTGTGACGCTGGCCTCGCATAAAATAACAGAGACATCATCACTTCCCTCCCTCGCGTGCTGTTACCGCTGTATTGCTAAGGCAGGCCAACTTGATAGACATTTACCTTAAAAGGAAAATTCATTACTCGCAAGGGAATCTACCTCGTCCGAATTTCATCGGTTTAAAGCAATTGGTAAACTCCTGCATGTTTGATATTGAGAACGACAGGAAAAGGATAATACAGTAGGCCTAATAAGGCCTATATTACACCATCACATGTAAAAGAATATTATGGAACTTATATCACATATTAGGTAAGATATTTACAGTATTCCACTACATCAGATCTATCAATACAACTGTAATTACATTGATCCACACAATTTCATGCATGTGATGCAACTCTAAATGCAACCATGGTTATTGCATTAATAATACAATCCAAATCAATAAAAAGACGCCTTTGCATCAGTTTTTGGATAGAGAGAAGTGACACAACCTCAGATGTTTTACTGGATTTTGGCTATAGTGCTTATTCCAAATACCGAAACAGTTTTTCTGAACCAGCTATACTTTTATATAGAGTGCCATTAACTTATAACCTCTTTCGCCAAACAAAATCTTGCTTGATAATATAGTTAGTAAAGGCTCTTGATCATACTTTGGACCTGTTGGACGAAAAGTGTACGATGTACAGAAAAACTAAAAGCTGGATTATTTTTTGGCCCTCAAATTGACAGCTCATAAATCGTAAACTACCGTACATATGTGAAAATATACATTTTTTGAAAGACGCCATGTTATATTGTTATTGCAATGTTAATGTAATGTTAGTGTGTTCCCATGATTTAGAAGCTAAAAATAGGCACTTTTTTTATTTAAATATGAAACATAAAATGGGATAATATTCATAATGGTAATACCATATCTCACAAAACTAAAGCTGATAAAGCAAAACTATTGGCACATTTGGCATCAGCGACCTAAATATACCCCAGAATAAGCATAATTTCTAAGGCACCAAAATGGCTGTTGGTCTGTATAATCTTTCAAACTCTACTGAGAGAACTTCAGCTTGATAGTGAAATTCTTAAAAGTGGATGATGAAATATTTCAGTCTAATGCTTCCAAAGTGTCCCCTTGTACTGCAAAACAAAGCAACACTCGTGATTTTGTGTCATTATTCCTGTTTTATGACATTATGTCCTGCTTTGAATACAACATTTCACATGCATATAGCAATTTTATTTTACAACAGACCATGTGTTCTCATTGTCCGACATTTTCTTTCTTCCTAGTCACAGATGTGATCAATCATAGCTTTTATCACAGAACTAGATGCGATCAATGATGTTATACTACACTGTATTAATTATTTATGGTGAAAGGGTGAAAAGTGAGATTTTATTTTGTGAGCAGAACTAACTTTTAACACGCTTGCCATACACTATTTTTTATACCACCGTTAACATTTGTGTAATAATATAAACTTTACTGTAATGAATTACTCACCATCTTGCAGCACGCAGACAGCTCAAAGCTGCTTTGGTTTTCACTTACAATGCTGCCAACATGAAAACGCTTTTCACCTACCAAATTTAACGACTTTTGCATTCATCGTGAGCAACTTCATATTTAAATGGACATTGTGAACTTTGAAATTGTAAATTTTTATCGATCTTAGTCCATTTTATATAGACTATATAATATTTTTAGTTAAATGAGTTTTCCATCTGATAAATAGCCTACCAAAGTTGGTACCAATGGAGTTGCATAAAGATGTTATAGCACTAGTGCAACTATTACTTCGTGTGTCTTGTGCTAGAAGTCATACTTTCAATTCGAAGGTAAACGACATTAATTAAAAGGAGGAAATTATGCCACTGAGTTTTATAAAAGTATGACATTCCACGGTGATCCACTTTCATTGCACTTATATATAGCTACGTTGGTGATGTGTAAATAAATATCCGGAATAATTAATATGTTAGTAAGTACCACATAAAGTTCGCACGTGTTAAATAATAGTAACGCTCGTTTCATACGCACAATCGCGTCTTAAGAATGATTTTATTCACTATTAAGAAAAAGGTCTCAAATATTTACACAAAACAGCCTTAGTACGGGCAGCACGTATTAGTAGGTAACATATAAGTATTAAAGGATTAAAAAGCCTTTGGACAACTGACGATCCAGTTATTCGGCGTTCGGATAGTTGGACTTCTACTGTATATTCCTGAATAGTAAATATGATTATTTTATCCAGCCCATGACCAATTTCCATACAAATATCTGGTCTATGCTCCCTGCCTTTCAGCATGACATTAAAACTTGAGACTCTAAACTTGAACGACTACATCACGTGTGGAAAATTAATGTAAATGAGCTTTCAAAGTTTATTTCCACAGAATTACATTAAGTCCATGAAAAACGTTAATGCATTTTAAACAGGCTATAAAAGGAAGTCCAGACGTAGATATGCATCTCCATTACAGGCTTAGAGCTGCTACTTCTACATGCATATTCCTACAGTTCTGTTGTCTGTTCGACTGGGTTCCCTTCTCATACGTGGGTGTGTATAAACAATTTATGGTAAGTTATAGGAAAATTTATTTTGACGTGATCAACTTTAAACATTGCAATGACGGATCAGTGACCAATCCACTGTAAGAATGTGTGAAAATCCAACCAAAGGCAAGTCGACCTGGGTGGCGCAGTCAGTATAGCACTGGCTTTCTGTTCCCAAGGTTGCGGATTCGATCCCGGCCTCGGTCGATGGCATTTATATGTGTATAATAATGTGACAAGCCCATGTCTGTAGATTTGCAGGCTCGTAAAAGATCTCCTGCGGGACAGAATTCCGGCCTACTGGCGATGGTCATAGGCACAAGTTGCAGTACATCCCCGACGTTAAATAACCATAGAACTTATCAACCAATCGCAAGTGTCCATCTTCATAATTTTATAATTTTATTTTTATAACTTTGATTTCATCGCATCTACGTGCAATTGTTTTACATCTAAATTGACATACCATGGCACAGAAACATCTTCATACCTATAATGTTGTTCATAAAAGACAATGGTTAAATACAGCGTCTGGGTAGGCCTACAAATAAGCTGCATATGAACAAAATAAAATATAAAAAGGTATAACTCGATATTATTTTAGCAATGAGATTAATCCAACCAGCTGATAATACGCACGACGCGCGGCACTATCGACAATGTGGCGACGATCAATACATGAATTTACCGATTGCTTCGCCATAAGCTCTCTCGCTTACAATGACAAGTCCTGTTTAATAAAGATGAGTTTTTTTTTCGAAATAATTTAATTGAGGCCATGTATATTTTTGCTTCGAACTGTTTTAACCTCTCCATAGAGCTGCTGAGGTGTGTAAGTGCCTGGAAGGTTGTAGAAATCTAGCGTTGTTTTCTTATGACACTGTCCTTAGTTGGAATTCTAGTTAATCGTGCCCTTAAAGTAGGCCTATAATTTTCTCTTGTGAAATTATGAATGATTCTATTGGCTGTTCCTTTGTCCCCAGTAATTATCTGGAAGCTTCCAATCATAATAATTCGCACAGAACCTCAAGGCTGACCCTGAGTACCATCGACATATCATGAATTCGCTTTGTTCTTGATTGCAATGGGAGACATAACCTCTGTCTAGTTCTTCTGTAACATGTCATTCAGTACTAATAAAGGATTCCTTCAGTTATGAGATGCATGATGGATTTTCATTGCATCACCAAATGAGGTACTGTGTCAGAATAATCAGAAATCTAGAAATAAATGTTGCTATCTTGTAATGTAGGGCTACCATAACCAACAACAACACTAAGGTACCGGTATCTGTATTTTTAATGTCGATAGACAAAATGAAAGCAAACTGAATCTAAATTATATGAAAATAATAATTAATAACTCACATTGCACTTATAAAATGAATTTCTACTGTCTTTTCACCGTTTGAAACGTATTTAAAATTTCCAAATCATCAGTTAATGTTTTAACTTGTAGAAATTCACCAGTTATATTAAACTGTTGATTAGGATGAGATAAACTTGGATTAATGTTTATACAACAAAAAAAGGTAGTTAAATGTAACTGAAAGTTAATTTTGCATGCTAACCGCACATTACATGTTTATACAACTGGCCCTTAACTGGTTTCTCGTGTCTATGTGTTAGTCCCTTGGTGCTCGTCTACGGTCCTGGAATATAAGTATATTTAACTCAAAGTAAATAATTTAAGCATAAGTACAAATACCAGTAGAAGCGGATGCCACTTTCCTCGATATTTGTAAGAAACATCGAAAACGTTTTGAGATAAAATGTAATTTGATACAAGTTGTATCGGAATTCGATTTCACCAACAGTAGGCTAGGCCTATTGCTACAGTAAAGCTGAAGATCGGAAAAGCATGTAGTCTGGTTAACAACTGCGAGCAATAAAAAACGCGTTGAAGCATTTCGAAGCGGCTGTAGTCCTATGTTAAATCTATGTTCGTGCAGAATTTCAGCTTTATCAATTGACGAAAGAGACAGACTAACAGGAACTAGCTGAGTGTTAAATAACAAAAAATTGATGTGACCAATGTTAGACAGTAGTGACGGTAGATGTCGGCAAGGAACAACAAGAGTTAATGAAAAATATCAAGAAGGAACATGTAATTTCAACTATTAAATTGGTTGTGGCCATCGTATAATTTAATATTGGGAAGAAACGTAACTCGGTTGTTGCGACATTGCTATCTTTTTTCCGAAAAAAAATATATTCATACGTTCTTTACACGACAAAAACTATGTTCACTCAACATTTTAGCTCTATCGGTTTTTTTTTTGCGTGAAAGACGAATAGAGACTCGCGGGAACAGCTATATTTTAATTAACAAGTTTAAAGTATTAATAGAAAAAAAACTAATAATATCAATATAATAGGCCATCAATAATAATACCAATAATATTAATAATAATAGAATAAGGAATGCAGTGTTCTTAACGATGTGATGTCTTAACCATTCGGATTTATACAGCTCTAAGAAATCTGACATCAAACTCACATAACTTCCTCTGCCCAAATAAGAATTTGCCTCTTAGTACAATATATTATTATGTATGACATTCTCTGCATCTAAATTGGTTGTGATAATGAAGAGAACTCCTGCTGGACAGTATTCCGACATGATCGTAGGCCTAAGTTGCCGTGCACCCCCGTCGTTCAACAAGCAAATGTAATAATTTTATGCTATCACTTTCATTTCATGTAAGTTGAGAAACACTGTAAAAATTTGGGGGTCAAAAATATTACTTCCTCTACTTACCTGTTGGATTTACACTAAACGCTTTCTTATCCTTTCATTGTTCTCAGGAATATGATGTACCAAGTAGAAGCAAGCTCGATTCCTTGTGTCAGCAACATTGAGTTATTTTAGCAACTCTGCAATTCCGATGTTATCCACGAGGCGTTAGCAGTAACCAGCAAACTATTGCTTGGCACTGCGGCCGGAACTCTCAAGTTCCTGAAGAAGAGAATTAATGTTGTCAGGAAATCCTCCAGCTCTGTCACTTGGCTCGCTATGCTCTGGATTGCATTTTATCATATTGGACTAGAATAGTATTTCAACCGACACCCTGGTAAACGAAATCGATTTCTTTTCGTGCACAGCAACTTCGAGGAATTTCTTTTTGTTACACCTGTACAGTGCAATAACAGACGGGAAAAACTGAAAATAACGGTACTTGCGCCACCTGGTCCTTCTCAGCAGCTCACAGTCATGTCTGTCATCTTTTACAAAAAAGTGCGGTTATTCCGACTTGCAGCAATTCAGGCCGTGTCAGTCTTTAAAAGAAATGTTAAAAGAAGTCTTCATTTAAATAACTGATTACTAACCTAAGTGACGCTACATCCCTGAAGGGACAAGTCCTACCACCCGACCGCTGCGTCATCTTCAAGGGCAGATGGCAGGATTGGGGGCATGTGGTCAGCATGCCGACACCCACGGCCGTTAATGGTGGTTTCCATGACCGGAGCCGCTACTTCTCTATCAAGTAGCTCCTCAATTTGACTCACGAGGCTGAGTGCACCTCTACTAGATCTCCCTACCTCAGAAAAATCCAAGGAGGTACCGGGGATCAAACCCGGGCCGACGGATCTGACGCTAACCACAAGACCACGCCGGCGGTCCTATATAGGCCTATGCATCCTTGCTGTATAATTTATTAGTTCATTCATAAGTGTTTACAGAATTATTAAATTAAGTGTTTTAAAAGAATAGGATGATATTATTTTTAAAAACTTAGTATTTTTAAACTAAATGTGAAAATTTGCCTAACAAAAAACACCGCCACCCGAGGATGAACTTGGTTCTACTGAAGCAATAAAACAAACTTTTAATTTACGTTTGTTAGAGCGTAGCAGTACACCTATAATGAACTTGGTGACAACATATATGCCAGTTTGTTAGTCTGAACTGTTACGAAGCTTTACAGAGACCAATCACGTGTAGAAACCTGCTTCACTGAATCGTTACGATCAGCTGTGCACAAGACAAAGGCATCGCCCTCAATAGCATGAACGAAACTCATTTGCTCTTACTGCTCAGTATACTTCTGGGAAAACAACATTCTGGGAGATATCTATATTAATAAAAGGAAGTGTCTGTCTGTCTGTCTGTCTGTCCGCGATGCCCAGCGAAATCTACCGAGATCTGAAATTTTAAACGTACATGAACTGAAAGGCGGAATTTTAATTTTAACTTTCGTTCGTGAGTTATGAGTAAAAAACGGGCAGAAAACGTGTATTTTTTGCGTTTTCGAAGCATCAGTTTTCAGTAATACATTTCAATATCAAATGAAAGGGCTAGTTCCATAAGGGCGTAAGGCACATCTTGGATTTTGGGCTTTTAACATTTATACCTTCTCCTGATATATCTTAAATACTCAGTGAACTATTTGTACTTGTGCCTTAAACCTCTGCTCAGTCATAAGAAAAGACCTGTGCTTGTGAGTGGTAACATTGTTTAAAAACATTAACATTTCTCAAAACTATGCTCCGGTGCCTTAGCCTACGCCCTTATGGAACTAGCCCCTTCAAATCAATTACAGTTGGCTTTGGCTATTTTCGTCATAACTTGGACATAAAAGCATCGCGATCGCTTGAATGTTGTAAGCCCACCCTGGTCGATTCATTTGTTTATACTGGCAACGCTAGCAGACATCTGAAATTTTCAACCTACACGGAAGAGGGATAATAAATATAGGCCTAAATATGGTCAAACATTTTTCGATTTGGACGAAACTCACTATACAGGGGTTTTCTGGGCCAAGGAACTGGAATCTGAGGTCGCTTTTAGCAGGTGACGCTATCTAATCGTGATATGTAGTCCACGTGATTTAAGTGTTAATAGGGCTAAATATAATTATTTAACTATTAGGCCTATGCTCTTAATTTTTTTAAATAATTATCGCGGGCGAAGCTGCGAGCACATGTTAGTGAACAATAAAATTAAGTGTTTTTGATAAGGGTTTCTGTAAATGAAGTAACTCGTCTTATATCTGTTCAAAGTATCAGAATTATAATTAACTTATATTTTACAGGCAAATATCTTCTTTATTTCAGCAAACAATGCTTTAGGTTGTTTTTTGGTCACTGACAACAACAACATAATTATAGTCTATTATCGTCATCGTTACGGCAGAAGTCACCAAGTTCAAAAATGACCATTTTGTAAGTTACACCAATACAAGTATTGACTAATTATTTGTTACATTTCATTCGTTACAAATGCAAATCATATATTTTAAATTAGATTCATACGTTGCGTGTTTGATAATAACCAATAAAGTTTATCAACCAATCTCGATCGCTTATCTTGAAATAAGTTCGCAAGGGTCGCAATGATGCATATCTAATAAAACGTCCGTGCGTAAGTTGATAGTTTTGCAATCACAAACGAAAATGCAGTTCTCAATTCGGCAGCGTGTTTTTCTTGAGAAAACATATTGACATACAAATTCGTCGATTGAAACACAACTGGCATTTTGAAGACAATTCAGTGTAAACAATGTTCTAACAAGGGCAACAAAAAATCCGGAGACAACTGGCTCCCTCCTCAGCGAGACTGCAATGAGTAAAGATCGTGTTGAGCTGCTCATTTGTCATACACAGTGCATGAATCTAAAGATCATATACACTCAGGAATCTCCCAAAGGTACTCTGTAATTCAGCACAGTTGCACATCTGCTTTTATTGATTTGGAAGTTATAACTCTTTAAAAGTGTTCAGTTTTATATGGATCACACCGTACTACTATTAAGTGGCAGGTCCTGCGATTCGCGTCTACGAGTATCTCCTACTATCCTAGGCTTTCTCGGCTTATGTGTTTCGATATCCAATAATAATATTAACTATGATAAAGTTATTCAAATCAGAAATATTATTAAGAAGAGTAATAATTATTAAGTGTCAGTGCGGTACTTTAATGATACTGTGTGTGGGGACGGGAAAATGCCCATCAGCCCGTCCGTGACTCAAGACAACTCAAGAGTTTCCTGTACTGTATTACGAAATAAAAATTAAATAAAATCACGTAAACTGATGTAACAAAGTGCCAGTTTGTTTTTGTTTAATCAGTTATGACTGCAATTACGATATGCAGAATATGTTTTTTACTTTCTCGCATATACGTAGTATAGAGATAGTATTGTGATCGTGACAAAAATTCGAAGTCGAGATAACACCGGGAGAGCATGTTTCATGAAAACCGAAAAAAGTATTTTTGGAATGACGTCTGTCCGTCTGTCCGTCTGTCCGTGGACAAGCACAGCGGGTAAACGGTTCATTGTGTTTACTTCATTTTTTAATGAAGGACTTTTTAGAAATTTTGTCGAACCGCCCACAAATTTAGTTTTGCAACTGAAATACCAAGGGGACTTTTCATGAAAGCTTTTTTTTAAAAAAAAATCTATTTTTGAAAAAAATGGCTCTAACGATTTTAATAAAAATTTTAAATTGGAAACTCTTATTCACGACTAATAAAATGGCTATATCGGTATTTCTGCAAAAATGACTTAAGAGGTACTTTATTCGTAACCATTTTCAATTTTTTTAGATTATATCCATTACAGTGGGCGATACATGAAAACCTACCATAATAAAGTTGTAGAGAAAATTAAAATGACGGCTTAAATGCGAATTTCAGAACATTCGTCATGTCAATTAAAATATGAATGACATTTTGTTGCCCCTAGTAACAAGAAAACTATAGGCCTAATGTACACTTGTTGTTGTGAAATGCAACCAGTTTAGCTCAGTCGCAATGAACACACCAAAACCAATTACAGCGAGGTGATATGGGCTAACAGGGAAGAGGTCCTGAGTTCAAATCAAACCTCGTGGCCGTCCAAATTGACTTGGGTTTTTCATGGTTCCGTCGTTCTCAAAGGCAAACGCCGGGTTTGTAGGACTGTTTGGGACTGGACGGAAATATATCCGGTCCGAGAGAGGGTTAGGTTTAAAGGAACAAATGTTCTGGTTGAAGTGAAACAATGTATATGCAATACATGGGAAAACTCTTTGAGTAGCGGAGGACCAATTTTAGAGCAAGAGTGGACTATATCACGAGGACACTGGGTACAGAGATCAAAGGAAACATATTGGTTAAACAATCTAGAATGTAATGAAATACTTGCACTTTATTAATACTTGTAAACACTCGAAGAAATACTATATGAACACTGAATAATAATTAAAGAAACACGTTGAAACAATGAATTGGAATTTGGCGCGAACAGGGTTGCACCACTAGAAGTAATTTAGTAAATTTTGTAATATACCAATGAATAATATCTCAAATTAAAGGTAATAAAATTTACTGTAGAATGAAGGTATTTAAAGTTATTAGCACTTGATTGCTCACGTTTTATAGCTTCTTGGTGAGTGATGACGTCACACGCTATGTACTTACGTGGAACTAATAAGTGAATCTAATGAACTTTTAATACGGAGAATATGTAAATTCTGTTTAAGTAATTTACTTGAAACTAATAAAACTTATAAGGAAGTTTTATTCCTACGATTTCTAGCGAAAATACAAAGGGCGCGAAGAGGCCTTTGTTACTAGAGAACCAGAGCAGTGTCAGACCGTGACTTGATCGTGTAACTGCAGGCTTAATACTGATGAGGCTTCCTGACGCTCTTCGAGGCGTCCTTACAGGGGGAATACCCGTCACAAAGAACTCGTGATCAGGATATGATGAAATATACGCCTACTCAACTTAATACTTGGCGCAAGAACACCTGGCGGATGATTTGAATTAAAACTATTCACTGCACATAATAAATATGCTGGAAAAAACACTTAGCTTGCGTGAACAAGGACTTTCTTATTTTCCATAACTCATCGCCGCTACCTCACTGGATATTATAATCGTTTAAACTGAATATCACAAAAGAAGACATCACTAAACAATAGAAACAGATGACGCGAATGAGTTGCTACTATAGACTAATGGTTCACGCAACCATACTAAACACGTGATATAACCTACATGCAGTTAAAGCGTGCAATATAACCTAAGTAGTAGTAGTAGTTGTGGCGAAATTCAATAAAAGTCGCCCCTTAAGTTCTGCCCATTCGATATTCACATTTGCACGGACTGTGTGATGTATTTTGTTTCTGAGCGAAGCAGAGTGACCAACTGTCCTTGTTTATTGTCGCAAGTGCCATGTACCAACTGTCTTTGCATATTGTCGTAAGTGCCTTGTATCCACCTCTACATATAGGTAAATAATGCATAACACTAACCACATAGTTAAGTGCGCGAAGCGGAGGCGTCAGCCGTAGCGAAGCGCCCTTGCATTTTCGAATAATGTACGATACACTGTTTGTAGGTTTCGAAGATATGGCATATTATATCTCCCGCGAGGTTTGTCAGCCTGTCACGTCTCGTCTAGCGGTATGACGTCACACCTCCAACGTCCAATCACGAGTTTCTTCATAATACGAGGACAGTAGAATTCGCTAGATCGTGGTAGAAAAGAAACTGCATCGGTGAGGGTGGGTTGGGTGGGACCGATTCATCCCAAGGTGCGACTTATATTATAATTTTCCCGTAGTAGTACTAATAATATGCAGTTTTATTTTCATTCATTATTATTATTATTTCACGGTAAAAGCATTAAACATGAAGATCGACTCTGATGGTTTCCGTTCTAGATACTTCTTACATGAAAATGTAATAAATAAAATTTAATTGTCCCTATAATTTACTTTTTTCTGTGCTAGCCTTTAACACGTATATGCGAGAAAGTTTGTGGAACATATTTTTGCACCATTTATTAAGTGCCAGTATAGTACTGGCCAGTATGGTACTGTGTGTGGGGAGGGAAAATGTCTGTCCGTCTGTCTGTCTGTCTGTCTGTCCGTCCGTCCGTGTGTCTGTACGCGCGATAACTCAAATACGCTTAGTCGGATTTTAATGAAACTTGGTATATATATTTATAATGTTCATGGGAAGAACCATATTGATATTGGACCAAATCGGTTGGCCGGTACCGGAATAATGCCCAATTTAGTGCCTTTTTATGGTAATATAACACAAAGGCGCGGATAACTCAAATACGCTTTATCGGATTTTCATGAAACTTATTATGCCAATTTATGACGTTCTTTGGTAGAAGCCTATTGAATTAGGGCTAAATCGGTTGACCGGTACCGAAATAACGAGTATATCAATATTAATTTTGTAATGAATATTCTTTCATGGCCCACAATATACTAAAATAACTTAACAAATCGCCAATCGTATATTGATATTGTTAGCAACCTTGATTGATTTGTTTCTTTATAACGATGTCAGTGTGGGCTAAATAATAATTTAATAATGTAAATAAAAGATTTATAACTAGTCGTTGAATATTGATATTATATTGTGCATTCTATGGATATGTAGACTACCGATATTTACATTAGGCTAAATTTTAATGTAAGTATTTTTCATATTCGTTCCTATGCAGCAATATACCTAATGTAATTCCTGACGGATAGATTTCATATTGACTTTTTATTCATTCATAACCTTTAAGGCTGCTTTAAACTTGAAACAAACATATCAGCGAATCGTAGGCCTATTGCATCACTATTATTATTGCCAGCGCAATTTGTTTTTGGAGTTTGACTTGGAGATATATTACAAAAATAGCTTCTGTTCTGAATGTGCTATCATAATTGCAATTAACAGTGATTAAAAAAAGCATACTGGCACTTGGTTATATCAGTTTTCCTGATTTTATTTTAATTGAATTCCATATTAAGCTCCAGATTTATTCATTAAGTAGGGCTTACGGAAGAACAAACGTCCAGTTTTTTAATTAGATTAAAATCTTCCGGCATCAGCTGAACTGTACAGATTTGTGATACCTTGACAATCGCACACTAACATAAAAATCCAAAAAAAAAAAGTCAAATTGGCTGGTTGCGGGATTTGAACCATTGAAGTCCAGAATGTGAGGCCAAGACGTTACCATCTCGGCCACCTACGTCAGTTTAATGGTCTAGTTGGATAGGCGCATGTAAAACAATCGTCTTTTTTGTCATAGCTAACTGTATTTTAATTTCCAAAGCCTTATAAGATCACAGTAAAACAATAGGATATGTTGTCAAGATAACTGATTTGCATGTTTTTATAAATCCTTTCGAATACGTACATTACCATAAAATAGGCACCAAATTGAGCATTACTCCGAAACAGGTCAACCGATTTTATCCAATATCAATAGACGTCTTCCCATGGACAAGTTTCATAAAAATCCGGTAAAGTATATTTGAGTTACAGCGCCTTTAAAATAGACACTAAATTAGGTTTTACTCCGGTACCGATCTACCGATCAGTAGACGTCTTCCCATGTACATTATAAATGGGTAAACAAAGTTTCAGGAAAATCCAATAAAGCATATTTGAGTTATCGCGACTTCTTATATATTAACACAAAAGGCACTGAATTGGGAATTATTCCGGTACTGGCCAACCGATTTCGTCCAACATCAATAGACGTCTTCCCATGGACATTATAAATGCGTATACGAAGTTTCATACAAATCCGATAAACCGTATTTGTGTTATTGCGTCTTTAAAGTATACACTAAATTGGGCATTACTCCGGTACCGGTAAACCGATTTGGTTAAATATCAATAGGGTTCTTCCCATGGACATTATAAATGTGTTTTCCAAGTTTCATGAAAATCTGAAAAGCGTATTTGAGTTATGGTGCGTACAGACGCACGGACGGACAGACGGACAGACATTTTTTCGTCCCCCACACAATCTCATAAAGGCAAATAGAGAATTTTATAACAATCTAAAGTACAACACAGTAACTCAATTTATTATAGTATAGTTTATGTCCTGTGTTACAATACACAAAGGGGTTGAGATAAGGTGGGTCCATGTAAGTGATTAACTGTAACTGAGTAACTGTAGGGTAGTGTAAAGAAGTGAAAGTTTGGAATGTCTCTATACCTGCTCCACCCACATACAGGCTGTCTGTCTGACTTCTTAACATAGCTTCCTCATTCCACAGCCTGTGAGAACACTCACTTCTTGGAAATACAGTAGCCTACAGTATGTTTCTTAAATAATCTTCCTAACATTCACGCTTGTTTTAAAAGAATTCCGAAACTGAAAAAAACCTATATTTTGTAAAAATCTTGTCTTATATTCACTGGCAGTAAATGAATTGGCACAGTAACGAGGTTTCTTATATATTTTATATGGGAGAAGATTTGTTGGCGCAGTGCGAGAGTGGCACTGTAAAGAGGGGCATTGTATCCAGGGTTGACCGTAATATCACAATACAGCCGGGTCATTTAAATTATTTCCATTTGTTCGGTAGATGTCAGATAAAGGGTACCTAGGGTAACAGAAGAAAATTATACATTTCTGTACTAAATTTTTTCTTTTGTACAAATGAAGTACGTGTGTCAGAAGGACTTATATGGTTCTTTACTACTGTGAATAATGATCTGGAACCAAAACAACTCCAAAGTGCTGGGGGGGGGGCATGTGGTGACTCGACCAACGCGTGTACCTGGACAATCGATAAAGATGCAACTTGAGAAATGTTGGCATTATTTACTGAAGCGCGTTTTGCTAAATGTAATCACAGATGATTATTTCAAAGAGCAATTCCTTTATTTTTGAGCTAAACAGAGGTTTGCTTTCTTTTGATACAGGAGCTCCAATGCAAATTACAGGGAGACTTCGCTTGTGTTTCCATTTTGTTCTCTGCACGAAACAAGACAACGCTTGATGAAGGAAGCTCATCATAAAAGAGCGGGAATATTTATAGTAGGGATACTGTTCAGGTCTGTTGAATTTACATGCTTAATATAGCCCAGGTCTACTCTGTGAACAAGACTCCAACATACAAAGCTATTCAATACCAGCTCGAGAAAGCCTTGTAAAAATGCTACATAATATAATAATTTTTATTTTATTTTAGCTGTGTATATATTTTTTTTGTCCGCCGGCGTGGTCTTGTGGTTAGCGTTGCTGTCTACAGATCCGTCAGCCCGGATTCGATCCCCGGTACCTCCTTGGATTTTTCTGAGGGAGGAAGGTCTGGAACGGGGTGCACTAAGCCTCGTGATTCAAATTGAGGACCTACTTGATAGAGAAGTAGCGGCTCAGGTCATGAAAACCACCATTAACGGCCGTGGGTGTTGGCATGCTGACCGTATGCACCCCAATCCTGCCATCTGCCAGTGGGAGATGACGCAGCGGTCGGGTGGTAGGCCAAATCCTTCCAGGGATGTAGCGCCACGGAGTTTAGTTTTAGTTTTATATACTCCTTGTACGAACTAGGCCATACGAGGAGTTCGGGATCTGTGCCTATACAGTAGGGTAGGCCATTGAACTATTCATTGTCAATTATTTTCTATTCTTAGTGTATTTTATGGAGTAAATTTCAACTCATATTAATTTTAATGGATATGATATAGGATGAAATAGCGAGAATTATTCGTGGTATGTATGTATATATTCAAATCGGCACTTCCTTTACGACTGGGAAAAACCATGAAAAAGTCCATGTCAAATTGGCCGGGCACAGGATTTAAACCTGGGGCTTCCCGAATTCGCACGTTATGTTGATTTTCAGTTACGACCTACGAAGTGAGTCTAATCCAAACCTAAACTCTTTATAAGCATAATATTTACACTAGAGAGCCCACAGTTTAAAATCGGGTGTATAAAGGGGAAATCACTTCTTAACGGCATGTAATGTGTTTATACTAGTCGGGAAGAACATAATTTTGAGTATTCGAAAAAAGGGAGCTTAGGAAAATATTTGGCCCTAACAGAGATGAAATCTGCATAACGACGAGCTTCATAACCTGTACTCTTCACCGAATGTAGTAAGGGTAATTAAATCACGGAGGATGAAATGGGGAAGGATAGACATATCTCAAAAATATTAAATGGGAGACCTGAAGATTGGAAGATTAGATTTAAGGGAAGTAGGATTTGCGAGGGATGATTGGATAGAGTTAGCACAGATTAGGGTTGAATGGTGGGCTCAGGCAAGCGCGGCAATGAACCTTCGGGTTCCATAAAATAGATAATACCCCTCTAGTTTGCTGAGGAATTGCCTATTGCTAAGGCTTAAGGGATAAACGAGAACTGAGAAACTTTTATTGTCCATATTTATGGCAAAGATAGTTATGTAAGTGTATTACATAAGTTTTTACACAATTGATTTTCGTTTTATTTATATTTTGACTAGACTGTACGGTCATCGCTGCTTGGAACTATAAAGTTACTCCGGGCGATAAGTGTTCCTTGTGGTGCTGTGCTGGGGTCCCACAGGGCTACCAACTTTCACAACATTTCCCCCGGTTTATTGTCCACCTTACACGTAAGCATTACGCAGAATCTCCAGGGCCATATCATGTGTTGATGGTATAGGAGAATATGTAAAGGTAAATAAAAGCTAGTTCACTTAAAAATAGGTACTGTACAGGGTGTCCAGAATAAAGAAGACCTCGTGGCGTTAATCACAGTGTTTAAAAACAATACAGATATATATATTTCTGATATTATTAAATACGCTGAACAAACTTACTCACATGTACGCCTAAAGGTTTATCTATTAGGTTACCTCCAAATTAAATAGATTAATGTACCGTCTCTTTGCAGCAATTAACACTGTGAGTTGGATATGGGGTCCAATTAGTCATTTCACTAATTACAGGAAATTACAGAAAAAATGAAGGATTCAGAGCCAAATATTGACCCTAAGACTTAATCAAGGGTAGTCAGATAAGTCATTTAATAACAATGGTTTATTACCTAATGGTTAACACTCTGGCATAGCCAAAGATTTATAAACACATAGGGCTATGTTTTATAAATCTTTGGGCATAGCTCGCCAGCTTAAGTCTATATAATGACTGTTCCGGCCAAAAATTGAAAAGAATTTGAGATTTTCTTTAAACAACGAACATCTATGCTATTTATAAAATAAAGTTAGAACAGTTTTTCACATGAACTTCAGAAACGAAAGGAAAATAATACGCTGTTTAGCACTCAATATTATAGTTATTGGTATATGGAATGTGGAATAAACAAATTGACAAATTAGTTATTACTTTAGCTACTGTAAGATGGAAAAAGGAAATAAAGTGACATACCACCCATGAATTCAATCCTGATTTCAGAAATGTCACATCTAGTTTTCGTGTTTATGTGTCATTGCTTTGCAATAACAGCGCTAGGAATCTTGAAGCAGTTTGTCAAAGCCTTGGACAAAAGAAACCCCTGTTTTCAGTACATTGCATGCAAGCTTCCACATTTATCAGACGCAAAGGTCAAGGAAACTTTGAACAGGCGATGAACGCTTGGGTTTCAATGAGGGACGTCTTGACGAAGTTCCTAGGAAATGTAAAGGATCAACAGCAGGAAACAAGAACTTAGTGAAATTGATGTTGGGGTATAGGATGAGCCTGAAACTGCACTTCCTTCACTTTCCGGCGGTTAGTGAAGAGTTGGAAGACACATGAAGGAGATTGACTACTGTTGGTGTCTGAAAAGAGGACATCTAGGGCTATTCACATTAAGGAGACCGTAATAGCATTTGCACATTGGATTCCTTTGTTGCTACAGCACAGAAATTATGAATGTATATCAGCATATTCGACTCCAGATACTGGCATTTGTACTGACTATTCCACTCATATCCCGCGTGTTTGATATTGACAAATACCGCTTAGCAATTCCTCGGGTATAGACCAATCACGATCGTTCATCTTATAAAATATGAGGAAGTGATTTTACCTGATAAAATGGTCTGCTCGTTACTGGACACGTAAACATCAGTTTGCCGTAATTAATACGTCACAAGCTGTCATTAAGCAACACGAAAAGAGATTACTTTATACAACATAACTTGTTTGGAAATTGAAAAAAAAAAGTGTGCGTAGAACGCCACGCGACAGAAGTAAAACTTGTTTTAATTTTTATTTTTTCAGTTTTTGATTATTGAATTTTTTCAATTTTGCGTTATTAGACTTTTTAATTTTGGGTTTTTGGACTTTTTCGATTTTGGATTTTTAAATTTTGGATCTTTGAATTTTTAATTTTGGATATTTTAAATTTTCGATCTTTGAATTTTTTATTTCTTTATTTTTGAAATTTTGGATTTTTTGGCTTTTAAATTTTGGATTTCTTAATTTTTAATTTTTTTTTAATTTTGAACATTTGGATTTTTTAAATTTTGGGTTTGTTAAATTTTGTACCTTTATGTTTAAATTTTGGATTTTTTTTTAATTTTGAATTTTTTGAATTTTGGATCTTCGAAATTTTTATTTTTTTAATTTTTTAATTTTGGATTTTTAGATTTATTCGATTTTGGATTTTTTTTATATTTGGATTTTTTAAATTTTTGGAAGCTGAACTTATGCGCGTGAAAGAAAATTTCCTAAAAAGGTGCCAGTATTGTATGGATGCAAGAGGAGAACATTTCCAACATCTCTTGTGATGAGGTAGGCTACGTGGTTATTTTCATTGTAATTTTATCTGTAAATGTGAGAACCGCGGCATTATTTGCGTAGATATTTCACCCGATCGCTCGGGAGTTGGAGCTGTGCCAGCCGCGACGCAGAAACCCGCGTCATTGGCCAACTCTTGCGTGGGTCTCACTGTACTATTCCCATTTGCAGGTCCTCATATTAGGTCTGAAAAATGTCCTTTGATTACTCCTAATCATTGAGTTGATTGTTTTCTGTGCAGTCCACTCAGAAACACGTTAGTAATTTCGTGACGGTTTCAGCGTTACATTAATTTCTTGACGATTTTAGACCGTTACACAAGTTCCCGATTTACCCCTACCGCGACTAAAGAAGTTTTACTTCAATAATAGAAATTTACATTGATTAAAAACACAAATTCGATTAGGTGTGCTTTTAGTCTGTTCTCCTGTGAGCTTACCTGAATGAAGTTAACTATGCCTTACATTGGTAGCATTGGTCACAACATGGTAACTTGAATCGATTCATGGATGGTTGATTCGTAGTAGGCCGTGATCTCGCAGCTGTTAGTTTTGTTTTTATACAACAAAGCACGAAAGTAATTATTATTTGTATAATCCGTTACATTTTTATTAATAGAATAGTCTTAATAATTCCAACTCGAGTTAGCGAGTTTAATCAGATAAATTCGCTCCTGCTGCGATAAACTCGTAAACTCTCATGGGACAAATTTCTGTTATTTGGGCAGCGCTCACAAAAATAGTGGAATGCATGTCTTGCACTATTAAATAAATATTTCATTTTCCCCTGTAAATATTACCAAACTTACCCTACTTTTTACTTCCTCTGCCCGTACCATAGGTACTATAGGTAGAGGAAGTATTTATTGTTTTCGACCCCAAAATTCGAAGTTGAGTTATTAGCATATATATATGTTTCAAGGCCCCCTGAATCCAAACACGGAAATATGTCTGTGTGTCTGTGAACAGGCTAGCTCCAAAACGGAAAATCGTATGAAAACAAAATTTTGTATTTGGATCAAGTACCTTCTGAAGATGTGTGCCCAAGAGTGGCGACAAGTTTCTCTTATTTTTAAGGGGACTTTACATGAAGAAATTTTCGTTTTTCGCGATTTTCTCGAAAATGACTCTAACGATTTTCTTTAAATTTTGCATATGGTTTGCTTAAACCAAGAGATAAAACTTTTATTTGAAACATTTTTTCGAACAAATTCTCCGAAGGATAGTTATAAGCCACCCACTGTGAATACGCGCTCTTTGTAATACGGCCTCTTGTAACGGAAAATCATATGAAAACAAAATTTTGTATTTGGGTTAGGTACCTTCTGAGGCTGTGACACGAAGATTGGCGACAAACTTCTCTTATATTTAAGGGAACTTTATGTGAAGAGAATTTTGTTTGAGATTTTCTCAAAAACTGCTCTAACGATTTCCTTTAAATTTTGTACATGGAGTGCTTATACCAAGAGCTAAAACTTTTATTTGAAACTTTTTTCCCCCAAAAAATCTCTGATGGTTCGTTCTAAACTATCCACTGTTTGTAGAAACTTTGTCTTGCCGGGTGAACAACTCAATACGCGGACATTCACGGCCGCTTATTCTAAGTTTTATAAGTACGTGAGGTGAGAAAGATGTATTGGAGGGAAATATTCGATAAAGTTCGGAAATTATTTTTAACGACGGAAGTTTCAATAAATGTCTGCAGTCACTTGTGCATTTTTATTAGTCGCATCATTTTCAAAGAAGAGGTTATCAGGTATTTATCGTATATTAGCGTAAAATCGTTATTTCCGATTCTGTACAAGGATATGTGAATACTGCTAACTTTTAATTGGACAGAGGAAGTTATGCGACTTTCGCATCAGATTTTTACAGTACAGTTTATCGGGGGTGCAATACACCTCATTCCAGTCTACCTGCTGCAGAAAAACGTGACGTGATACGTAGAAACAGACACCGGATTCGTATTCAGCTGAACAAAATTACCGTATGTTAGGGACCACAAAACGCTCCTTAATTTTAGGATGGAAATTTAAAGGAAAAGAAATTTAGTGTGAATCTAAACGAAACATTTTTAAGGGAATAATATACTTCATTGCATAAATAATGGAATCAGTGTAAATCACTTCTAACTTAAAATATCCATTGTACGAAAATCTCTTCTGTAGGCCTACAGGTGGCACCGAAGACTGAAAATACTTTTACACCTCTAAACCTCAATTCAGCACACGGTAAGTGTAACGGGACAAGGCTGTTTAGAGGTCATTGCCTTCATTTAAACCACTCGGCGGAGACAACTCCTTTCGTGTAAAATAACTCAACATTCCTTTCTTTTCGCATTGTATATCTGGCTGCCAGTTACCCTCATTTTATGATTGTGAAAAGTGCACTTATGTACAGTCTGTGCTAAAATTTGCGACTGTCTTATCAACACCTTGTGTATAACTATGGTATGCCGGCAATATTTACCATAATTTTAATTTTTTAGTCTGCTTCGGACCATTAGACACACCCAACTTTTAAGGCTCTATTTTCAAGGTAAAAAAGTGCGTCTTATGGTCCGTAAAATACGGTAGTTAGGTTCACTTATCACAACCCTCGCCACAGGAAGTTTCAAAATGCTGGGTAGTGAACTTCTCCAACTATTTAATAGATTTAGATTTCCAACAAAATAAATCATAAAGAGAATGCAAATTAAGTAAAGTAAATATAATTTGTAACATAAGCACACTTCAATTACTCCTATGTAAACTGGCGATTTTGCATCGAATTAATACGAGAGCTGAACTTTGAGCTGGACACTGATTTCGTCCAGTTCCTGAGGAAGCTAGCAATAACGAAAACAATGACGATGATCTAATGAAAATTCTTGAACATTACAAAACTGGAAACTGTACAAGAATGGTGAACTCGGGTAACATGATTTGCTTATATTCCATAGACAGTATTATTTTGATAAATTTGCTGTTAAAAAATATATATGACTATGTTCTTACATTCTTACTAGGTAATCCAACAGCTCTGAGTAAGTCAGAATGGACAAAGTGAATAATTAAGTGCATTTTTTGTACTAGCCCTTTAGTATTATTTTCTGCATTCCCAAATTTTTTGTAACATAATAACTGATATTGAGTAGAACTAGGGTTGGTATTTGCATTATCATAGCTAATCCCACGAGCGTTTACGAATTTATCTGATGAAAGTCGTAAACTCAAGTTCTATTTATTAAGATTATTCTATGAATAAAAATGTAACGAATTATACAAATAAAAATTACTTTCGTGCTAGATTATATAAAAACACAACTAACAGCTGCATGCTAAGAATCAACCATCCATGAGTGGATGCGAGTTTCCATGTTGTGACCAATGCTACCAATGGTGCATATAAGACGTAGTTAACCTAATTCAGGTAAGCTAACAGCAGGACAGAACAAAAGCACACCAACTGGCTTGCACCGAATTGAAATTGTGTTTTTAATCAATGGACATTTATAGTATTTCAAATTTCCAAACATGTTTTGTTGTATAAAATAATGTTTTCATTGCATTCTTTTGCATCATATGACGTAATAATCACTGCACGTTGATGCCTTACGTGTCCAGTAACGAGCTGACGTTTTATGAGATGAAATTGCATCCTTGCGGTTCGAGGAAGGATGATTGGTCTATTCCCGAAGAAATATTGGTCTATATCAAACATGCGGCGTATAAATGGAATAGTATTTAAAATATCCATATGAATGGTTTGTTGGACAGTTATTTTAGTCGCAATGTTATCAACAATGTCCTTTCAATAGGACAGTCTGTTTCTTGTCACCCATATGGGCAATCTTGTATTTTTTTGTTGTTCAAATATGATTTATTTAATGAAATTGTGTACATACAGAACATTTTGAATGTGTTCATGATAATGTGGATGTGACTGGGTTAGCATGGGTAAATTCTGAAGTTAGGCAAATTGAGGAACGCATATTCCTTCAATGTTTTACTAGGTTTCAGACGTATGGGTCTCTAGTTTAAATTTTCTAGCGAATTTAGAGCTGTAAATTCTGAACATCGCGTTCATCTTTTTATGTAGCCTACAAAACGAAATTATCTCTCGCATATTGGTGGGGCGGTCAGCGAGATGAGGAAATCCGTTCAGTATCTGCGAAATAAGGTTTGTTGACTCAAGATAAGGATTCCTCAAGAAGACAGATCAAATATTTCTTGTCTTCCTGTAGCTGGCGACTGGCACACTCACCCAGACAATATAGTTTAGTGCTATTATTCTCATGCTTTCAAGGGGAAATGTTATCTAGTTTCATTGGGTATCTTATCTTCTTCCAATTTCCACTGAAAGGTGGGTAAGAGTACCACAGATTGAGAACTTCTGCTCTATGCATCTACAGTATCTCATTGCACAAGGCACAGAAATAAGAACTCAGCTCAAATTGAATAAGTTGAGTAGCAATTAGACGGAAGCTTTCATACTTTAGGTCCTGAATACGAAAGACCTCGAATTGAAAATTTAAAGACGAGATTGGAAGCATGTGATCATTAATGATAGTCCTTTTTACCTGAACTACCTCCTTATTAGTTCTCACTAGACTAAGTACAGCCCGTTCCAGACCTCCCAACCCCACAAAAAACACGAAGAATTGTACCAAATGCTAACAAGAGTCGAATCAGTCGGGAAGATTAGTTTTGTAATGGAGATACTTGGAAGAATATTTTATGACGAATTTTTTGTTAATTTTTAAGAAATGGTTTAGCTCATGGTACACTGTTTTTATAAAACATTTCTTCTTGTAGTTTTCATTCATTACTTAATTATCTGAATCTTTAAAATCACTGAACTATGTTTAGTTTATAACTTAAAATTATTGTACTTTCTCCGCGCGTACCATAGGTACTGTTAGAAAAAGTTTTGTCCTCTACCCCGAAATTCCATGAATGATATGAATACACGTATTGAATCCAAAAATACTATTTTCAGAGACTTGTTTCTGATGAGCAAAGCAGCCCGAGAAAGAGAAATAGCGCAAAAAATTTATATCCGGGTCAGACATCTCCTAAGGACGTGACATGATGACAGATAACAATTTTCTCTGAATTCAATGCTACTGTAAATCAATACAATTTCACACACCTGAACACACGTATAATAGAGTTGATCTTTATGTTTCGGTAGGAGGAAGCTTTCACGGCTTAGATTGCTTACAACGGCTCCTGGTGTCAGTGTTATGGAGTTCAATATTCCTGTACACTGAAGCCAGTTCATGACATTGGGAGGCAAGCATAAAATCGTAGTCAATGCTTTTACTTTACCTATAGGAAAAGGTAAAATGAAAAGCATACACTGCATATCGTATTAATAAACACGATTCTTCTGCTACGAAGTGAATGCTAGCGTACCGTAGGTTTTCCTTCGCGATAATAATACACTTTGTGCTTTTCGGGCACTTCTCTTACCATTCCTCATTCTTTGCTTGGAGGTTAGTGCTCCTCCTGTATAACTTATAAAATAATCACTAAAGCATCAACATTTTCTTTTTCAAATTTATAAAGTTTCTTATAAATAGTAACTGATGGTGGGTGCTCTTTATACCTCCTTTATCTCTTATTTGTAAAAACGCAGCCATGCAAAGCACCGCCAACCATTCACGAAGCAATTGAAGCCATGAACGATGCATAGTATGAAATGTATGCAACGCAGAGTTCTATACTACACTTTATGCATACATTTCATAGATTATTTTAAGGCCTGAAGGAAAATCTAATCATGCCCAATACTATGGATCATCGTTTCTCAACCTATGGTCCGCAGATATAATTAAAAAATATCATAAAGTAAAGAAGTAAAAAATTTTCACATAAAATGGATACTAGATGTCGAAGTTTTCGAAATATTCGAAAATACAGGTCCTATTTCAAGTTTCCTTATCTTTGCAGTTACGAACTTCAGTTTGAAACCCCTGATGCACTGACGTCTATGGTTCCCTCTTTCATTCAAAACCCTGAAAAATAAGACTTTGTCGGAATTTGTTATTAGAGGCGCTCTCCAAGGGTTTTATTGTTGGAGGTGCCCGAGTGTCTGATACCGGTAAACCTGTGTTATAATTCATAATTATATTATCAAATTGATAATAAAACAAAATAATCAACAAGAAGTCAACACCCATCAGCCTCCACTGGGTTAAGGGTCACACAGGTCTCGAAGGGAATGAAAGAGCGGACTACCTTGCAAGGATTGCAGCCAGCCAAAGAACCACTACCGACTACAAAGGAATCCCTTTCACCCGGAGCAAGCAGCTACTGACAGATCACTACATACAAATTTGGAATTCAACCTATAAAAATTCTGAGCAAGGAATCCACACCAAGATCTTCATACCCAATATACACCACATGCTTTCCTTAGCTCTAGGTCCTAACTACATATCTACTCAATTCCTGACCAATCACGGCTTTTTCAAGTCATACCTGTATAAAATGAACAAATGTCCTTCACCACTCTGCAACTGTCCTGAAAAACCTCCTCAAACGGCCCTACACTTGTTAACTGAATGCTCACAATTCGCAAGAAATCGACCTAGAGTTCTACTGACAGCTCCTTTGCCAATGGTTCTCAAACACCGTGGAGATCGCTGCCTTCCTGAGACACATCTTCTGCACACTGCAAGAATAATCATACTTAGACTGAACATATCACTGTAAATTCCCCGTGATATGCCCTATGGCGAAACACGGGTTGTAATCAATTAAAAAAAAATTGATAATAAATATTAAAGTCTGTTCAAAACATAATTTTACTGTCAATAGTTTACTTCCAATTCAATAACTGTGTTTCCGTCAAATTAAAAAAAATGTATTTAGAATTATTTCGTTACAATAACCTATAATTAATACCCCAAATATTAAGAATATAGACCTACATATAGCCTACTTGTAAAAATGGGATGTAAAATTAGAGGTCCGTAAAAAATTTAGACATTTTAGAGGTCCTCGGGTTCAAAAAGGTTGAGAAACGCTGCTGTGGATGTTTTGCTAGGAGGAAAAGCTTTTTCCGAGGATTTTTATACATACAAATCTTAGAGGTAGTAAAAGTATCTACCTCCATTTTATGCATTCCACCAATTGAAACGGCTGGCATTGAAAATGTATCATTCCTATGCAGAGTTGTATGAAATTAAAGCAATGATATCTATAACAGTGTGACGGTAGCGTGTTGGTTACAGGGCATGGGCATGAGATGTAAGGGGGCATGTCAAGTGTATCTACATTGCAAAACTTTGGTTTCTATTCAATGTAATTTCAAGTCTAATGTTCCTATTGAAATTCTCAAGCCATAAGAAATGAATGGCTCACTTGTTCATTCAGTACTGAGAAATTTGAAGATAAAAAGGAAAACTCGTAAGAATTCTCCATGCTGCACTTAAGTATTCTTTTGTTGGGAATTTTTCCATTTACAGGAAACCCCACATTCCGGGCGTTCATTCAAACTCAAAGCACGTTAAGAGACTGAGCTCGTTATACAGGAGAGACTTCTCTTTCGTTTCTGTGACAAAGGGAATGTAGAGAGTCAAAAGCTACATTGACCCAGGCAGGAGCTATGCGAGAACACAAAGGCAATTGTATCAAGAGCACTGACCCTCAAGTAGGGCGATGGGAATCAAAAGTTAAATCAATATCAAATTTTAAAATGAAATAAAGATATAGGCTACGTAAGATTGAAATTGTAAAATTCAACTATAAATATGACTGTATTTCCTGTCTGCAATAATACAAATTCCAAAATTTAATACAAATGACGCACATATCTGATGCGAAGAAAGCAAAGATGGAGGAAAATCTCACTCTTACGAAGATTTGAAAAAAATGCGCTAGAGTGAGACAGGCATACGTGTCGGATCTAGAGCAGAGCTAAAAATCTTAACTGTACCCTCACTCTATATTAAAGAATGCCTCCTTTTAATAAAAAGACAGACAAACACTTTACCACTCATTCACGGGTATGAAACTAGAAACAGAAACACCAGGTTATACATGAGTCAAAATAGTTTTAAATATACAGGCATGAAGTTGTAATATGCTACCGCTTACAGTCAGAAATTTACCAATTCATGTCTTTGAGAAGTACCTTCATAATATTTTAATTGAAAAGTGTATATATGATGTTAATGACTTCAATTTCTGTTAATTTTATTATGTTTTTAATGCATTTGTTTTTATGACTATTGTCTATTTCAACTTGTGTTCACAAATGACAAATAAAGAAAATTTAATTCAATTCAATTCAATATCTACCAATCCGACTGTCTCAAAAGACCGCAACCAAAATATAGTTTATCGTACTTTTTAGACAGGCTGAGTTACAAGTAGAACCTCTAACACAAGACACAGGACTAAAATCTCGCTTTTAACACTTACAGCATAAATAACAATTCCCCTATTTTATAAGCAACTTGTAGGCATTAAGTGCACTGAAAAATCTCCTAAACTTACTGTATCTAGACGTCCTTATCACACTTGCTTTGAAATAAAGCTATAGTATTGCACAGCAATAACTCGGTTGTGACTGCAACCCATGGGATATATTATTATGACGTTTGTATATTTTACTACAGCCTGCTTGTGCAATGTGTAACACACCTGTAGTTATGATTTTATGTGTAAGTAATTTCGCTGTATTTCCTTATTATTTACAGAAATTACTTATTAAAGAGAATGCTTTCAATTCCAATGTAATATAAATATTAATTTTATCTCTATATATATCAAAGGCTTTGACCTGACTGACTGACTGACAGGAATCAACGTAGAGCCTAAACTATAACAGGTAGAGACTTGGAATTTTGATAGTGCCTTCGTTTCATAATGTAGGTGCTCACTAAGAAAGGATTTTGAAAAAAAAAAAATTGATTTTAAAGGCAAAAAATCAAATGTTTTTGAGAATACTTAATCCCTTTTTACACAAAATTATCCAGTTCAAATCACATTTGACATTGAAACATATTGTTGCCAGTTTGTCTCAGATGGGTCTGGAAAAAAAATGAAAGTAGAATAAATTTGACAATTGAGAGAACTATCAATATCCACGAAAATAATGCAGTCAGATAACTTTCTTTACCCTGGACATAGAGAAAACAATACGAGGTATGGTAATATATATATTACTAGCATGTGCCCGCGGCTTCGCCCGCGATAATTATTTCAAAAATTAAAAATTAAGAGCATAATAGTTAAATCATTATATTTATTAACACCTAAATCACGTGGACTACATACCACGATTAGATAGCATCGTCTGGTAAAAGCGACCTCAGATTCGAGTTTCTTGGCCCAGAAAACCTCTGTATAGTGAGATTCCTCCAAATAAAACAACGTTTGACCATATTTAGGGCTTACAACATTCAAGCGATCGCGAAAGTTTTATTTTCAAGGTATGACAAAAATAGCCAAAGCCAACTGTAATTGATTTGACATTGAAATGAATAACTGAAAACTTATGTTTTGAAAACGCACAAAATGCACGTTTTTTGCCCGTTTTTCACTCATAACTCACGAACGAAAACTAAAATTAAAATTCCGGCTTGGAAGTGCATTTTCCGACCCTTCAGCCCACCTATGTTTAAAATTTCAGATCTCTGCGTTCAGTAGATTTCGCTGGACATCGAGGACAATTCCTTTTATTAATACAGATAATATGAATTATAATGATACCTTCTCTAATTTGTCAAACATCCGTTTCATTTAATCCAAACCCACCTGATACAACTGGCAACAATATGTTCTGTGAATTTGTTTCGATAATTCTGTGTAAAAAGGGGTTAAGTATTTTAAAAAACATTTGATTTTCTGCAGTTAAAATCAGAATTTTTCAAAATCCTTTCTTAGTGAGGACCTACATTATAAAACGAAGGTACTGTCAAAATTCCAAGTCTCTACCTGTTATAGTTTAGGCTGTACGTGATTCCTGTCAGTCAGTCAGTGATTCATTCAGTCAGTCAGTCAGTCAGTCAGTCAGGACAAAGCCTTTTATATATATAGAGAGGAGATTGTATCGCAGGTTTTTGGAGAGAGAAGTATGAAAGGGATATGACATTTCTGTTTAATTTCATCCCCAAAACGGTTTTATGGTAACATGAGAGTGAGAAAAAAAATTTTCAGCCACGATAATACAATTTTATGTTACCGGAATTTCGGTTTCTTCTTATTAGAACCCCTACCGGGCTTACTTTGTACTGTACAAGCGATGGGATGCAAAATTCTACATCCCAAAATTCTACATATAGCCATAAAAGCTATATCAAGCATTTTCTTAGGGAATAGTTTGAGTGTGATAAGTCGTTCTTCCTATTTCAAATTATAAATACGTATATAAGGACCTAGAATTTAAAAATCTAAAGTCCTTCATAAGTTAATTTCCAATTACAAAATAAAAAACCCGGGCGACGCTGGGCCTTTTAAGCTAGTAATAAATATAAGACGCTACATTATTATTCCATGGCCCACAATATAGGCTCTTAAAATAATGTAACAAGTTGCCAATAGTTTATTGATATTGTTAGCAACCTTGACTGATTAGTTTCTTCATAACGTTGTCAGTGTAAATAATAATATAAATAAACGATTTAAAACACAACTAACCGTTGAATATTGAAATAATATTGTGCATTCTATCGATATGCATGACTATCGATATCTACATTATATTTTAATTTGAGTATTTCTTATATTCGTTTCTGTGCAGCAATATACGTAATGTAATTCCTGACAGATTTCATATTGACTTTTTATTCATTCATAGCCTTTAAGGCTGCTTTAAACTTGAAACAGATATATCAGCGAATCGTAGGCCTATTACATGATTATTATTATTGCCACCGCATTTTGTTTTTTGGAGTTAAACTCGGAGATCTATTACAAAAATAACATTTCTGCAATTGCCTATCATAATTGCGTTTATCACTTATTAAGAAAAGCAAACTGGTACTTTGTGATATCAGTTTACCTGATTTTTATTATTTTATTTCTTTAAGTAATAACGAAATAAAGCGAAATTTTAATAAGTGTCATTTGATAGTTTCCCTGCCCTTACCACAGGTATTATAAGTAGAGAAAGTATTTTCTTGCGTGTGAAGTTTTCAATATAAATACAAAATTAGAGGTTTCCTTAATTAAAAAAAAATCCATTTTCAGAAACATGTTTAGGTGTGTGTGAATGAAGAAGTGTGCAAAATAAGATTTTACACATTTTGTGTGGAAAATACAAACCGGAAGCGATCATCAATACTGAATAGGAAGACAACAGGACATTTTTATTGAAGAATAAAATTGGGACAGAAGGATATAAAACCACGTGATGTTAGTTAGGATTTAAGTATCATGTGTGTTTGTTCTGATAACGAGAGTTACATTTTCATATTAGATTCCTCCACGGTGACAATTTCCTCTGAGTCGATGGGCATAATTGTTGCAATTTTAACACCACTTTTAATAAGGGACTCTTCTGTGCAGTGAAATGAGAATGTGTTGAAAATGCACTGATTGCTCCGATTGGAACAGTGATAATAATCGTATTACTTGCGAATATCAACAGATTCGTTCAACACAAAGACTTAGTCGTGCAATGCACAGTTTCTATTGCAAACACACCACTCACATAATTACGTAAGTTCTACATCTGTGGTTAGCAAACAGAATCTCGCCAATGCACTTTCTCGTAATGTAAAAATTATCAACAGATTCAAGATCAAACAAAGCTGCCCCAAGACTAAACTAATTATTATCTGAGTAAATCCACTTTCATAAAACTGAACAACGAAGCTTAATTTCTAACTCAATTTTTACGTGAAAAGTCTGCAAATTTGGTTTAATCGTCAGGTCGAAACTTCTATGCAACGAAATTTTGTAGAATTGCACGACGAAATAACTCTGTAATGAACCTAGAGCAAGTAACCGGCTAAAATAGAGATAACTAGTTACCCTACGAGGTCATTGAGGCAACTGACCCGTCCGCAAGAGTCCTTGTGGACAGTTTATCAACAGCTCTATTTGGAACTCAATCGAACGGTTCAACAGTAACCAACTTTTAATATACTTTCAGAATTAAACAATCAGAATTTTACAAGGATTCCCCACATATATTATAATGTGATTAGAATCGCAGGAAATGGCAATCAGAAGATAGGGAGACCAAGGGAACGAGAAGAAGATAAGCGACAGAGGCAAATTCACTTGAGGGCCCATACCTTCAACCAGCTGCAGCGGGGCTATACTTCGATTTGTGCAACTAGAGTCCGTAATGCTCCAATGCCTCCTATGTCGTGTCATGATAGGCCTTTTTCAATTGCTTCCCTTGGAATCAGAACTGTTACGGGAGAAATCTGCTGGACGAGTTAAGTTTTAACTTAAACAGTAAACGAAAAGCTTTCAAAAGAAAAAAGGAGCCGCAGCATGTAACGTTTAAACGTAAACCCCTTCGGCTTTCCCACGCATTTCACCTTGTATCGACCATAACTATTTTCATATTGCACTCTTAACTCTCAAATAAAACCAATTTCCATTCCACTTTTAATCATTCAGCTGGAATAATATGTACGTAGAATATTGTATTTAAGTTTGCATGATTTGTACTGTTATAATTTAACTATACATATATATTAATTTATTTCATTACGTTGTATTTTTATTACATTAAATCTACATGTCGTCCATGTCTTAAAGTGCTGAAGGCCGTCCATAATAAATTATTTAAAAAGAAAGAATATAAAACTGTTGCAATAACATTTCATGACGTCAGCCTGTTGACCACACGTAAACTGACACAAATAATACACACTAAACAAATAGTGGATATCAATAGATTGTTATTACTTATTACTAGATATTATTATAAATATTAATTAATATAATCAACAATAATTATAGCAAACTGTAGTTCGTAAAACTGTTATTGTAATTTAAGATTTTGTTTCATTTTCATCAGTATATAATTTGATATGATATGATATAACATCTGACCGGGGATTTGTACAAAAAAGTTGTACCGCAAAGACCACTAAGCGTTGTGACAGAATCCAGAATACTGTTCCTTCTGCCTTTGAGGGAGGCATTATTCGTTTGAGTGAATGCCAGGAGAAACATTATCCAGTTCAGTGAATAGTAACGTCTGTCTTTCTTTCACTGCACACTTAAATAAATTATGGAGAAATATATACTAGGGCGGTTTTCAACATCATCCAACATTAGCACGTATTCATGAAACAAAACAATATTTTTTGTGAAGAACATTACATGAGAATACTTTAGAAGGTAAACTCTTTTGACACCGAACCCGTGATTCGAACCCGTCACCTTTTCAATGCTGTGTCGTGGGTAGAGCTAACAGACAAAGTCCGTCTCGTAGGATTGCCCTTATTGGCCGACCTGACTGAAAGATATTTACGTCATATACAGTAAAACATTGTCATGTAATGTTGGACAGACACAGGATTCTGTGGATTCCTACATACATATCTACAGCTAACTGATAATGTAAATACGTGAATAGTGAAACCCCCCCCCCCCCCCACAAAACCACTGACTATGCAGATTCATCTCAGCGAGGTCTGGTTATCTCAGTAGGTAGATGCAAGTTGATTGGTGCACAATACACTATCCTACAAAGTATTTATACAGCCATTAAGTAATCTACCTTTCTTGTTCAGCTCTCTATTCCTCTCTATTTCGACAATATTCACTTCTTACTGTAATTTCATACTTTTCCTGTTGATAATATTTCTTCTGACCATAATTCATCTTTAACTCAATTCACAAATAAGACTTGTACATTTACAGCCTTACTAATAAAAGCTGCTTATACCTGCGTTGAACGGTTGTTTGGTTGTTCACCGTGCAAGTTCTGCATAAGCCGCATTACCAATAATGGGTGTGTAACTGCCGAGTTTGTACGTACAACGTCATCAAATACGTCACGCTTTTCATGACGTTCCTAGCCTCAGGCTATGAAAGGACTGCTGAACGCCATCTATCGGTGTAGCGGGCAAACAACGATGGATCGTCTGCAGACTAATTGTAGTTTCAGTATTTCATTATATTGTTTTCAGAAAGCTGTAATCATGGGTACAAGTATGGAAATATGTCCCGCAAACAAGGAACAATGTTTATAATTCCGCAAAAGTAGCCCAGAATGTTTCATAACAAGTTACCTTAAGAATGGATGCATAACCTCAAAATTCAATCTCAGACATCTACGAAGCGACCGGCTGTTACGCATATCGGCCATCTTGATTATTTACGTCAAGTTTAAACAAGGGGGCTAGGCTGTGTAAAGGTTGCACACATTCAGCCTTATGCAACGATTATTAGTACACTTTCTTTCCTCAGCTGTGTATATTCCTGGTATAAATGTTACAACTGGATTATTAGTAAGACTGATACTGTTTGTCATCCGGTATGGAGAAACTGGAAAGAATAAAATAGTTGTAGTACGTAATTCAGCTAAGGTAAGCAATGCTAAGAAGTTAGAATTCAGCTCAGTGGGTAGGATCAGGTTTGCCAAATATCCCGTACTTTTCGCGAAATCCCGTATTTTCAATTCAGTTGAACCAAAACTCCGGGCTTTCAAGAATTTAACCCTTTTAACTTTTATTTTCACTTTTGTACAAACTGACAAAGTTAAAGAGAAAAGGGACGATGTATTGTCAAATACCAGCAAGAATTAAAAAGATAACAGTTTTAAATCACTGTAATCTCTCTCAAGTATTAAAACATTTGTTCTGACGTGCTTGTTTGTTTCATTTTCATTAAATGTTTTTTTGTTGTTAGTGTAGAGTGAAAAAAAAATATATATATAATAGAGATGTACCAGAAAGTTCATTTCATAACGTATTGAGATACTATAATATCTATTACAGGTATTTATTAATTTCTCAGAAGGATTTTGAGGGAGTATGTTCCTTGGAATCCCACCTAGTAACTACCAAATTCACTAATTTCGAGGGAAATTCAGTTTCCCTTCTTCGTGCAACTCGTGGTTCCTGGCCCCTCGGTCTGCCTTGCAGTTATCTTATAGTCTCGGTGACTAGTTGTGCAGCTGGTTTATTGTAACAGTAGGGACACAACAAGATGCTACCGTGATTCGGATTCTTGTAAAATAGTCGTTCCCGAATTCCTTAACAAAGCATCGAATAGTCGTCACAACGTAATCTTGTTTCCTCACTAAAAACTGGCTAGCCGCCACCGCTACAAAATAATAATTTAAATGGAATAATATTTTTTAAATTAATTTCTCAGAATTCTGCAGACCTTGAACAATACACTGCATAACTAGTTAAGAGACAAGAGGAAGAAAGTAGTTATTTGCTCTTTGAACTGTGTGCATTGAAAAGCACGGGATCTGTGCAAAGGTATTCACATGACTCTTATAAAATTCCATTGCGTTTTCTTTTCCAAGTCTCTCTGCTCTCTGAAACAAAGGCTCTCACTAATTGAGTTGTGTTTTTGCAAGAGTTTAACTTTGAAGCAAGCAAACGAAGTTAGACTAGCAACTCTGAGACTCTTTGGGGCAAGTTCTCGAAATAATTGATGTTTGATGTTTTTTGTATTCAATTTGGGAAGAGGAATTTTTGTCTTTGTGAATTTTCATTCGTCGGAAAACATGTTCAAGGCATGGAACGATATTGGATTATTATGTAAGCTTTGTGAAGTTTATATCCCACAGAGATTAACTTAATCTAGAGGAGTACATTTTATCTTCTTTATGTTCCACAGCAGGAAAAATATATCGTTACTTTGTGTGAATTCAAGCCACTTGACAAACATTTCATTTTTTCTTAGTAAAGCTATGTTTAGCAAGTATTTATATACAAAATGTTTTACTTATTAATAAAATCAGCTAAACTGATGTAAAAGAGTGCCAGAATGCTTTAGTTAAATCAGTGATTATAATATGCAGAAAATAAGTTATATTTTAAAATCTATTTCCGAGTTAAGCTCCAGATTGATTCATTATCAGGGCTTACGGAAGAACGAAGGTCTAGTTTAAAAAAAATCACATTAACATCGTCCAGCATCAACGGAACTATACGGATTTGTGATATCTTGATAACAGCACACTCACATAAAAATAAAATAAAAAATGTACGATTGGCCGGCAGTTGGATTTGAAATTGGGACTTCTAGATTGCGAGTCCAAGACGTACCATTTCGTTCACCTCGTTCGGTTTAACGGTCTAGTTTGACATTCATATGTGAAAAAAATGTGGGTAGTGTTATTTGTCAAATATAAAATATGTCTTGCAGCTTCCAAAGCAGTACATGATCAGATTTGCATTTGATATCTTCTTTCTAATATAATACCATAAAATGGTAATAAATTGGACATTACTCCGGTACCAGTTAACCGATTTGGTCCACTATCAACAGGCTTCTTTACATGGACGTTATAAATGTGTATGCCAAGTTTCATGAAAATCCGACTGAGTTATCTCGCGTACAGACACATGGACAGACATATCTTCCCGTCCCCTACACAATCTCATAGTGTGGCACTTCATAAATAATTAAATAAATGGTTAATCCTGAGTTGTAACGGTTCTTGTATAAAACGTGTTGCAAAAAATTCCTCACATAACACACAGCATGTGCCCGCGGCTTCACCCGCGATAATTATTTGAAAAATTAAAAATTAAGAGCATAATAGTTAAATCATTATATTTATTAACACCTAAATCACGTGGACTACATACCACGATTAGATAGCGTCGCCTGGTAAAAGCGACCTCAGATTCGAGGTCCTTGGCCCAGAAAACCCCCGTATAGTGAGTTTCGTCCAAATCGAACAACGTTTGACCATATTTAGGCCTATATTGATTATCCCACTTATAATAATAATAATAATAATAATAATAATAATCCTCTTCGGGATTAGGTTGAAAATTTCATATGTATGCGTGCCTTGACATTAAAAACAAATGAATCGACCAGCGTGAGCTACAACATTCAAGCGATCGCGGAAGTTTCATTTCCAAGGTATGACAAAAATAGCCAAAGCCAACTGTAATTGATTTGACATTGAAATATATTACTGAAAACTGATGCTTCGAAAACGCAAAAAATGCACGTTTTCTGCCCGTTTTTCACTCATAACTCGCGAAGGAAACTAAAATTAAAATTCCGGCTTCGAGGTGCATTTTCCAACCCTTCAGTCCACCTATGTTTAAAATTTCAGATCTCTGCGTTCAGTAGATTTCGCTGGGCATCGCGGACAGACAGACAGACAGACACTTCCTTTTATTAATATAAATTATTGCTATTATTATTATTATTATTATTATTATTATTATTATTATAGTAACTGCCTAGATTGTATCCTTGAAGACATTTGTACCCATTTTTATTGTTTCTCTCTCTGTAGAGTGTGTTCTCGTTGGTCAAGATTTCTTACAACACCTAATTCTAATAAATCATTCCACTCATTTTCTTGGCAATTTGTTTTATACATGAAAAAAGAACAATGAATTCGAGAACGGTTTCGCCATGGTAACGCTAAATATCGATAAAGTACATACAGAGTGACAGTGACAGGTCAAACCGCCCGGGTGAGTCATGAGTGATCAGATAAGGAAAATCACGTAGAGTAGGAGAAACAAAGAATATCCAAGTGAAATCAGAGTAGTAATCATTCAAAACAGATGTGAACTCGCGAGTAAACCTGAGCCAACATACGAACAGGTATTCTAGGAGGATTGTCCTGGTGATAACAAAACATGAAAAACCCAAAACTTTAGCTTTATGTATTTCCGTAGATGAGAGTTTATCAGACGATATTGAACCGTGGTCTTTGTTTGTTTACTTCCAATTAATACGACGGGTCCTGGTGAGTCAAACTTCGGCACATCCTTTTGTGGTCTGCCGGGTAAAATTGTTGTTTATTGAGGGTAGACAGTAGTTTGCACTCTCAAATCCAAGCAGGTGCCAAGTCAATCTAATAACAATACTAATAATATAATACAAAATTTTACCGTTTCTTTGATTGTCGTTTCCGACTGAGACATGACAACACTTAACGCAGAATTTTTCCTTCTTGCATTGAACAAACAACACTTCAAAGACAGCACCGCTAGCGACGAAAAAAGTTAATACACTCAATGTAAATACATGAAAATGACTAAAGAAGGAAGCATATGCCACGAAAACGACAAAATAACTGAAATAAATGCCCTAAAAATATAAAATTGCATAAAATGACAAAAAATGACCCAATAAAAATGAATTTCTGTAATCTAGAGGCCATGATTAGGATTTATCTACAAGTTGGCAATGTCTATGCAGCATCAATAAAAAGATGACATGTCATTAGAATCCGGACTCTTGTTATCACATAGGCTACTTGTTCTGTTTGGGAATATACACGTACAATATACAACGGTCATAATTACTGTAGTATACTCGGCTTCCTACGAGTCAAGAGAAACTGTGGCAAAGGTCATGGTTCAATATCGTGGAACTTAAGAAGTCAGACAAGAATGGTCTCGTTAGGTCCATAATATATTTGTATTTCTTTTGGACTGGTGACCAAAATTATATGTAGAAGTATGAGGGGTGGCTGGGGGAGATTGAGACAAATCTCTTCATACAGGCGTATGATATGAATTTCAACCGTCAAGGTTTTCGTGAGGGTAGTGCAGACAAATACACATAGCTGTTCAAGATGACTACTGTCCATTCCAGATGTATTGAGAGAAAAAGATGCGGATCGATAACATACCTCACAACCTCGTTCAGACACGCCCCTTGCAGCCCTAAGCCCAATCCCATTCTTTCGCTTAGCAAGATGACAGTTCCCTTGTGATTTGTGTTCCTATTGAAGTAAATTATACATTGTTTGGTGTCATTTTTCTTGTAATTATGTGTAGAATTTATATATAAAATTTTAAGATAAAATGACATATTTCAAAAATGTAAGATTGATTGATTGAAGTAAGCTAGGAGACTCATGGGGCGGAAATTACGGTCGGTCTTAATTCCCCGCGCTTGTAAATGTGAGGGTGCTTGCGGGTAAAGGAACCTACCTGGCCCCACATGCCATCCCTGTTTGATAAGGGTATATAAGATCTTGAACCAGGTAGCATTATTATACTATACAGTCAGTAAAGAGTGAAAAGTTCCCAATAAAGTCCTGGAAGAAAGAAGAAAAACACTGATTGGGTCAAAACCAAAAACATTGCAACAGGAACTGAACAACTATTTAATAAATAATGTTTCAAATTATGTCTCAATACAGATGTGCATATGACAAATACGTCCTACATGAAATGGCAAAAGTCATAACATGACTCTACGTCTTCCACCTTACTTGCGAGCTCGTTCCTGTTGAGTACGCATGCGCTCAAGTGGAAGGCAAATCAGAATCATTCTGTTGTCTTCATGGCTTATTTCTAAACCGCCACTGAGACTCATCAGGATGAATTATCATTTTGCATTTACCAGTCTACATAAGCACTAGGAACACAAACAACTCTAATAATGATTTACTGTATCTCTGACAATATAACTTCTAGTGCTATTAAAAATTTACTACAGAACATTTACGCTATTGTGAAGAATGCTTGTGCTTGGTTCAAATCCAGTGGTTTCTAACTCCATGATGATAGGAATCTACATGGATTTTAGTTTAAAGTCTATCTGAAGTCACTCCTTACAAATACATTTCTTAAGCATGCACAATCACAAAACTTTACTCGAAAAATCACATGGTCATTTTGAGTTAAGTTGTACACGTCATCGCAAATGTAAGAGATTATATCCCTCTTATATATTCAAGAAGTGTGTGTCTTGCCTTATCTGAATTTGGTATTAGATATGACATCATTTTGTCTGATGGTAGTTTTCCAATTTTACGAAAATGTAATCGTAGAATGTCATGCAGGTCAATGTTTCATTGTTTTCAACATAAATGATATATTTATGAATTTAGTTCATTTACACGATAAAGAAAATACTCCATAATTAAGGAATGATATCAACAAATATGAGACAAGTTCCAGAAATGTGATTAATCTTCCATTAAGCACAAACAAAACAATCACTTATAGTAGGGTACCTTATGTAAGAAAATCACATCCCGTGGGCTCCTTCGTGAAGAAAGCAACACATCTATATTTTCAGTTACTATGAAGTCTAAGGATACCCGAACCACTTGATGCTACTCTGGGGGTCGCGTCTGAGTCGCGTGATGACGTCATCAAAATGGCGGACGTCGAGTTTCACAGAAATGGCCATAACGTGAAAACTATTTGAGATAGAGACTTGCGAAAAACGGTTTTGAAATCACAATAAAGTGCTCTACATTATTGTTTCTTACATGTATGGAGCTAAGACCGCATATTCTACCGAAAAATTACACTTTTTGTTGGAAAATTGAAAAAAATGGTCCTGTAGAATGTGTTCTCTTGAAATTTGAATAGAAGATGATGCCGTGCCATAAATTACATGCAAACAAATTTTTTGAAGAGTTTAATAATGATTCTATTCCCGTTTACCAGAAGTTTCCAATGTCAATAGTTTTAATTCTGTGATAGTTTTTGTAAAACAAACAGCAATCTCCAAATTTCAATATGCTCTTTCCTGAAGAAGACAACACACCTAGATTTTCAGTTTCTATTAAGTCTAATGATACCCGAATCACTTGATGCTACTCTGGGGGTTGCGTCCGAGTCACGTGATGACGTTATCAAAATGGCGAACTTCAATAACGTATTGTTTCACAGAAACGAATATAAACCGAAAACTATTTGTGATGGTTAGCCAGTTCAGGCTCATTTTAGACCATTTTAGGCTCAGAATATGCTCAATTTTGTTCAGAAAGGAATTTGATATGAGATCTGGGCTTCATATTATTGCGTAATCGTGTCAATTCTTCTCTGTGATTGACTATTTATTATTGTATTAGGGAAGGGTTTGATAAAAAGGTAACAAAACACTGTCAAAATTGTTACAAGGAAGGGTGTATAATTAAATTGTCGTCAAGCTTCGAAGAGGGTACGAATTCCTGTGAGAGGTGCCATTATGGAACTGAAGGAGGACAGAAATCTTTTCTCAATAATGTTGATTGTTGCAAAATCAAGACCGGAGTTTGATCTGCGAAACGCAGTGAGCAATTACTAGCTGTCAGTTCTTCCTCGGTCATTGTTTTTCCCAGATGGGTCTATCTTGCACAGCAACGACAAGAGCAAACTATTAGGGATACTTGAGGCTTTACCATCAAAGTTTCCAATTTACACACTACCCACAAGTACAGTGCAACCTCTAACCGGGCGTTGCAGTGTTACCGGCGAACTACAAGACCCGGAGAGCACAGTGTCGAGTTTGTTAATGGAGCCAACAACCGGATTTCGTTAGTGTTGCTGTTGTTGATGGAATGGCAGAGCTACATGCACTCGATAAGCCACCAACAATCAAGAACCCTTCAGAACTTGCCGATCATTTCATAAGTAGTTTAAACCAAAAATACGGATCATACGATGAACTTCATTTGGTATTTGACACATACATAAAGGACTCTCTAAAAAGTACCACAAGAGAACTTCGTCAGGGTCATACTGTGCCAATCCATTATCGCATTGAAGCAAAAGCTGGAATACTAACTATGGCAACGAAGAAGGTTCTCTCACACGAGAAAACGAAAGGTGAACTTTCAATGTTCATTTGAGAGTGTATTCTAGAAAATGCTGCAGCCACCAACCGCAATGTAGTGGTTGCATGGCAACAAGTTGCACGAGGGACACACATGGATGCCGGTTTCCTTAGCAGTAGGTTACTCCCGAAGAAGCTGACTGAAAAATAATATTGCATGCCATCCATGCGGCAAATTCTGGTGCTACAGAGCTGAAAATCTACTCTGCTGATACTGATGTATTTATTTTGCCACTAATTAAATATCCAATACTACCAAAAGATACACGTGTCGTAACTGGCCACGCTAGTAAAAGGAGAAGTGTTTCCCTGTCACCAATCTACGAGGAACTAGGACGACTGCGTTCCGACTCACTTCTAGGTTTCCATGTACTATCAGGAGCAGATGTTACTGGTTCCTTCTCTAGAAAAGGGAAAATATCCTTCTGGTACGCCTTCCTAGCTGCTGACGATGTTCTCATTGATCTGGCAAATCTGGGAAAGACGGAAACTGAGGATAAGGAAACGTCGGCGGCTGTTGAAAGGTTCATATGTCAAGTGTATGTTCCCAAAACAGAGATAAAGGAAGTTGGTGAACTGAGGTGGTGGTTTTTTACCCGGAAGCATCTGGGACCGTGTTCATTCCTCCCACACAAACGTCACTTGAACCAGCTATACTTCGGGCACATCTGCAAGCAATGGAATGGAATAGATGTAATTTGCCCCACCAGCAGATTTTGGTTGGACTCAAGAGAACAATCGATGGGTCCCAATCATGTGCACCAACCCACCTGCTCCTTCAGATGTGCTCGAACTAATCAAAGGTGCATGTGTTAAGTCGAGATGTAATAGCTGCAAATGTGTTTGGATAAAATTGCCCTGTTCTGAAATGGGTGCATGTGAGGGCGATCCAGAGAAGTGTGAAAAAGGTTCGGACAAGTATGAAGAGGCGATGATCGACGATGATGATAGTGACGCTGATGAGGATGACCCCCTTTTTTAATAGGGGCAATGAGCAGAAAGTTATTCTGTTGAATACTGCAAGGCACTCTCCTATTTGGTTTTTTCCAAGTTTGTGGAAATTTACGTTTATTAAGAAAATCACAGAAAACAGAAATTCACTTCGAGCAGTCTACGGATAGGCTAAGTGTTACCAGTGTGTAATCATAATTCAAGATTTTAATGTGTAGCATGCAGAAACACAACAACAGAAAAATTTATTAAGTTATTATTACATTAGCAGTTAATTCCGATTAAAAATAAAAATTCCGCAAGTCCATCACAAATACTATTCGGTTTATATTCATTTCTGTGAAACGTTATTGAAGTCCGCCATTTTGATGACGTCATCACGTGACTCGGACGCGACCGCCAGAGTAGCATCAAGTGTTTCGGGTATCCTTAGACTTAATAGAAACTAAAAATCTAGGTGTGTTGCCTTCTTCAGGAAAGAGCATATTGAAATTTGGAGATTGCTGTTTGTTTTACAAAAGCTATCACAGATTTAAAACTATTGACATTGGAAACTTCTGGTAAACGGGAATAGAATCATTATTAAACTCTTCAAAAAAATTTTTTGCATGTAATTTATGGCACGGCATCATCTTCTATTCAAATTTCAAGAGAACACATTCTACAGGACCATTTTTTTCAATTTTCCAACAAAAAGTGTAATTTTTCGGTAGAATATGCGGTCTTAGCTCCATACATGTAAGAAACAATAATGTAGAGCATTTTATTGTGATTTCAAAACCGTTTTTCGCAAGTCTCTATCTCAAATAGTTTTCACGTTATGGCCATTTCTGTGAAACGCTACGTCCGCCATTTTGATGACGTCATCACGCGACTCAGACGCGACCCCCAGAGTAGCATCAAGTGGTTCGGGTATCCTTAGACTTCATAGAAACTGAAAATATAGGTGTGTTGCTTTCTTCACGAAGGAGCCCACGGGATGACATAAGGTACCCTACTATTAATGCAATCTACTAGTTGCTACATAAATGGTTAATTTCAAACAGATTTTATTCTTATGTTAAATGAAATAGTTTAGAAATAGTATAGTATCTTGGACTCGCACTCGAGAGGTCCCAGGTTCAAATCCCGGGGCCGGCCAATTTGACACGGGTTTTTCATGGTTTCCTCAGTTATAAAGGTAAATGACGAATTGGATATTTACGTACCATGAATCATCCTCACCATTTCATCCTGTATCATATCCATTTCAATTAAAATCAGTTGAAATTTACTCCATTAAATACACAGACAATAGAAACAATTGACAAGCCTACCCTACTGCACAGACACAGATCCCGAACTCCTGATATGGCCTCGTAGCTAAAAGGAGTACAAACACAGCAGCTGAAATAGTATGGTAAGTAAGCAATGTATGGAACGTATCTATTGCCTGTATTTGTGCTTAATAATATTAAATCTCTGTCCATCTACGAGAGCACAATTTCAATTCCTATTCTTTAACTTATGCATTGTTTTTTCCGTGTCTCTCGTTTGGGGAAGTAACACTATAAAATACTGTGTTGGAAGTGGCTAATGAAGTAGTAACAAGAAAGCAATCTCATTAATTTCTCATGAAAATAGGAATGCCGTTTGGGGTTTCGTGAAAGTTGATTGTGAATGCGGTCATGGTGGCTTGTGGTTGGCCACTTGCCCAGAGGAATGGAGTAACCACCAACACCTCGGGAACAATTAAGCTACGTTAATGACCGTATACTTTGCTTATGTTATAAACTGTTTAAGTAGGGATATAACATGGTGACGGACATTTGGGTGTAGCTAAAGGCCCCATGCTATGCATAGAACTTATAATACTTATGACGTAATGAGGGCAAATAATCATAGAGATTACAGCAAAAGAGTTACAAAAAGATATAGCCCAAATATAAATATATTTACGACATTGGAAATAGGATTCCATAAATGCATAGACAATAGTGTTAAGAAAGCAGAGAAATTAAAATTAAATAAGATATGAAAAGTTAGTTTACCAGTTTGGAAGAGACAAGCATATTAATTGCTAACAATTTAATTTGTGGGAAGAAAGATGGTGGCATATTATTAAGGAATCACGCAGAATTTATAATGAAGATCTATATCCGAGACGAGCTAAAAAGAAACATGAAGTAAATAAGAACCAGTTTGTCTGTTTCACCCTTAGATCATGCGACAGCGACAGATCTACTGGCTTTTGTTTACTTCAGGTTTCCTTCTTAGAACGGCCAGACTTTAGTATCGTGTGCATAAATACTGCCAAGTGAAGTTAATGGAGATAAGACAGAGCCTACCAAATAGAATTAAATGTTAAAGTTGTTGGTAGGATTTTGAAAATTTGTAATTTCTGTGTGATGTGAAACACGAGTTAGTATTGTATAACTGTTACAGTGTTATTGTGTTTAGAGTGGTTTTGGTGGTGGGTTGAATCTTGTGCAAGTTACTATTCTTAATTGGTTTTCTTTATGGAACTCTCTGTAACTAATTTCCCTTCCGAGAACGGGCAATCTGACTCTCCATACAAAACCAAATGATTACTATGTCAACACCAGTTCTTCTCTTTAAGCCTGTATGTGTGCTTGCATGAATATGTTAAACATAAGTATAGACCCCGCACGAAATCTGTACCGACTGCCTACGTCATTGCATTATGTTTTCGTGGGGACTGTAGCGTCAATTGGCATGCTAGGCTACCTATCTCTCTCGCACAATAGCATGTCTCTCTCTAGCGAGTAACGGTCGTCATCGGCACAGATTTCGTGCGAGATCTTTAGCATTCAGAACTCTCACTACTAATATTGTTTATATTGAATCAATACGGAAGAGAAAGTTGGCTAAATCAGATATACTAATGTGATTTTATGATTATTATTACTGACGCTATAAGTATAGCCATGCTCATGGTACTTATAATAGGCCACACAATTTTTACTTTTGATTACATACAAAAGCTAATTCACAATAAATTGCTCGTAAAGGTAATACTTGTGAAAGGATCTCGAATACTTATAAAAATAAGAAATTAGAAGAAAAGGGGCCAAGAGATACAAATAATAACATTGAAGTGGCATAATCAGGTTGTACATATTGATTGATTGATGGGGTAAATTTTATAAATGATTGAAAATGTCTGCTTGCAGTTCTTTCTTTCCCTCTTATAGGTTACTACACCTTGTATACTCATAACACCATACAATATTGTGTATGGATTCTATTTTATTATTACCCACTATAATATGAGAATATGAGAGAGCATTGTAATTGGGTAATGTCTTAAGAAAGACAAATAAATAATTAAATAAATATATAAATAATATTATGTAGGCATAGCGGCTGTGCACAGAATTGATCAAGCAGGAGCAATGGAAGATTATTTATAAACATAAATTACTTACTTACTTATTCAATAGCAACAAACAATAGACAATTCCTAAGCAAGCTAAGGGAATATTATCTATTTCATGGAAACCGGAGGTTAGTTACCGCGCTTACCTGTGTCCGCCATTCAACCCTATTCTGTGCTAACTCCACCCAACCATCCCTCGCAAATCCTTCTTCCCTTAAATCTATCCTCCCACCTACATCTAGGTCTTCCAAGTGGTCTTTTTCCTCCCGGTCAATAATTTAATATATGTCTTTCCTCCCCCATGCACGCAACATGTCCAGCCCATTTCATCGTCCGTGATTTAATTACCCTTACTATACCCGGTGACGAGTAGAGGTTATGAAGTTCATCGTTATGCAGTTGTCTCCATTCCCTATTTTATCTCTCTTAGGCCCAAATATTTTCCTAAGCAACCTGTTTTCGAACACTCTCAGATTATGTGATTTTACCGAAGGGTAAGCGGCCATGTGTCACATCTATATAATGCAACCGGGAGGATAATAGTCTTATAAATCTTTATTTTTAGATTTCTGGACAGAAGACAAAGAGTTTCTGAACTGCATAAAGAACAAGCATTTCCTGATTTGAGTCTACACTTAACTTCAGCCTTAATATTATTTTTATCTGTAATTACTGTTCCCAAATATTTGTTCAAACGATTTACCGGCTATTCTAATATTCATTATTTTTACGTTCCATGACCACATAATTTACTTAGTTTTTTCTCTATTAATTTCTAATTCAACATTCCTACAGGTATCGAAAAATTTTCTACATTTGTCTCGATTGTGTTTATGTCATCGCCCAACAGACAAACATCATCTGCATAAGCTATAATCGGGTGACTGCCGCTTAATTCTAGACCTACCTTGTTTTCCTGAAATTTCCTAGTGGCATATTCCAAAGCAAAATTGAAAAGTAAAGGCGATAGTGCATCTCTTTGCTTCAAGCCGCTTCTAATGGAAAATTTATCTTGTTTTTGTGGTTTTTTCTCTAGAGTGTGTTCTTGTTGGTCAAGATGTCTTACAACATCTAATTGTTCAAAACTCCGGGCTTAATTCCACTCATTTTTTTGTATTTTGTTTTATACAAGAAAAAAGAACGAGTGTAGACTAAATGACCTCCAGGATTGTTTATCTTAAACTCCAACGATGCCGCATTCACCTGGTGTTTCAACACGCGGTACTGGCAACCAACCTTCGCAGGCATATAGGCCTAGAAGATACAACCTACAGCTGATAACAATTTCCACGTCAATATTCTAGTTCCACAACTCAATTTGCAGTTTGAAAAATTCAACTGTCCAATTAGCAGATGTAGGCTCCAACCCTCAGGCCCTACGAAGGGACTACAGCTTGGAGGTCCAATTACATCTTCGTGTACTTAATTTGTACGGGTGCGCATATTTAATCACAAGAAAGTGGTCGATTATTACTCGTTGTACCTAACCACATAAGAAGCTTCTAAACGTATGAGCACATTTAATAGAGAAATTTTGTGTTTAGGTCAAAATCAAAGCTTTATATTTTATTTTGTTTTACATTCTTAAGACAGGTAAAACGTGCTTGGCAGAAGTCTTTGGACTACCCGAGAAAAGTATGGTACTACGTTTCTCATTTTTTCTTGATGTTAACTTTTTTGTGTTTTTGTAACTATTTTGGTCTAATTTTTAACAACATAATCTAAACAATAGGTTCGTATGTAATATTGTATTAACAGCTTTTCTGTCTAAAGTATATATCAAATATGTATCATATATATTTAAATTTAATAATAACAATGATCATTACAATGTTCAAGAGAAAAGTACAATTCATTCATACAATATAATAAAAACAAAAGATATAAAAGAATATACAAAAGATAAATTAATGTAATTTAATCAACTAAGTATTTACATAAAAAAGAAAAAGAAATTCCTAGCAACTTCAGGTCTCCAGCAGTTGCCAGGTATCTTTTCTCATCACAATAGATAATGCCTTTGAGATTTAAGATAAGAAAGAAAGATTCAGAAGAATGTTTGGCATGATACGTTAAACCAATACACTAACTACAATTTATGTCCTGTAGTTGTTTCATAATTCTAGTTCAGTATTAAATAGCTTTGGATGAAGCAATTTTAAATTCATTTTCGGACATGCTAAGTATATCAACATTTAAAAAAATTAGTTTACAGATTGTTCCTTAGAAGGGAGCTTGCAGTTTCCAATTTTAATAACTGTATCCTGTTTAATCCCACACGTTTTCACGCACAGATCAAATTGGATTTTTGTCGAATTCTGAGAAACATTGCTACGCCTTCTCTTGGCATTTTGTTTTGTTCCTGCAGGGGCACAGAACAATCGATTTGACAATTATAACTGTATTTAGTTATTATCGTCAACGCAGTGTGTTGGTTCTTGGATTATTAAACATCACATGCTTGGGCTCCTGGCAAAGAGGGAAGTTTCTTTTATTAATTTGCAGCGGAGAGCGAGAAAAGAAAGTGCAGTCAGACTTCCAAACATACTGTTAGAGATAGGAAATTCTTAGAATGCCAAATGAAGAGAGAAGATTCTTGGGCCTCGCTTGGAGTATATGAAACAAATAATTGAAGATATGAATTATTTTGGTTCCTACTGCCAACTCAAGATTAAAGCAGAGAAGCATCTACAGTGAAGAGCAGATTAACAACAGAATAAGTCTTCACAACCTCCTCCTAGCCGTTAAAGTAAGTAAAGTAAAAGGTAAAGTAAAGTGTTCCCTATTACAGGCCATGGAGGCCCAGAGGGTTCCAAGAGGTTGAGGCTCCCAGATTTTTAGACATCGGCACATGAAGGTGGTAAGGTTGTCAGCCTTACGCACCGGCCGCCTTTACCCCCAGGATTGCTCCTGGTACTCATTTCTGTTAGAGGCTGAGTCGACCCCAGGGCCATAGTGCCACCAGAAGGATTAGGCCAATTGAAAAACTCCAACGACCTCATCGGGGATCGAACCCGCGACCTTCCGGTTTGTAGCGCAGCGCCTCAACCACTACGCTACGGCGTACCCCACCGTTAAAGTAATAGGCTATGTATATCAGGTTAAAATCTGAGGAAAATGGACAGAAAATAAATGTTTTCGTCAATCTGCGACCCAGCGAAGGGAGACATTAGAATTTCAACTCAGATTGATTTCTTGCTTCTTAGGAATTCTCTCTTTGTTCCGTGGAGGGATCCCAAAATTCTTTCGTCCAATGTACTCCAACTGAATATGTCATGGCAAAACAACGACAAAGATAAGCTTGCGAAAGGAAATAAATATGGAAGAGAAAGATTTTCCGCTAACTTTCGTTCCACACCCTGTAACACAATTGGCGAGTAAAACTTCTCCACGAGCAAGCAGGCAGACCTACTAAAGTTCTGCTACAAAACTTAGGTATGGAATTAAAGAAGGAGAGGGAAACCCGGTGTGGAAAAGACTTCTGCACAAAGGTGATAAAGAACTGTTTTGTAATGGTTTCACCTGAACATTTGAAAGAATTTTGCATTGTAATTAAGGAAATCATTCTGCAACCGTGTGCGATAGATTCCGTAGACCCTTTTAACATGCATTAATACAATGTTCATATTGGAATAATTTGAAAAATATTGCAGCTCTCTTATTATAAGTAATAGTATATTGCGATACAAGTGCCGTAAGGCACGTTTACGGGTCGAGGAAACAGATTGAAAACCCGAGGCGCAGCCGAGGGTTTTTAAGTTTTCGAGACCCGTAAATGCCTTTACGGCTCGTGTGTTGAATGCTATTTTTTTGCACGACGGTTACTTATATCAATTTAATTATATTAATTGTGATATTACCAGGAAATATTATGTAAATACATTCTTGAAAATAGATGTTTATTTCAGAAAGTGATTCGCATGTGTTTGTTGTTATGGGAACCGAATATTTGTCCTGGGGGCCGTGCCCATAAAGGCTTGTATTATGAAGTGTATCGTAATGAATTATGACGTAGCGCTTGGACCGTAAGTAATTTAACCTCATCGCAACGGCCATAGCAACAAGACTGTGTGGGAATGTCAACTTACGATCCATGTAAACAACTTTCGTAAGTAACACTTACTAGCTAAGGAGTGCAAAAATACGTTTAAGGCGGCTTAAAATGACTACGTTCCCTATTTATTGTGTTAGAATCGAGATTCGCTACATATTACCTTTAAGTGCCCAACAAATATTTTATTAAAATTGAGCAATATATTTAGTGCTATTAGTAGTTTTTTATTGTTTACACAGTAAATGACAAAGTATTCATCAAATAGAAGCCACCTAATAATAAATGAGCGATATTTTATCTGTATCCTCGTTACATAAATAACTAATATTATGTTGGATATATAAGCATTCATGAGCCACAGATTATTGTCTCTGTTGGACACTACATGAGAATATTATAGGAGAAAAATTCCTCCGGCACTGGGACTTGAACCCAGGACCTTTGGCTATTCGCGCCAATGCTCTACCAACTGAGCTAAGCCGGAGCTCAAATCACAGCGCCAGATGGAACTTCTCTCCTATGACTCCTATTAGGGCAATCAGTCATAGGAGAGAAGTTCCATCTGGCGCTGTGATTTGAGCTCCGGCTTAGCTCAGTTGGTAGAGCATTGGCGCGAATAGCCAAAGGTCCTGGGTTCAAGTCCCAGTGCCGGAGGAATTTTTCTCCTATAATATTCTAATATTATGTTACATTGAATGATTTGGGATATGGTCTGAGTTGCTAGCCAGGTGTGTTTAATGAGGCTTCAATTCAGATGATAGGCATTTAGAGTGGTGACAATCACTTAACAACTGTCGAAGAAACAATATCACTGTACAGTTTATAAAAACGCAAACTACTGTACAATACTTCTACTTTATACTTTACGGTAATACGATACCAAATTGTAAATTCCTTCAAGAGTCAATACTAAATGAATCAATAATGTTTGACTATATTATTATATTTAATAATATTATTTATAATTAAACAATGACATTCATAATATTCTTTAGAAGAAATGATAATGTTGGTGACGATAACCACGAACAGGATCAGAAGTTGTGGAACTGCAAATTATTCATCACGTTTAAACCGCTTGGAACAATAATTGACGCAAAAGTCTAGAAAAATAAATAGGGTAAGGTGGTACATTTTCGAACACTTAACAAATATTCTTATTTTATGAACACAATAAACATAAGACAAGTTCAACTGTATTGTAATCACAAAGTTGGCAATGTAGTTGACCCTTCACAAAAATATCAAAGTCATACAGCTGCAATATTGGTCATGGCAATCGATCTTTAATTTCCAGAATATCGTTCGAAAATGTACCACAGTAGGTACAATTCTAAACACCAGTGGGTACTATTTCGAACAGTGGCATTTTCAACGAACAAAGTGCTTTCTTCCAAATATTATTTTCTGTTATTATTATTTATCAGTAATATGAGCGTAATAATGATGTGTCACGTTTTGAATAGGCAGATGACCGGATTGGGGTATGTGGTCAGCATGCCGACTCCTACGACAGTTATTGATGGCTTACTGAACCGGAGCCGCTACTTCTTTATGAATTAGCTCTTTTGTTGGTGTCAAGAGGCTGAATGCACCCCGTTCCAGATCACCCTACCTCAGAAAACTCCGAGGAGGTACCGGTGATCGAACCCAGACTTGAGGGTCCGTAGTCAGGAACCACTAGACCATTAAGACGGTCTGTTATAACATCAAGAGCAATAATAAAAATACTTAACAGCTGCATGCTGTTGTGTATTGCATAAATGCTGAGATGAAATAACATTACACAGGAAGTCTTAGTTTATAACTCTTCGTTGAAATAATACCACTGTTGAGAGATATATGAATACCACCCTTTTATATTTGACTTGCACAGTTAATAATAATAAACATGCAGAATGCTGTGACAGCAAAACAGCTTTTCCATGCAAGTCTTAAGCAAGCAATCGCGGGTTAAAGTACTGTTCGAAATAGTACCTAAAATTTGTTCGAATTTGTACCTCGAGCTAGTTTTTGTAAATTACTACATTGTTGAAATTCCGCTCACGAATGCCCATTGTTGTGCCAATGACTTACGTATTAAAGACTACGCTATTTGTTGGTATGAGTTAAAAATTGGTCCTCAAAAATATATTCCAGTAACACAACGTGGAATTATAAGCAATTTTATAACGTGCCATTTTTCAAGCATGGCGTTCTTACCTTCGGTTGGAAAATAATTTTTTATGGCCGAATGAGACAACTCGGAACATCATTCTCGCGGATACAGATCAACAAAACAATCAGTATGGACGCTATATTTTTAAAAAGAGGTTGGCTAACATTTGAAACCCCAAAATGGATAAAAATCTTAGTCCGTTCAGAATTGTACCATGTTCGAAAATATACCACCTTACCCTAAATAAAAATAACGAAATGCTGAAATCATCATTTATTACCGATAAACTTAATGTATTTCTTCCTGGAGTTGTAAGTGGAAAATAGCTAGTTAATTAAACAGACAAGATATTTAAAGTATTTACTTTGAATATCATCATCACCACTTGTCCTAGTAAAGACGATAGCACACACTTAGATTTCATTTGACAGGATTCCTTTTCACGTCTATCCCTCTTCGAAACAAACATACTTGATATTGTTTCTCGGGCTCCAACCGGATGAGTCGAAGGATTTGTTCCAAGCTTTCGGCAGGTATCTCCGTTGCCATCTTCTGGAAGAAGTGAGGTGGATTGGGAAATATCTACTTCATATATAGGAAAAGACTGGATATATTAGAATGGGTGGGGGAGGCAATGGGATAATCTGAAAATGGAATAATTAAATGGGGAGTTTATTCTCATTGTTTGTATTTTTTAGCATTATACGGTATGACCCTACATTCGCCCCTTAAAATTTAGTCTTTTCTCACTTAAGCCTGCAGACATGAATATGGCATCAATGTATACGATTCTTACCGAATTGTGACAAAGAGCACTCGCTACTTATTCTATGTCAAAATTTGAACTGACAAAATGATATTGTCCTTAACTGGAGTACACAAAGTACGTCTGTATGAGTGCATCAATTAAATTTTTATTTACGTTGATTTTAGTGACGCCCGTTCGTTTACAGGAATTAGTTCTATCAGTAGCCTATCGAGTTTGATTGATTACATCAAATCCCAGCATCATGAGATTTCTGAAGCCATCTGTGTTCACAGCAAACAACAGAGATCATGCAGTATGAATTCAATGTGGTCAGTTCAGTATGACATTTGTTAAACAAACTCTGCGACAATTTGTTTAACATAAATTGAGTATGCCATGTCAGAAGTCTGTAAAGGGCATCTTATCCACTGATATAGGCCTATTAGTATTCTTTGCTTTAGGCGTTGCATTAGTTGAGAACGTTGGAAGGTGATGATGATATTATGATGGAATTAATATTTCGTTAACTTCGCAATGCAACATATGAGAGATGTGACGCTGATGTAAAGAATCATTAATAGTAGATCCAACGTGTCATTACTGACACCGGTTGCGAATCCTGTAATAAATGACGTCACAGTAATGAAATCTCGCATTCCCAACCAAACTTTATTCACAACCCACAACACGTAATGAAAACTCCAGTAGACATTTCATGGGAGAACAAATTAAAGCACAGTATGACATGAGTTTTACACTGAATGTCGACAAACTCATGTTTCCGTGATATGCTTGGCTCTGCACAGGAACTTAGCCATTCTGAGCTCAAAGAACATATTTATGTTTTCTGTACTAGCTAGACACTCTGTGTACACTCATAGAAACTGTGGCATCCAGTGAGAGAGTGGGCTAAGCCAAAAATGTTCAAATTTGAGTTATTGTTATCTCTGTGTAGTACATATAGTCGTGTAACTGTAAACCTAATATTAAAGGTTTGTGTGTGTTCCTTCCCTATCTTTTCTTGAAAGACAATTTTCATAAATTAAGGGAATGGCGTTTCTCCAGTGAGGGAGTGGGCTAAGCCAGCTTGGAAGCATTAGTAACACGGTAATAGTCCAGTCACCAGGTACTTTTACCTGGAAAAAGGTCCGAAGTTAATAATTTTTTAATATGTTGTCATGTGGGTATTCTGTGGTGTAAAATCCAAGTTTTCCAATACGAAAACCCTATGCGAACTTCAGGTCAGCCGAAAACCTCGAATTTTTTTTGTTTTTGTAGTTCTTTTTTTTCTTATAACTCCTAACCATCGCGTTATAGCCTAAAACATTCCATTAAAAAGTTAAAGAGCATTAAATTTCGTACCATTTGCATTGTTTAAACGTTTTAAAAACCAATTATGTACCGAGATATGGCACTTCAAGGTTTTGAAAATTTTTAAAAATATCGAAAAACTGCCAGAAAAACCTTAAGAAGGTGATAAAGGGTCGGCACTGTGGTCTGAAGTTAATTTTTGTAAACACTTTGAAATGTGTAAATTCTGATAAGACGAAATAAATCAAGTGTGAAGATGAAATTTATTCTCATTAGAAAACCAAACACAAATCTCAAAATATATCTATTCCGTTATTTCTGGCTTAGCCCACTCTCTCACTGGATGCCACAACTGTTAAATTAACCAGCAGCCTAATAATAGGCTATAGTATCCATTCTCGAGGCACTGTTTTCTAAAATAATTTACAGTAAGTTGCAGGTTGCTGGTCTATGTTGCTGGGATCGTGACAAAAGATAAAACATATTATGTTTCACGACGTCTACAAACTGAAAACAAAAGTGTTTATGGAATTAGTACGTCTGGACCCTACTTATTATTTTGTTTGGATTAAGGGCGTATCTTGTAATTTTGCTTGTAGCCGTAGAATTTGGTTCCTAGAAACGAAATATTAGGAAGACTTCTCATGGAAAATGTTTCCAAATTGTTATTTAAAAAGAAATGGCTCCAACAATTTTAATAAGAGTTAGTCTCGAAACTTCATTCTGTAAAAATTACTTAGGAGTAAAACTTGACTCGTGTACATTTTAGATTCTTCTAGGCTATTTCCATTGCGGTAGAAAATACATGAAAACTTAGAAGAGTAAAATTGTAGAGACACTTAAAATTGTCACAGACCTTTATTTAGAAAATTAATGGGAATCGAGATAGACACGAAATAAATATGACTCGATCGCACAGCATCAGACTATGCCTTAACAGTGCAATGCTTTACATTCCATGCCGTGCGGTTTGGATGCATATGGTTGACCACGCCACTTACTAGAAATGTTCAGTGAAACCTCAAGTGCTTGGTTCCGATATTCGCAGGGTCGTTGGTTTGAATCCAGCTGGTGCATGAGACTATCATTTTAATGCATGGGCTAATCAATTTGTATTCATCAGAGAATAGTGACGTCACTTTAATATGCCTTTATTAGTAAATGGCTGTTGCCCGAGTGAATTTCACAATTTGGTAGAAATAATCCTCCTTCAGTTCTGGAATCCATGCGGATTTTTAAAAATTACTAACTAATGTTGTAAATCACAAAGTATAACAATAATATAACAAACTCTTTAAAGCCGTTTTCGAGAAAATTGCGAAAATGAAATTATCTTCAAGTAGAGTGATTGCTATGATTTTGTTTGAATTTTCTGCACGAATTGCATGTTACAAAAGTGTAAAGCTTTTCTTGAAACACTTGCCTGAAGTGGTTGAAATCGCAGGCGGCGGATTTCTACAGAGAGGGTATAACGAAAAGCTTCTGCCACGGTATGGTAAATGCCTTAATTTAAATTTCGATTTTGTACAAAAATAGCCTAAGAGTCTACCTTCAAAATGTATGTAATAAATTTTTTTCACTTTATTTTTTATTTCAAATCGTCTGTTCCTTTCTGGACAGCCCTCTTATGTTTAAGAACTTTGTATAGGATTGTACATGAGTGTACAAAATCCTAGCACGTGTGCCAATGCGAAAGTTGATCTCGTGTTTACTGTTTTATTAAACCTTTATTCATAAAGCTTTCGATGTGTCTTAGAGTGTTCAGTTCATGTTACGAATATTCTTATTAATAGATCTGAACTCAGTGTCAAGATATTTATGCAGGTGATTGTAAATATTGTAAAACTGCTTGAACACCTGTAATTATATGCACACTTCAATAAACTTTGTTTTCTGATCCTTTTTGCACTGTGTTCTGATAACAATATTTCAATCTCTCTCTCTATATATATATATATAACAGGCTTTGTCCTGACTGATGACTGACTGAAAGAGAATCAAGGGTAGAGCCTGAACTATAATAGGTAAAGACATGGAATATTGACAGTTTCGTTTCATAATGTAAGTGCTCACTAAGAAAGGATTTTGCAAAATTGTGATTTTAAATGCCAAAAATAAAAAGTTTTTGAGAATACTTAATCCCTTTTTACACACAATTATCAAATCCAAATTACAGTTCATATGACAACAGTGTATTGTTTACAATCTTTACATAAGGCTTTGGAAATAAATGAAAAAAGACTTTGAAAATTAGAGAAGGTATTGAAATTTATATTTGAGTAAATTATGTATCTCAAAATGTTTCTAGATTATGTAAAATAATCAGTAAATTCAACCTTTTAATCGAAATGTTCGAATTAATCAAAATGTTCTTTACAGCTTACAAGTTTCGCGGGAAAAGCCTTAATGGGAAAACATTGAATGATTTGGACGAAAAACACTAAGCGGTTTTTTTAGGGGGGCTAGGGTAGTCTAATCTGAGGTCTTTTTTTCCCCGGGTGGCGTACTTTGATCGTGAAATGCACCTCGAAGCCGGGTTTATAGTTTTTTTTTAAATTATCAATCGCTATAATAAAATTGTTTATGCATGATTTGGGTAAGGTTCATGAATCTATGGTTCATTTTAATAGTTTCATTTGGAATTTGTATGCCCTTATGGCAGCATAAGATTCGTTTTGTTCGTTTGCTTTTTTTATATGTTTAACGTTAAACAATATAATTAAGAGTGAAATTACGTAATTCCTCCAATTTATGTAAAAACGATGTCAGTGTTACTAATTATACTGTTTTAATTATTTTTCTGTTAAATAAATGATTTAAGCACAATATCTAGCAGTTGAGTAAGTAATGGTCGGTGAAGCCACGGGCACTTGCTAGTTGTTAATATATGATTAACTTGTATTCTAAACAAGTGTTGTAGCTTATACCAGCCATTTCGAAGTTGCTATTCCTTTAATGATAAATAATACATAATTATAGTGATGGGCAAATGAGAAACAACATATTTAGACTAAATTAATGTTGATGACCAAAAATTAATTTATCTTGTCGAAGATAAGATAATACCTCGCCTTGTGCACCTTAATACTCTCAAGATGTGGAGGTGGAGCAGACAAATGAATTAATCAGGCCGTCAAATTGTCATAGGTAATCCCACGAGAGTTGACGAGTTTATCGATAGATTCGCGACTGCGCAGCAGGAGCGAATTTATCTGATGTAACTCGTCAACTCGAGTTGGATTTATTAGGACTATTCCATGAATAAAACGTAGCGGATTATATAAATAACTAGCTGAAAAGGGCCGGCGTCGCCCGGGCTTTGTGTTTTGTACTTTGAATTTAACTTATGGAGGACTTTCGATTGTGAAACTCTAGGTGCTTATATAATAGGTGCTTATATAATGTACATTTCTATTATTTCAATTTCCAAACAAGTTACGTTGTATAAAATAATCTGATTTCGCGTGGAATTAATGCTCCAAACATTTAGATCCAACAAGATGATGCTACTGCGCTCACAGCAAAACACTCAATGTTTCCTGGAAGTGTTCTGTCAAGAAATGGTAATCTCCCCTGGCTTGCTCGCTCCCCGAATCTGCCGATGTGTGATTATTTCCTCTGGGGCTATCTCAAGTCAAAAGTGTATGTTGGAAGACCTCATAAACTGGATTACTTTAAATTACCGAACGATATGTTCATGAGAACGGAAAACTTGAAGGCAACGCTACATGAATGTCTACAAACTTGTGGTAGTCATTTATAGGACGCAATTTTCAATTCAAACAAAAACTAATGAAAGAACTGTAAATGGCAATTATTGTTATAAAAAATGTGATAATTAAACTTTGCATTAAATTGATGTTTATCATTTTTATATGCATTTCAAAATCGTCAGGTTATTCTGCCGGTCCCTGTACTTTTCTGTCGTAGGTTGGCAACTTGTTATTTTAAAGTTGAAACGACAATGGATTAGTTGGAGATTTCAAAGTATTGCGGATAGCTCAAGTTTCAATTCCTGCGACGACGAGCCGGTACATTTTCGAGTTACAAAGAGAAAATACATGTATATTGTTAATTTCAGTGCGTTGTATAAATTTATTTCTATTATGTCTTTTCTTAAAATCCACAAGTTCACATTTTTAATTTGCATTAATTGGAAAATCTATTTAAAACTCGTGTTTTTCTGCAAAAGTCTTCTTTAGCCCCTTTTATGCTCTTACAGCCCTTTTTAAGTTCTATAAGATTCATATATTCGGAAGCAAGGGACATGAAACTTAAAGCCTTCAAATCCGGGTCCAAGTTAAGACCTGCGAGCCGACTCTTGCACTGAACCGGGTTTGAGTCATTATACAAGCGATAAACAAAATGCATTGGGAAAATTAGTTTCTTTGTTATTATTATTATTAAAGTCTTGTCACTGAACACTAAATAAGGAAGGCAAGAGAAAATTACAAATGCAAGTATCTAAACAGCAAAAATGATTATAACATAGAAATAACAGGTTTTCCTAGACTATTCCACTTATTCGCCACGTGTTTCCACTTATTCGCCACGTGTTTGGCATTGAACAATAACGTTAAGCAAGTCTTCGGATATAGGCCTAGACCAATCACGGCCGTTTATCTTGCAATATTCTTGTAGGGATCGCGAGGATGCCGTTTATGTGTTCTTATGGGGGGGGGGGGGAGGGCGGATTTACTACTATACTTGATCCACGAATTGTGGAGAAAAAGTAAACAACAGACTTACCTTGACTCAGTGGTGGACGCAGAGGGAGGATCGAGGAATCAAGAATCAAGAATTTTATTTGTCATTAAATCCTAAATTTAAAAAAAATAAAAGATCAAAAATTAAAAAATCCAAAATTAAAAAAAAATTACAAACCAAATATTAAAAAAGTCCAACGATCCAAAATTTAAAAAATTTAGTAATCGAAAAATGAAAGAATCCAAAAAATAAAACAAGTTTCACTTCTGTAGCGTGGCGTACCACGCGACACTTTTCTTTTCAATTTTACATTATTGGCCTTTTTAATATTGGATTTTCGGACTTTTAAATTTTTGATTTTGGAATTTTTAATTTTAGATCTTTGAATTTTTAATTATAAATTTAATAAATTTTAGATCTTTTAATTTTTAATTTTATGTTTTTTTTTAATTTACGATTTTTGTTTTTTTTTTTTAATTTTGAAAGTTTATATTTATTAAATTTTTTTTTGTTTGATTTTTAATTTTTAATATTTTTTAAATTTTGGAAATATGGATTTTGTATTTTTTGATATTTTAAGTTTTGGATCTTTGTAATTTGTATTTTTTGGATTTTTAAATTTTAGATTATTGATTTTATAATTATGGATTTTAAGATTTTTTAATTTTCTATTTTCGATTTTTAATTTTTAAATTTTTAAATCTGGGATTTTTTAAATTTTGGATCATTGATTTTTTAATTTTTGATTCGTTGAATTTTTATTATTTTTATTTTTTAATTTTGTATTTTCGTTTTTTTTATTTTGGTTTTTCAAATTTTTTCAATTTCGGATTTTGGATTTTTTAATTTTTAATTTTAAATTTTGGATTTTATAATTTTTATTTTTATTTTTTATTTTTTAAATTTTGGATTTTTTATTTTGTAAATTTTGGATATTTGGATTTTTTATTTTTTTATTTTGGATTTTTGGACTTCTTAATGTTGAATCTTTGATTTTTTAATTTTGGAGTTTTGGGATTTTTATATTTTGGATCTTTGAACTTATTTTTTTAATTTTTTAAGCGCGGTAATGAACCTCCGAGTTTCATAAAATAGATAATACACCTTTAGATTGCTTAGGAATTGTCTATTGCCTTTGAGCAAGTAAGTATTATTATTATTGTTACTGTTATTATTATTATTATTATTATTATTATTATTATTATTATTATTATTATAACTGCTGCTACTACTACTACTACTACTACTACTACTACTACTATTACCATTTGCAGGTCCTCGTCTGAAAAATTTCCTTTGTTTACTCCTAATCATTGAGTTGATTGTTTTCTGTGGAGTCCGCTCCGTCACATCTCACTAATTTCTTGACGGTTTTCTGCGTTACATTAATTTCTTGACGATTTTTGAGCGTTACACAGGTTTCCGATTTACCCCTACCGCCACTAAAGAAGTTTCACTTCAAAAACTGCATCACGCAAAGTCAGACTTGGCATGAGGTGCTGTAGGTCTGTCCATTGAACTGTATACTAACTGGAATGACAAAACCCCTTTGTAAAGTCTTTGCCCAATGTGTGTCCTGTCTGTGCGACTAGTTGCGTCTGGTCTTGCATGGAAGAAACCAAGCACCTGCACGCTAAAGACCATTAAGTTAGTAGGACCTTCTCGATTTCATTGACATTTTAAAACAATGTTAGACCTTTTCATCCTTTTTATTGCAAAAAATAAGTCAATAAATAGCCGAGAAAATTATTTAAATGTTTAATTTTCCCTTTTCATTTTATATTTATCTACTGGTTGAAAAGAATTACCACAGTATCCCCGCAAATATCCAAACATCTACCACTTATAAAAATACACAAATAAATACGTTAATTTATTTTTCATGTATATTGATATGAGAAACACGTTGTAATTAATTGCATAAACTTCTATTAGCCTACAAAGAATACAATAGGCCTAATTTTGAAAGCAGTAAGCTACTATGTGCAACAGGGAATATGTATAGGAGAAAATTAAAGATTTAAATAATTTGCTCGGTTATTTCTTGATTTATTTTTTGCAATGAAAAGGATGAACAGTTCTAACATTTAAAAAAAAATGTGTGCGTGGAACGTCACGCGACAGAAGTGAAACTTATTTTAATTTTTGGATTTTTTCAATTTTGGATTGTTGGACTTTTTATTATTGGGTTTTTGGACTTTTTCAATTTTGGTATTTGGATTCTTCTAATTTTTAATTTTTTTAATTTTTAAATTTTTAAATTTTAGGTCTTTGATTTTTTTTATTTTTTGGATTTTTAAATTTTTAGTTTCGGTTTTTTTAATTTTGGATTTTCGATTTTTTAATTTTGGATTTTTAAATTTTTAAATTTTGAATTTTTAAATTATTGATTTTTTAAATCTTGGATTTTGGATTTTTAAAATTTTGGATATTAAAATGTTTAAATTTTGATTCTTTTATTTCTTTTTATTTTTGATGTTTGGATTTTTAAATTTTGGATTTACTATTTTTTAGATTTTGGATATTTTATTTTTTTAAATTTTGGATCTATGATTTTTTAAATTTTGGATGTTCTGATTTTTAAATTTTGGATTTATTATTTTTTAAATTTTGGATTTTTAAATTTTGGATCTTTGAATTTGTTATTTTGTAATTTTGGATTTTTAAAATTTTGGATCTTTGAATTTTTAAATTATGGATTTTTTATTTTTTAATTTTTTAATTTTGGATTTTTAGATTTTTTAAATTTTGGATTTTCAATGTTTTAATTTTTTTATTCTTTAAATTGGATAAGCCTAATCATTGAGTTAATTGTTTTCTGTGCAGTCCGTTCCGTTACACCCTACTAATTTCGTGACGATTTTGAGCGTAACGCAAAGCTCTCGATTTACTCCTACCGCGGCTAAACAAGTTTCACTATAAAAAAAAGTCAATGCAATGGTCTCTCGCGTGCAGGTACTTGGTTTCTTCCACGCGAGACCAGACATGACTAGTCGCACAACAAGCCTCACTTTCCTCTCATTCAGAAGGCATTCCTGTCAGTATTCATTTCAATGGGTCTGTCATCTGTGACGACTCCGCGTACGCAAGACTGGCATCATCAAGCAGGCAGTGCAAGTCTGGGGACTATCTTTTGTAGCAGGTTACAGAAGTTTGTATTTTAAAAGGCTGAAGATAACACTCGTGACTTCACAATTGCTTTGAATATACAGCATTTTAAAATGCTGGATCTTATCTTTGGAAGACTGTACGGGTAGAGCAGCGAAATTGGTGGTGAAAATATAACTTTCCTTACTATATTACAGTGTTCACTAGGCATTTCCAGTTGTATATCAGTCATTAAAAGTGTGAACCGACGGTAAATAACTGAGAAATCGACGAAATAAAGACGCACTATTTTGTGTACTTACTCCATTAGAATTCAATGGAGACAGCACTCACTGCCTCCCGAATAATACGTCGTAGAGCCTCCAATAAAATCTAGATCAGTGACAGGTTTTGTTAGGTTAGGAACGTTTATGTTAGTTTAGGAGCAATATACTAAATAGCGCGACCAAGAATTCTTTGCGGTGCTCCTAAACTAACATAAACGTTCCTAACCTAACAAAACCTGTCACGGACTTAGAATTTACCTATCATTAGTAATGATGATAGAATCTCCACCTCACGTATTATTAGGGAGGCAGTGACCGCTAATATTGGTGGTGCAAGGGTACGATTCCATTGAATTCTAATGGAGTAAGTACACAAAATAGTGCGTCTTTATTTCGTCGATTTCTCAGTTATTTACCGTCGGTTCACACTTTTAATGACTGATATACAACTGGAAATGCCTAGTGAACATTGTGATATACTAAGGAAAGTGATATTTTCACCGCCAATTTCGCTGCTCTACTACGATTAAAAGTTCTGGTGGCCTGTGCGGATTTGAAGTAAGTCAACACCTCGCATAATGGAGACCGTGGTAACATTACAACATGATGAAACAGAAATAAAACAAAAAGACTTCCAATCGCAGCATGTAAAACACGAACATACTGTTAAGTGTGAAGATATACCCATAACCTTAAATTTAGTAGAGACACGACCAATTAAAGCAGAGGATATAGGGTATAAGTGCACTTCAACTAAGTTTACGATTTATATGAAAACCAAATTTTTTATGGATCTGAAAAACAACTCAAATCGTTCAGGATTTTTCACAGAATTTTTTCACATGCAACATGTCTTTATAAATGCTTCGTAAATGAAAATAAAGATAAATAACTGCATGAATTTTGCCGTAAAATACATTTTGTCAGCCATGATCCATTCTGTAACGGCCCCGTTGATACGAGCGTTGCCAACATTCCAAATAAATCCCTGAAACTACTTGTGTTGAGTTGAATTTAGTGCATGTGCTAGTAAATGTCATGTTTGCTATAGGATTCTCTTCGTTACATACAGGATACTAAAATGATCACTCTTCAGTATGAGTGAAATTGTATTTCCAACATTTTTATAACTACGTATTTTATTTTTGGACACATATATTAATGCCGTATTACATTTACCTTACTTATGTGTATATTAACAGTCACTAGACCCAGTGGCGGACGCAGGGGGGGATAGGAGGGTTACAAACCCCCCGAAATTTGAAAAAAGGCTATATATATACTCTAAGAGGCCAGTTTTATAAACTAATTGTATTTGTAAGTTGATTAATTTTTTGTAGTATTCCGTCTACCTATTCAAATCACCCGAAAAAAAATTCTGCGTCCGCCACTGACTAGACCTGAATGCCGTGAAACTCATACGAGCGTAATGACAAATCAAAACAAAAGCAATAAATCCGGTAAAGGACCTCTTACACACACCACACCTGAATGCCTTTTCTCCACCTCCCGCATTAATATCAACGCTATGAATAATATCTCCGGACAAATAAGTATGCAGGCTGCAATTTAACATCGTATACACTAAGGCCTAATTATTTTGAGACCTTTAAGGAGAAAATTGCTATTTTACATCAATGTCACACAGTTTACGCAGAAAAAGTATGAAGAATTCAAATAACAAATAATTCGGTAATCTTCAACATTAACGTAACACATAATAAATGAGCGACAGTCCCATGGCTGTAGACGCACACGAAACGAAAATATATGTCCTGGGTGGTGCAGTCAGTAAGGCAGAGTTTCTACATTTGTAGGAACACTACAGATGATGTTGTCATAAATGAGCGACTTTCCTATGGCTGTAGATGCACATTTTAATTGATATGATTTTATTCTGCTGGATTATTCAGAACTGTATTAAACACACATATTTTGTTACTAAAGAAGTAAGTACTACTTGGACACCCTTAGCGAAAAAGAAATTCTTTCTGAACTGGCATGACAATAAAATTGCCCCTAGGAAATATGTGCTATTTAAAAAAGAAAGAAAAAAATAATTATCTATTACTACAAGCAAACTGCGATGTTTACAATAAACCTGTAATAAAAATAACTATGAACACTTGGTGGAGATTCTCAAATAAGAACGATTGTCTGTTGTCTGAAAATAACGATTTGCACATGAAAAGCTCCTCTCTACCCAAGGGTGTAGCCAATTGTGGACAAGATATTGAAGAAATGAATATTGTTTATAGGCCTATAACTTGTTGAATTTTGCCTTTTTAAATATAACTAACTCCGTGGCGCTAACATCCCTGAAGGGACAAGGTCTAGAACTCGTCCACTGCGTCATCTACCATAGGCAGATGGCAGGATTAGAGGCATGTGGTCTGCATGCCGACACCCACGGCCGTTAATGGTGGTATCCATGACCGGAGCCGCTACTCCTCTCTGCTCAATTTTAGTCACGAGGCTGAGTGCACCCCGTTCCAGAAAAATCCGAGGAGGTACCGTGGATTGAACCCGGGCCGACGGATCTGTAGACAGCGACGCTAACCACGAGACCACGCCGGTGGTCCTTCTTAAATATACTCGTATAATAATGTATTATAATTGGATGTTTAAGAAAAATACCAACTTCAATGAAATTCACGATTTTTAATAGATCATTTTTGCAATTTTTAAATCCTATTTCATAATTATATAGAGCTTACTTTAGGCACCTAAAATTGCATTTTACCAACCTAAAATCCCGAAAACTAATAATAATATTTGTGGTGCTGGCGAACAAAAAAAACCGTTACAGTCAGACGCTAGGGATGTGTGCAGTGTTCTACTTACAGAAAAAGCGGGGACGATATCAATAAATATTTATTATATGGAGAAATTTTTTTTTCCGATTTGAGTTACATGTGTTATTTATAATTCGACTCTTCTGAACACGAATATAACAATAATAATAAGCAGTTTCTTCCGCACTTCGAGAAAATGCCGATTTTCCAATAGTGTCACACATTTCTCGCAGGAAAAGAGGGAACTATTCAAAGAAAAATTCATTCTGTGTAGGATAAATTTTTTTCCAACTTAAAATACGTGTTTTATCTATAATTCGTCCCTTCTGAACACGAATATAACAATAATAATAAGCAGTTTCTTCCGCACTACGAGAAAATGCCGATTTTCCAATAGTGTCACACATTTCTCGCAGGAAAAGAGGGAACTATTCAAAGAAAAATTCATTCTGTGTAGGATAAATTTTTTTCCAACTTGAAATACGTGTTTTATCTATAATTCGTCCCTTCTGAACACGAATATAACAATAATAATAAGCAGTTTCTTCCGCACTACGAGAAAATGCCGATTTTCCAATAGTGTCACACATTTCTCGCAGGAAAAGAGGGAACTATTCAAAGAAAAATTCTTTCTGTGTAGGATACATTTTTTTCTAACTTGAAATACGTGTGTTATCTATAATACGACCCTTCTGAACACGAATATAACAATAATAATAAGCAGTTTCTTCCGCACTTCGAGAAATACCGATTTTCCATTAGTGTCACACATTTCTCGCAGAAAAAGAGGGAACTATTCAAAGAAAAATTCATTCTGTGTAGGATAAATTTTTTTCCAACTTGAAATACGTGTTTTATCTATAATTCGTCCCTTCTGAACACGAATATAACAATAATAATAAGCAGTTTCTTCCGCACTACGAGAAAATGCCGATTTTCCAATAGTGTCACACATTGCTCGCAGGTAAAGAGGGAACTATTCAAAGAAAAATTAATTCTGTGTAGGATAAATTTTTTTCCAACTTGAAATACGTATGTTATCTATAATAGAACCCTTCAGAACACGAATATAACAATAATAATAACCAGTTCCTTCCGCCCTTCCAGAAAATACCGATTATCCATTACCGTCACACATTTTACGCAAGAAACGTAGGAATGATTCAAACAAAAATTAATTACATGCAGGCAAAATTTTTTCCCCACTTGATTTACATGTGTTATCTATAATTCAACCCTTCTGAACACGAATAGAACAAAAATAATAACCAGTTCCATACGCACTAGGAGAAAATTCCGAATTTCCATTCGTGACACACAGTTTATGCGTAAACTGTGTGACACGAACGGAAAATCGGAATTCTCTCGAAGTGCGGAAGAAACTGCTTATTATTATTGTTATATTCGTGTTCAGAAGGGACGAATTATGGATAAAACGCGTATTTCAAGTTGGAAAAAAATTTATCCTACACAGAATGAATTTTTCTTTGAATAGTTCCCTCTTTTCCTGCGAGAAATGTGTGACACTATTGGAAAATCGGCATTTTCTCGAAGTGCGGAAGAAAATGCTTATTATTATTGTTATATTCGCTTTCACAAGGGATGAATTATAGATAAAACACGTATTTGAAGTTGGAAAAAAATTTATCCTACACAGAATGAATTTTTCTTTGAATAGTTCCCTCTTTTCCTGCGAGAAATGTGTAGCACTAATGAAAAATCGGTATTTTCTCGAAGTGCGGTAGAAACTGCTTATTATTATTGTTATATTCGTGTTCAGAAGGGACGAATTATGGATAAAACGCGTATTTCAAGTTGGAAAAAAATTTATGCTACACAGAATGAATTTTTCTTTGAATAAGTTCCCTCTTTTCCTGCGAGAATTGTGTGACACTAATGAAAAATCGGAATTTCTCGAAGTGCGGTAGAAACTGCTTATTATTATTGTTATATTCGTGTTCAGAAGGGTCATATTATAGATAACACACGTATTTCAAGTTGGAAAAAAATTTATTTTACACAGAATGAATTTTTCTTTGAATAGTTCCCTCTTTTCCTGCGAGAAATGTGTGGCACTAATGAAAAATCGGTATTTTCTCGAAGTGCGGTAGAAACTGCTTATTATTATTGTTATATTCGTGTTCAGAAGGGTCGTATTATAGATAACACACGTATTTCAAGTTGGAAAAAAATGTATCCTACACAGAATGAATTTTTCTTTGAATAGTTCCCTCTTTTCCTGCGAGAAATGTGTGACACTAATGAAAAATCGGTATTTTCTCGAAGTGTGGAAGAAACTGCTTATTATTATTGTTATATTCGTGTTCAGAAGGGTCGTATTATAGATAACACACGTATTTCAAGTTGGAAAAAAATTTATCCTACACAGAATTAATTTTTCTTTGAATAGTTCCCTCTTTTCCATCGAGAAATGTGTGACACTAATGGAAAATCGGTATTTTCTCGATGTGCGGAAGAAACTGCTTATTATTATTGTGATTTTCGTGGTCAGAAGGGTCTAATTATAAATAACTCATTTAATACAAGTCGGAAAAAAAAATTTCCTCCATGTAATGAATTTTTGTGTGAAACGTTCCTACTTTGTTTGCGTAAACTGTGTGACACTATTGGAAAATCGGTATTTTCAAGAAGTGCGGAAGGAACTGGTTATTATTATTGTTATATTCGTGTTCATAAGGGTCATATTATGGATAAGACATATAACTTAGGTCGGGAAAAAATTTTCCTTCCATGTAATGAATTTTTGTTTCGAAACGGTCCTACTATTTCGGCGTTAACTGTGTGACACTAATGGCAAATCGGTATTTTCAAGAAGTGCGG